>JAVXUP010000318.1:0-548768 GCA_033070095.1 Escallonia herrerae
TAGACAGTGTAGCGGACGACTGACACAGTGACACATTACCACGTGTTTGTACCTTTATTTCTACACACGACGGGTTGTCGGAATTCCTCAAGCTCCTTCGGCTACAATTTTCTTCTCCTCCTTCGGACTCGCTTCCATTTTCAGCTCCCTTCAAGCTTCGAGTAAAACTTAGCTTCACTCAAGTAAGGTAAGTTTGCGAATGGTGAAGTTTTCTTTATGGATTGACTGGTAAAATATAATTTTATTTTGTTTGGACAAAAACGTATAGATTTTTTTTGATGTTCTAGAAATTTGTCACTCTATTCATCAATTTGTGATGTTCTAGACATGATGTTCATAAAAAATGTGTAATTTGTTAACTCTAAATAAAATTATAGTTTAATTCGATTTTTTGGCATGATGAATTCGTCTATTTATCTTAGTAATTTTAATTTGTTATGTTCAGTAAATTAATAATTGTTAATTTGGAGACACTTTTGAGATTATGCATACGGTATGTTTGTCATCCTAAATTGGTCTATTCGCCAAGGTAATTTTTAGGTAATATTTTCAGTTAGAAATGCCATTTGATTGTTAAGCGTAGTCTATTTCTACACAGGTCTTGTTTCACAATGTCTGATTTCGTGTCGAGCTCCAACGTCCCCGTAGATGCTAGTGATCCGTATCTAGGACGAACGTTTCAAACATTGGAAGAAGCTGAAGAATGTTTTCGAGCGTATTCATTGAGGGTTGGTTTTGGCATTAGAATAAAGACTACAAGAACAAGCAACGTAACAAAAAAGATATGCTCTCGCTTATACGAGTGTCATAGGGGCAGAAATCCCAGCAAAATGAGACACGCGTAGGCAATGATGACAGTGATGACGAAATAGGATATTCGCGTAGAAGACGGGACTGCTTTGAGCGCACAAATTGCCAGGTCAAGATGTTCGTAAGCTACAAAGCCAATCAAGATCATTGGCTTATTACCAGCCTGGAACTGGCACACAATCACCCGTTAGTAACTCCTTCTAAGGTGAGTCAGATGCATCAACACAAGAAGATGGGTAAGGTCGCGAGGAGCCTAATTCACACAATGAGCAATGCGCGAATTGGACCTACTGAGATTGTTAATGTTCTTGCTGAACAGGCTGGGGGAATTCAAAATTTAAACTTTAACACGACAGACGTTCGTAACGCGGTCCGAACCCATAGACGAGCCGCGTATGACCTCAATGATGCGCAATCGACAATGAGCCTATTGAAACGGATGCAGATGGAGGACCCGCAGTTTACCTTCGACTATAAACTTGACGACGAGCATCGAGTTAGTACAATTTTTTGGGTCGACGGTCGTTCGAGGCTAGCTTATAAGCATTTTGGGGATGTCGTGACTTTCGACACCACATACCGTACCAACAAGTACTCGATGCCGTTCGCTCCTTTCACCGGCGTCAATCATCATTATCACTCCATCCTGTTCGGGTTCGCCTTGTTAAGGGACGAGAGCGAGGGTTCTTTTGTATGGTTGTTTAGGACGTGGCTGGAAGCAATGAACTTCAAAGCACCCAAAGTGATCATCACCGATCAAGATTTGGCAATGAAGAAGGCTATTGCGACCGTCTTCCCAGACACCCGGCACAACTTGTGCACTTGGCACATAAGCAACAAATACCCTGAACGTCTGCATCACGTGTACGCAAAGTATCCAGACTTTAAACAGGATTTTGACAAGTGCGTTACCAAGTCATTAACGATTGAGGAATTCGAGGAGAGGTGGGAAAAGCTTGTTCGGGATTACTCATTGCAAGACAACGAGTGGCTCCAGCACTTGTACGAGCGCAAAGAGCAATGGATTGGCGTTTACACGAGGAGGTATTTTTCAGCGGGCATGAAAACGACGGGCAGGAGTGAATCTATGAATGCCACGTTCGATAGTTATGTGGGTACAGCTACCAATTTGAAGACTTTCGTTGCATCCGCACAAAAAGCGGTAGCTTCGTTGTTCGTAAAAGAAAGGGCTGCCGACTTTGCAACAACGTACAAACAAAGGAGAAGGTTGCTTGAGACCCCGCTGGAGCTGAACGGTGCCAAAGTCTATACGAAGGAGATCTTCTTGCTATACCAAGTAGAGCTGCGAAAATCGGGACGATACAGTATAAACAAGGTGGCAGAAATGTCTACGCGTGAGTACAAGGTTTATTCGCTCGTGAATGACCTCGTCCCTGAGAAGCTGCGCAGAATTTATACGGTGAGCCACGACACATTGACGGACTCGGTGACATGTGTTTGCAAGAAGTTTGAGTTCCATGGCATCCTGTGTAGACACATTCTGCGGTTTTTCACCCAGAAGAATATCAGGACAATCCCCGATAAATACGTCCTGCCACGGTGGACGAAAGGTGCAAACAGGTTGCACGGTACCATTTCCTTTCCGGAGCACCCGTATACTGACTTTGAAGAATCAGAGACGTTGCGGTATAATCATCTGGTGACGATGTTCACCCGTTTGTCCGTAAAGGCTGCTGCTACAATGGTCGGTTATAAACATCTCCTCGAGGTAGCTCAGCAGCAAGAGCCCATCGTCGACCAGTTGGAAGCAGCTTCAGTCAGCAATGCGGTTGACACCGAGCCTACGACGGAATCAGAAGATGACGAGCCGGGGGAGGAAGGCGACAATGATATCCGGCCGTTGGATCCAATTATATCGCAAACGAAAGGCCGCAAGAGATCTACGCGGATGAAAAGCTCAATTGAAACGGCAACTCAACCTAAAAAGCTGCGAAGGTGTGCATTGTGCAACAAAATGACCGACCACGACAAGCGGAACCATTACAAGGCACTGGGGATAAGTCCAGGGGGTTTGCAAGATGGGGAAGAAGATGACGCCGAAGATGAGGACGGACAAGCTGCAGTGGACCTTTAATTTTTTGTATAAGTTTGACATTTGTAATAATTTTTATATAAGTTTGACATTTGTAATAATTTTTTCTAATAATTTTTCAACCGAATACTGGAATTATTTTTTCTGATGTAGCGGACGGATATGCATAGTCCTAATTTTTTGGTCATCATTTATGTCCGCTATACAATGTAGCGGACGTCATCGCAGAAAAACTTTTGGTCTTCATTTATGTCCGCTATACAATGTAGCGGACGTCATCGCAGAAAAACTTTTGGTTTTCATTTATGTCCGCTATACAATGTAGCGGACGTCATCGCAGAAAAACTTTTGGTTTTCATTTATGTCCGCTATACAATGTAGCGGACCTCTATCCTATTGTATATATTAATCAAAACGGGCAATCAGCTTTTATCAGTCCGCTATATTCTCTCTCTCTCTCTCTCGAACATCTAACCCAAGCCGCTACCCCATCTACGGCGACCCACATCTCCGGCGACACCACCGTCCTCCCCTCATCGCCGACCTCGATGGCTTCTGGATCGGAGACCACCTACGATTTTATTGGCAACTTGCACCAGCAGGCAAACACTTTTTCAAAGTCATGATGCCGGGATTTGAGAATGAACTTGTAGCCCATCCCTCTTTCTCTGTATTTTCGTGTGTTAAAAGTTTGATCTTTTGGTTAAAAACTAACCTATTTTTTGTATTGTGTTTGTTAGGACATACCGGAAGCCTTTACCAATCAATTTACAACAATTCATGACAGTTCAAGATTATATAGCCGCAAGGGGGCCTGGCAGGTTGAAATCAAGCTGAAGCCCGGCCGACCCCAAAAAAAGCAATTCGCAGAGGGTTGGAACGTCTTCGTGCGCCAGCATGGCCTCGAACTCGGGGACTTTGTAGTGTTTGAACACCTTGGGTGGTGGGATTTTCAAGTTGTAATCTTTGATCGGAGCGCTTGTGAAAAAATTTATTTCCCCCAATGTGAACCCTAATTTATTAATAATAACCAAATTTATTGTATACATGTTCATTATGTTTCCAAATTTTTTCTCGCTTAATTGTGCCGTTTGAGATACCCTCAATATATTGAGATCGTTGATTGTGAATCATACGTTATTTATTGTTTATCGATATTGAGATTGTTGATTCCGTCGCTAAAACAAGTCTTCGGACGCCAATTTATTAAAACTGCATAACGCTACATTGTCTAGCGGACGGGCCAGCAGAATGCCTTATATCAACACTTGGAAACCGTCCGCGACATTGTCTAGCGGACGGGCCAGCAGAATACCTTCGAAAATTTTCCCCTCCCCCATCGTCCGCGACATTGTCTAGCGGACAGACCAACAGATTGTCTTAACCCAACACTTAGAAAATTGACTTCCCCCACCGTCCGTGACATTGTCTAGCGGACGGGCCAACAGAATGCCTTATTCCCCACCCCCACCGTCCGCGACATTGTCTAGTGGACGGGCCAGCAGAATGCCTTCCAAAATTTTCCCCACCCCCACCGTCCGCGACATTGTCTAGCGGACGATCCAGCAGAATGCCTTATATCAACACTTGGAAAATTTTCCCCACCCCCACCGTCCGCGACATTGTCTAGCGGACGGTCCAGCAGAATGCCTTATATCAACACTTGGAAAATTTTACCCACACTTAGAAAATTCACCCAACACTTAGAAAATTCACTTCCCCCACACTTAGAAAATTCCCTTCCCCCACTGTCCGCGACATTGTCTAACGGACAGATTTTGCTTTTCAATCATTCTCAGTGAGAGCCAAAAAAACCAAACTCAAATCATCTTCAACGGAAATCAGACAAAACAATCAATCAATAATCTTCAACACAAATCAATGAGAGCTTTCTAAATATTCATAGTTTATTAAAAAAAAATAAAGTGTAATGGTACAATGTCAACGGGGGGAATCATGTTGGGAGGGATTCTCGGCATTAGCCGGATTTACAATACACGTAACCGCTCTAGGCCGGCCTTTCATAATTTGCCAAGCCATTCTATATCTAAAGGTGTCTACTTCTGCTTGGCTCCACACCGCCGCCTTGAGGCTCTCGGACCGGCAAATGTAATCCATGTACATGCAAAGGAAAACGCCGCAGTCCGAAGTGTTACGTTGCTTGGGCCTCCTCTTCTTCAGTCGCCAATCGAGCTTTGGCCGCGCCGGTACAGGGTTACCACGGATACCATTGACCATTGCACAAAATATATTCTGCAAGAAACATAAAACGGCGTAAGACACGAGTTAACATTTATGCCAAGTTACAATAACTGTTAAACAACAATCGTAATATTACCATTGAATCCAACTGGGCTTTGTACATCTGCAGCACAGGCATAAAGGCGGTATCGTCGTGGAGACTGTCGATCACCGATACGACTTTCTCCACCGGTTCATAGCAAACCAAGTACCAGTGGCTTTCCCCTAAAAATGGGATTAGAAACACGTCGGCAACACTTGCGCTCACTGGACTATCCCTAGCAAGATACGCTCGTAGGTTAGCGGACGGTCTCCACTGGCTCAACTTTTTCTTCCGCCTTTGCTCGACCCACTCATGCCATTCAGACACTAGGAGGCTATGAAAAAAGGCATCAACCAAAAAAACGGCCGGGTACTCGTTCAGCCGCTCCCGACCCCTTTCCTTCAGAATCTCCACGTATGTGGAGATGACACCGTTGTCTAACCAACTACCCGGAGCCAGGGAGGCCATTTCTCCCCACTCGCAAGTGTAATCCATGCCCTCCGGATGATTCACACTATACAACGCTTT
Source organism: Escallonia herrerae (assembly GCA_033070095.1). NCBI lineage: Eukaryota > Viridiplantae > Streptophyta > Magnoliopsida > Escalloniales > Escalloniaceae > Escallonia > Escallonia herrerae. The sequence goes on from JAVXUP010000318.1 coordinate 5,676, forward strand.
GTCCCGGGGGAAGCCGCTAAAATAACGCTCTGTGATTATTTGGCATTTATGCGGCTTCATTGGATGCCCTTTGCGATATTGCCCTCGGGGGTCGACGGGGGGATATTGCACTCCTTCCGGGGGGTCGACCGGGGGATATTGCCCTCCTTCGGCAGTAGATGGTCCTGCCCATGGGACAATAGGCAGTGTCTCCGACAGACTGATGTGTCCGAAACCCCAGTCTTGCGTGACTTGACTCTGAGAGAAGGGTTGGGGTTCCGAGTCCAATAGCAAAGAGAAGGAGGGCACACTGTAGTCTTCCCACGGCGCTTGAGCCTGGCCCATGGTGCTTGGCTGTCCCCAATCACCACCCATTCCCGGTACAGATGGACCACCATATCCCTGGCTCACTCCCGAAGTCTGTCCCGAGGGATCAGTGTATCCCTCGCTCACATATGGGGGCTGCCACCCCGGATAACCCATTCCCGGGCTGACGCCGGAAGGCTGGCCCGATGCTTGGTGTAAAAAATTCCCGCAGCCATACGCCAACGCATCAGCCTGTTGGCGAAGCTCCTCGCCCATTGCATCCACCAAATCCTTCTGCTCGCGCAACTTCTGGAAGAAGGCGAACGAGGCATTAACCTACATCCAGAGAGATAATAAATAAGTAACTTCATACACAGTTAGAATCATCAAGTTCAATTAAAGCACTTATTGGCCAACTTACCAGATTGTATGCCATGTGCTCATCGATCTGACCCCTAGGGTGGTACTTCTCCCCGCGTTCAAACCTTACTGGAGCTACTCTCCTCCGGGTGATGCGGTAGTACCACCCATTGTACTGTTCGATACTGATCACGGGGTCAGGCTCCGACACAATGGCCGCCAGCGTGTCCTGCCAGGAATCCCAAACCTCAAGTTCTCGTGCGCACAAGTCGTGCGCATTTGCCTTGCCAAACCGAGGGACACCCGGTGGGTTCCTGTTAAGCCTCATATCCGGCGCGCCTGCTGGCAACCCCTGCAGGCACTCAAAATGGCGCATAGCACGATCTGGCAGCTGCCACTCTGCGACCTCGAAGTGGATCAGGGGTGTGCGTTGCAACCCAGAGAGCGTGAAGACGAACGACTCTCCCACCCGTCGCGCCAAATGTTTGTACGGTGCCCATCGCATCTGGCCAGGAGATAACGAGTCGAGCTCCCCCCGATAGTACGTAATGTTGTGATGGGGATCGTCTCTCCTCTGGTAGTGGCTGTCCTTCCGACTGTACTCCCAGGCGCACAACCGAGGCCACACATTATCGGTTCCGTCCCTACGCGTGGGTGCGCCGGTAGCAAGGTGTTCATAAGACCACACCTGAGAGCAAAGACAAATTAAATAAAGTATCGTCAAATTTTATTGTCAATTCAACCCAAAAAAAAAGAAACGAGTGAGTAATCAAGAATTGTATGATATACCTGCAATAGCGAGAGACATGCACATATCGCTTTGGAGTCGGGCCTCGTTGCCTTGTGCAATGCTCGGTAGAGGTACGCAAGAGTTGCGGCTCCCCAGGCATAATCCCCAACCTCCAGCAGGTTACCCAACAACGGTAAATATTTGACGCTGACGGTATTCTTCGACGTTGTTGGGAACAGAATTGCCCCCATCACCCACAAGAGGAAAGCTTGTGTGTACAGCACAAGCATCTGATCCGTGTAGTTATCCGGCAGAACCTTGTAGGTATCTACCAACCATTTCAACTTGATACCCCCAGTGCTAAATTGATCCTGGGGTATCGAAGTAAAGAAGTCCCTAGCGGTCCTCTTATTCGTTGCTTCCGACGGAGGAGCTATTACCGGCCGCCCCGTCACCGGTAACCCTAAGATGAACCCTACATCTTCTAGGGTAATTGTCAGCTCTCCGAGAGGGAAGTGAAACGTATTCGTTTCACTTCTCCACCTTTCAACAAGGGCACCTATTAAGTGCCGGTCAAGTTGTTGAAAGATCTGCCCACGCGTGAAAATCCCAAACCCAATCCCACGCAGTAATCTTTTCTGGGTTCTGTTCAATTTCCATTCTTTAAAATTATCGGATACTTCTACCGTGTTGAGAAGTGCTCTTTCCTACGAATTAATAAATACAATTTAAGCAAATTAAACGATATACAACGTTCCCAAGAATAACAAAGTTGATAAAATAAGTATCTTACTCCACCATCCCATATGAGCGTACTGATATGGTTTGCTTGGTCGTATAATACGGACGGATCTTCTGGTCCAGGGTTGAAATCCATTTTTCGCAACTGAAATTATGCAAAACGGCAAGGTTGGAAGCGTAAACATTCTCAAACATACAACGCTAGCACAGTCAACGCTAGCATGTGATCAGATAATACTCACATAAGTTCACATGCTGTGTATATGCAATGTACATAGATACAAACAGACACGGGAATGTGATTTTACAAGTGAAATCACATGAATAAATAATACGCAATACACATATATAATCTATATATATGTATAGATACATTGACAAACGCTAGCACAATGCAGCGTTTCGCACACATTCAAAATCATGCATAAGCCGCAATAACAACTCTAGATTATGAACAAATAAAGGATTGGTTTGTGAACTTACGTGATTGATTCGTCGAATAAAGGATTTCTTGAGAAGAAATTGCGCCGATCTACTTGCCAACACCGCTAGAAGAATTGTGAGAAGAAGGAATGAATAGCAGTTTAGAAGGAATGAATAAGGGTTTCGGAGTAAAGAAAGGGAAAAACGGTCCGCTACACTGTCTAGCGGACGGTAAGATAATGACAAAGTAACAGTCGTGTTGACTGTGTCAGTCGTCCGCTACACTGTCTAGCGGACGACATTTTGGCTGTCAACGTGGGGCCAATTATGTGCTCCGCTAGACAGTGTAGCGGAGGGGGTGGAGGGGCAAAATGGTAAAAAGGATGGTCCGCTACACTGTGTAGCGGACTGCTGACAGCGCCGCAAAAATACGCGATCTGGGCCGTCCATCCCTTCGGGATGGACGGTCAGATCGCGCTAGCAAGATCTCCCATTTTGCTAGCGCTATCAACGGATCAGCTCCCATATATATATATATATATATATATATATATATATATATATATATATATATATATATATATATATATATATATATATATATATATATATATATATATATTTAAGCATTTTAAAAAAATTTTAGGTGGGCACTTTTTTCATTAGGGATGGAATATACCATATAAAATTGAAAAATCGCGAAGAAGCAGGTGGGTACCGCTGTACCTGCCCACCGGTGCCCCCCGCTCCGTCCTCCGCTGCAGCTAGGTACACCACTTGGTGCACGTAAGAGGTGTATCGGATGGAACATTTAGCATGTTTCAAATGTGTCGGAAGCACACCCATTAACGCATGAAATGTCCCATCCTTGCGCCTTTTAGGTGCATTAAGTCAAAAAGATGTATTTGATGTGTCTCAAAATGTATGTCTTTGTGCACTTTGTTTTCATGAATATGATGCAGTTTTACATGATTTTTATGTATATGCTATCCATATAAGTTGAAAGTGTACGTCATACATTGCCTACCTAGTTTTGAACTGCCTACTTAATGCCCTAATCTTATGTTCACAGATTACTGTAAGATGCATTACTCATAGAGTATGGCTTCTTATTTCAGAAATATATGCTCTATGATTCTGCAATCGAAATTATCCTTTCACTTGAATCCACTAACTAGGATAGTGCAGTAGAATTGTGCCTACACATATTGTTATGCGAAGTAAATGTTTATGCAACTCTCGTAATTCATGAATTTGTCTTGTCAATTGGATCCAACAACTATGAAATTTGTGATTTTTGATACCTTGACGCAGATATCCTTTTATCCAATACGAGTTGACTAACATTTGCTGCAAAACTTTTAGCCGGCCTTATGCACATTGTTTATGATAGTTGTTATGGAACTAACAGGAAGAGTGACCAATACCCAGAATGCTTGCAGTTTAGTATGTTTTTTCCCTTTGCTATCATAAATATCGGTTTGATAAGTTATTGTATGTGAAGCATCAAAATTAGTATGCTTGTTTTGAAGGAGAAAAAATAATTTGAACCAATGTAGTAGGCTGGAAGATATTGGAGGAAAGCTTCCTGTGAATTTTGGTTGCTGGAAGACAACAGTGTGAACTTATGCTAGGTGAAACTCAAACCTAATTATAAGGCTCCGTGGAGTTGTTCATTCTGAATTTGTCACACACACTGAGAGTTTCAAAGCGTTGCATGACCTCTTTTAGTAGATTAAAGGATAGGTAAAAACTGGAAGGAAGTGCACTAATTCCAAGTATTGATTTACTTCTCTTTTAGTAGGTCTCCAGAAAATTTCCTGCAGTATTAGTGAGGCCTGTACCCAGTATCTTTGATCGTATGGATCACCATGGAAATGACATTGGATGATGTCGTTTTGATTAGAAACTTGTAGTAGAATCTCTGTCCTGTTGTATCATATTAGAGTGCCGAAATTGCTCTTTGGAGCTAACAGAGGCATGAGAACCTGAACTCCACCCCCCGCGCGCCCCCCCTTCACCAACACACAGATTAAGCTCCATTTTAGCTTTCACATTACTATCTATGTTTGGAACCGCACACTCATGAAGTTTGAAGTGACAATTTGTGTTGTTTTATATTTGCCAACTGGTCATGGCGAGCAAAACGAAGATCTATATTGTGCTGGAATATGTTGATGGTGGTGAGCTATTCGATAAAATAGTAAGGCAACATATTTTTCCTTAGAATCTGGTGGTTTCTTTGTGTTGTAAGTTTCTTCTGCTGCACTGTTTGCGAAGGTAACCGTATCAACTCTTATGGTACTTTTTCTCCTTTCAGTGGATGTCTAATGATGCCACTGCATCTTACTTGGCATATTGTCTTGTTTCTGTTCACAAAACCTTCCCTTGCTGTCATTTGTAGGCTCTGCATGGGAGACTCAAAGAAGATGAACCTAAAAAATACTTTCAGCAGCTCATTAATGCTGTTGATTACTGCCATAGTAGAGGGGTCTACCACAGAGATTTGAAGGTTTGGGAATTTTATAGCTGGTTTGATTCTTAACGTGCTTCTGTGGAGATTTGGGGCTTCCTTTCTTATCTATTAACTAATATCTCTAATACGTGCGAGTTTCTTAAACTGAAGCCTGAGAATTTGCTCCTGGACTCGTTTGGCTTTCTTAAAGTTTCAGACTCTGGGCTGAGTGCATTCTCTCCACAAGTAAAGGTAAGTATCATGCAATTTGCAACACCACATATTTTTAGGGTGATATTTCATTAGTTACTTTATTAAAGCAATATATAAAACATTCCTAAGAGGTATCTGTGTGTGTGTGTGGTGTTGGTTTTTTTGGTTTGGGGGGGGGGGGGGGGGTAGATCAGAAGCTTACCCCTAAAGGAAGGATTACAGAACCAAATAGGCGGTCTATTTATAGACCTGGAAGAAGAACAACCTTCCTATCAAAGGTTCAAAACACTTGGCAATCGGCCGGAAGATATCCAGGAAAAGCAAAGAGTTTTGGAGATCCATGTGAATGTGCATGGGAAGCAAGAAAGTCTGCTGGATCATTGGTTCCCCTAGGTGTTAATTGTATTTAACAAACTTTCAACACTTGAAAAAGCTTCATATCAATGAGTTAATCCTAAGTGAACATGACAATGTCATCCTCATCATTACTGAGGGTCAAGGCAACAATGCTGCTTGAAAGGGAGTCATAGGCTCCAAGTCCAGTGGAGATTCCTCCTTAATTTCATCTTCTTCGTCTACAAGGTGAACCGAAGGAGTAGATCTACTTGCAAGGGAGCAGCATTCATCGTCGGAACACCGACACAGTGAACAGTAGTAAGAGAATCTATTGATTGGGGATTAGGAGGGTTTAGGTTTTTTTTTTTTTTTGGGTTTAAATATTGATTTATTGATGTTACTAAGCAAAAGAATCAAACACAATAACGGTTGAGGCGAGTCCAAGATGCAAAAAGAGCAATAATAGTATGTTCTATGTAAAACATTTTACTTGAAATATGAATATACAATGCACGTTTTCGCATCAATCCAAAGCCCAGAAAACGTTTTATAAGATTAAAAAGGTCCGTTGAGTGCCCTATGGCTGTGTCATAATAGATCCAAACACTTGCCGCGGATCGACTTTCAGATCATAATTGCTCTAGTTTTCGGGCCTTTTTTGCGCCTCCAGCGCACCTTTGATAACACTGGTTACCACAGGTTGCAGGTTTATCCATATATTTGTGCTATTTTTACCCCTTATTTGCGTGTTATTGGAACTTCACTACATAACAGAAATCTCTCTGCGCATCATACATGATGAAGAAAGGCCTTATTACCGTTGTTTTCATCTTAGGATGATGGGCTGCTTCACACGGCCTGTGGAACCCCGAACTATGTTGCTCCAGAGGTATCAACCGTGGCTTCATGGAAATATTTGATCATGATATGCATTATTACAACAGTAGGTTCTTGCATTGAGATAATTTTCTTATCAGGTTCTCACTGACAAAGGGTATGATGGTACATCAGCTGATATATGGTCCTGTGGGGTCATTCTCTTTGTTCTTATGGCTGGATTTTTGCCTTTTGATGAGCCGAACCTTCCAAGTTTATATAGGAGAGTAAGTTTCTCTCCTCTGTTCACATTCTTTTAAGGTTATTTGGAATATGAATGAATTAGAAATTGAATTTCAGATCCAAAAAGCTGATTTCTCATGTCCATCGTGGTTCTCGTCTGCTTCAAAGAAATTAATAAGGCGTATTCTGGACCCAAATCCAATCACCGTGAGTTCCAAATCTATTTTAAGTTAATCTTAACCTCAGTGAATTGCTTCTGACCTTTTCCTGCTGCTGCTGCTTCGAATCCCTGCTTCCACTGCTGCTTCCTTGTGTTCCTGCCTGCTGCTGCTTTTTCACTTTATTCTCTTGATTTTTAATGACAAGAATGGGTATGTGAAGTCATGTATTACTTTTATTTCTTGCAGCGGATTAAAATTCAAGAAATATTAGACAATGATTGGTTCCAAAAAGCGTACAAGCCACCTCATTTTGATCAGGGAGAGGATGTTAACCTTGATGATGTAGATGCTGCTTTTAATGATGCTGAGGTAAGTTGCTTTTCTGGTACTTTTGTTCGTGTTTATATCTTTGCAGATCATATGTGGCTGGGCCAATTTAGAATGCTTTTGATTAAAGTTATCGACTTTGACATTGAAATAATATTAGCTTCAAGCTTTATAATATTGCGAACTTCAAGCCAGAAGATTAGTATTCCTCAATTGAAGTTCTTCACTTGCAGGAACATCTTGTTACAGAAAGGAAAGAGAAACCTGTCTCCATGAATGCCTTTGAGCTTATATCTAGCTCTCGGGGTTTCAGTCTTGAAAATTTGTTCGAAAGGCAGATGGTATGTCGAAGTAGTTCTTTCTTATGTAGACGTGCTAATGACTTTAGTTTTGTATACAAACATGTTTTATACCTTCCCACAAAGCTCAAGATTTGAAAGTCAGTGGAGTGACTATTGACTTTGTTTTTAGTCTGTCCGTACTAGAAACAGCGGTTGCTGTCTAATTCTTGCTTGCCACATGTCAAATCTCCCCCATGATACTTAACAATTAACATAGTATAGTAAGTCTATATTGTTGGATTTGGAACTTTCTTCGCAGTTTAGATAAGTACTTCTGTAATTGCTGACTCATTGTTTCTCCACTGATTGGATTCCTAAGCAAGAGAGTCTTGTGAAGAGAGAAACACGTTTTGCTTGAAAGTGTTCTGCAAATGAGATTATGTCAAAGATCGAGGAAGCTGCAAAGCCTCTGGGTTTCAATGTTCACAAGCGCAACTACAAGGTACCATCATCCTTTCACATTAATGCACTTTTTGGGTTTACCATGACAGCCTTTTATGTTATCAACATTATCTAAAGGAAAGAGGAAGTTTATACTTTTAGCCAGTACGAAACCATTCGAATTTGTATGGCTTTTCCTTAATTCAAACTTTTCCAGATGAAGCTGAAAGGTGACAAGACTGGAAGGAAGGGTCACCTTTCTGTAGCTACTGAGGTACTGACTTGATCTTCATGATCTATTTTTTTGCGAGTTCTCTCCTAACATACAGCTAAATGTACTGTAGCAGTGTAGCATAAGAAGGTATGTTCTTCAGTTTTTTCTTTATTTAGATCTGGCCATCTGGTATATTGCTGAGATACATGGATGACTGAAACCTATAATTTCTCAAGTGTCTTTTACCGTCATTAAATGGACGTCTGTTCTGATTATGCTAAATCAAGAGTGAAACAAGGAATGATCCTAAAACAAAATCATACTCATTTTGTTTCACGTAAGCTGAATCAGTCTTAATGGTCTGCCTAAAAGAGATATCATTACATTGTTATTGCTTTAGCAAAATTCCATATATTTTCCTTGTCAATTATTTTTGTGTTGACTTTGCATAAGTTTTCTTTTCCTATCATCTATTATGCCTTTTTTCTTGTGGGGGGAGTGTTGTCCTTGTGTACACGAAATTAATAGTGGTATTTTAGCAAAGACATGATATCAACGCACCCTTCCCTATAGATTATACTTTGTCCTCCACCTTCTCCTCCAAACACCCACCCAGTGAGTAAAGCATTGCTGTCTGGGGCATATTAACGTATATTCTTGAAAGTTACTTATCTGATATCCAAATGCATATTCAGTTGTGCTTGTTCTCTAATTAGCAAAACAGCATTCCATCAAGGAATTTTTTTTGCTACTTTATATCCTCTAAATATAGGCTATGATAACGATTCATCCATGATTTATTTTGCCGCTAGTTTAAGGACATTATTTCAATCTCTTAACAAAAATGGGGGATACATTGTGTATGCTAGCCCCTCTCAGACACCTACTGTGAGAGCCTTGCACGCTGCCGTAATTTTCTAGGACGTTGAAACTCCTTGTAAGCACTCTCAACGAAGAGTAAAGAATTTCAGCTTTCTCTTACTAAGGGTTCGTAACCCAGCTACTTAGCTTGGAAGATGCACTCTCAACAGTCTACATAGGCCGTTGTCATAAGCAAAACAGTTTCGGAACAAGAGGATTGTTTGAGTAGCTTTCACTATTTTGTCTCAGAGAGAGGTAATCATCATGATTAGTCCTTGGGATTATATGTATCTAATTTGTTTATCTGTGGTGTTAGACGTATACGCTGTCATAGTCCATATTAAAGCCCAGATTAGCCAATGAGGAGTGAGGGGTGACCTGTCCCTGAGGCTGTAGGTTTATAGAAAGTTACTGGAAACTTATTTGTATGAAAATGTTAAAGCAATCTCTTGTAGAAGTATCCTGCTAACATACCAGGAGTGGTTGCTTTCATTAAGGTGTTTGAGGTGGCTCCCTCCCTACACATGGTGGAATTGCGGAAAACAGGAGATGACACACTAGAGTTTCACAAGGCATGTCATAGTCTTAAACATTCACAAAATTCTTTATGCCTGCACTTTTAATATGTCAAGTGACAGGTCTGTTATGACTTATTTCAAGTTTTGTTACTTTGAAAAATGGCAGTTCTATAAGAGCTTCTCGTCAGGATTAAAAGATGTTGTCTGGAATTCTGAACCAAATAGTGAAGAAAAGAGGTGAATCTGTCTTTCCCTCCCTCCCTCTCTGTGCATATGAGACTCGATCCTTTTCAGGCCGCGGATGTGGCTCTTGATTTGCCTGCAAAGGTCCTGAAGAGTATCTTCTTCCCTGTTACATCCCCCACCGACTATTACCCCTATTTTGTTTTAGTCCATTGCATGCCTCATCCTGAGGCTTAGATTGCATATTGGTCCATAAAAGTCATTGACGTGTGAAGCAAATAGTAGGGCATGTTATTTGGCTTAGCTTGTGGGGATCTTTGGGAGGAACTTATACATAACATTCTTAGCTTCCAAAGTTCTCTATTCTTTCCTTCCACAAATCAACTTAATTTGCAATATAACGATATTATATATAAGTTTGAAGATCCTCTGTCAAGGAAAAAAGATTTTGTATTCTCGAATTTGCAAGAAAATAACACGTTATGGCCCAGCTATGCAAGGATGATACATTGTAAGCCAGTAATGAGCAGCAACACCCCATCTGATGACATATTGTAAGCCAGTAATGAGCAGCAACATCCCTTTTGTACCTACGCTATGCAAATTCATTTCCCTCTCAGCTTTTATGGCATATGCATGAAAATGAATGATTACCTCCCCATTCTGAATGGTCAACTCTCTCTCTGCCAAGCAACTATCAGATACAATATTTAGGTGGACAGTTACATGTAAGGGCAGCTTGCACCTCTTAGCCAGCTTATTTAATGTCCAGTCTAAGACTTTCACTTCTTTAGTTGACTTCCTCAGATAAAACTTCAGTGTTCTGTTGTGCTTTGATGGATAATCTCCTTTTCTGGGTAGTTATTCATAGTGCTTTGTTAGCTCAACTAGAAATGTATCAGCACTACCAAGAAATCGAGCTAGACAATGGGCACGTCTGTCAAATTTGGGGGCTGGAGACGCAAAGTTTGGTCATTTTCTTTTGAGCTTGTTAACGGTAAGACTAGACTGTTCGATCTCACCGCTTTATTGGTTTGACCGGTAGAATGCTCAACCCTACTGCTTGATATGTTAGCACCTCTTGCTATTACCAAAGTCTTCGTTTTTATGTCAACAATGTGCCTTTGCGGCTGCCAGACAACCTTACTTTGATAACTTTTAATCTCTAAGATCGTCCTGTTGATTGTGTATAGAATTTGCTTGGTTTAGTCAGAGAGAGCAAAGAAATTAGGTATAATATAGAATTTGCTTGATTTAGTCAGAGCAAAGAAATTAGGTATAACCATGTTCGGTACTCCGATTATTCCTAAATGAGGCCTTGCACCCTTTTACCAATTGATTTTGCCAGTGTCTCGGTAATGCTCTGGTTTTTGCGAAGATCAGTGCATTAAGCCGTGACATTACACACTAGGCTCTTTGAGTGGTCTAATGCTTGTATTTTTATAAGCATCCCTGCGCTAGATAGGCGTGCAACTTGGGTGGGTTGAGTTAGGTTTCTACCCAACCCAAGAAATCCCATATGCTTTCAAACCCAACAAGCTTTAACACAAGAAAAATTTTGAATTAGGTTTGGGTTGGTATGCTTGGGTGTAAATAAGTTGGTTAAAGAAATAATAATTTTTGAACAAAAATTAAAGTGATGTCAGTGGCGGGAGGTGGTGGTAGCTGACAATGGATGCCGGAGATGACTGCTGGCAGTAGGAGGTGGCGGGAGGTTGCAATAATCGACGAGGTGAGAGGTTGCAATAATCGACGAGATGATTGGAGGGGGCTATCGCAGCGGGGTGCGAGAGTTACCAATAGTGGCTGCCGTCAGCAGGAGGCGGCGATGGCCAGTGGGGGTAGCTGCCCCCGGCAGGAGGTGCCGGTGACCATCAAGAGTACCGTCAAGAGTTGCAGGTGATTAGTGACGGCGGCAGATAGCGGTGCGGAAACATATGATGGTGGTGGTTGATGGTGGTTCATATGTAAGTTACGAACAACGTATGAGTTTTGCATAATTACGTTTTATAATCCAATAAGCCGTATATTGAATCAATCCATTGTACCCATTTGCTAAGTGAGCCGAGTTGAATCGGGTAAAAGCTATTAAAACCGAACCAAACTTGTAGCTCTAGCGATAGGAGCTCCACACAAGGAGTTCATGATGATACACACACCGTTTCAGCTCAGATAACCATGAACCAACCATGAAGAGGGTGGTATGGACCGGCAATAACTGGTATAAATTGTTAGGATAAATTATAGTAGGTACTTCTGAAATTATGTTTTAATACATATGCTACCCTTTCCTTTTGAAAAATCATAATCACGTCCCATGCCATTAGATTTTGGTCAACGATGTTAAATATCTAGATAAAAACGACTTGATTGCCCTTCCATCTATAACAAATTTTAAAAAAAAAATTCAAGCTAAATCTCATGAACCACAACACCCACCACCACCATTATAAATCCACCATTGGTGACCAACCACAAAGCCACCATCACAGACTCTCCACCTCTAACCGATATCACCATGACCACCACAGACATGTCACCACCAACTGTCCCACCATTCTTTACCGGTTCTTTTATCACAAAACCACAACCCCCAAATTGATCCCATTACTAGGAGCCTACAACCACCAATCGACCCACTATCATAAACCCTTTACCATAAATCGATTCTTTCATCCAACATAAACTGACTACTACGCCAGATTCACCATAAAACAACTTTGAAGTGTTTATATGTGTTCGCACACGTGTGTGTGAGAACATGTGGAAGCTTGTGATGGGGCATAAGAGATGGGTTGATGTGTTGGTGCTCGTGGTGATTGGTAGTGGGGTGGAAGCCTTAGTGGTGAGCGGTGTGGTGGTGTTGATTTCAGGTTGGGCTGCAACTTGGGTGGGTTGGACAGATTGGACAGGTTCAAGGGTTAAACCATGCTCAGCACATTCTTAAAAACTCGTGCTCGTATTACGCCCAACCAATCTATATGCCAAATAATATATGTTCATGTCCAGCCCATGAAAGTTTTTGTGGGCATGGGCTGAACATGGATTGCCTGCGGGTTATCCACGGTTTCATATTGATTTCTGTTTATTTGATTTTTAAGCATATCATTTACCATCGAAGTCTACTCATTAGTCATGATAATAAAGAAGAGTATAGTGAAGTCCCAAAATGAATATAGTTATAAGCATGAAACAAAGTTTCAAGACATAATTAAAAAAAAGGAAAAAAGACAGATTTTGAGAAAATCTTACGAAGGACTTCTTGCGACCAGCCCTACATATAGGCTGGAAATCCATCTTTATATTCATGCCTTTGCAGGCAGGGAGGTTGTATATCTTATGAGATCATCAATTTAATAGGCTTAATGCCTTGTGTCCTATCAGACGCGCGCATGTGGAGGGGGGGGGGGGCTATTTGCAACAACGACCATAATACGGGCTTCATGCCACGTACCTTGTTATTTAGCATCACGACAACAAAGTACTTATTAAGTCAACAGCAACCCTCTAGGGCGCGTGCGGGAATTCTAAGTTCCGTCATACTCCCAAGGATATTTAAACGAGCTTTACGCTCCATTAGCCCTCACAAGCGCGTACGTGAACTCTAAGTTCTGTCAAACTCCCAAGGGGTATTTACATGAGCTTTGTGCTCCATCAACCCTCAAGGGTGCGTACGAGAACTATAAGTCTATCAAACCCCTAAGGATATTTACCTGAGCTTTGTGCTCCATTAGCCTTTAAGGACGCTTAGTAGAACTCTACGTTCCACTAGCCCCCGAGGGCAGTCCTTCAAAGGATGAACACCTTCAAAGGATGAACACCCCCAAAGGTGGAAGGATAGAACTCAAGCTCTATTTAAACGGTTTAGCTACAGCTCTAACCTGTGAAACGACAAAGCACTCTGTGGGACTTTATCACCCCACCATTCTTTGCCAATTAAAAACCTAACTAAGCTGGAATGCGATGTTTCTTTGCCAGCTGTTGGCTGATGATAAGAGTTCGCCTCAAAGTAAAACATAAGCATGATGTGGTCAGCCCAAGCTAAAGAACACACTTGCAACAAACACCCTTCAATGGAGAGGTGAAAACTACATTGTCAAGTGTAACCCCTTAAGGGGACATTCAAACACTTAGGAAAATATGTACAAGCACATGCAAAAACTTGCATGTATATCTTTATGTCCTTTCCCCATAGAGGCTACAATGGGGCACAGCTTCTAAAGGATCTCAAAATCTCATGATTCGTCTTTCCAAAGACAATTCTGAATAGCCTGATTGGAGAAAATTCTAAGACCAAGCTTTCAAGAGCTAACATTCTAACATCCTACTTGGGCAAAGTTTCGTGGCTTAAGCTCCTAAGAGCTTAGGTCCGAGCACATGGAGTAGAGAAATATTATTTACCTCTACAAGTGGATGAAAGATCCCTTACAAACCTGATACGTGTCTCAAGACACCTGATATAATTTTCTCAACCAAACATTTTGGCTAAGAAAGTGGGGGGCTCATGATATAACTCAAATATAAATTCCCACTAATTGGGGGACACTCGGTATTTTCAGTCAAACTGGCTCAAACTACGAGCTTGATAATTACCTTATTAAGAATTAGGATTCTAAAAGAGTCCTGAAAGATCTTGACGTGATCCTCAAGGATTCTAACGCGGTACTAACAGATCTGACCTACGGCTCAGTCCTATTAGAGGTCTTTTACCTACAGCTATATAAAGGGACTACCTCCAAGTGCGCAAACAACTACGCACAGACTTACAGTCTTTTTCTGCTTTTTTAGAGTTTTAATCTGTAGCTGCGCTTTGACTTGAGTATTAAAGAGTTCTCTGTCAGGAACCCCACCCAACGGTCACTTGTCTTCAGTTTTGCACGTAATCGTTCCAGGCTAGGGTTCTAGAGCATATTTTTAGCAGCAACAAGACTGTTTTTGAAAACTCCACTTTGGAGTTTTCAGTTTTGATTATTTTTTCTTTGAGATCTACATTTCAACTTTTGTTAAAAGCATTTTATGTCTCTTATTCCCTTCAATTTTCATCACCGACACTTATCACCCAAGAACATCAAACTACCAACAGTGTCAGCCACCATACTGATTGACTGTCGCCACCAACACCACCATCACCACCACCAATGACCAGCACCCCTGAACACCAAATTACAAATACTGCCAACCATCACAGCCATTGATCACCGATCTGTCACTACCACTGATCAACGCATTCAAACTTGCCAACGCTGTTAGCCTCCACAACCACTGACCTTCGCCACCGCCACCAGTGACCAACACCCATGAACATTGCTAACTACCATAGCCACTGATAACCATAACTATCGTCACCACACCACAGACCATTACCATCGAACACCAAACTCTCTAATATCGCTCACCACCACAAAACCTCTACTCTTCTAAATCTAAATCATCATCATATTGACCACTGTTGTCCTTACAACACATACCACCAGAAAATTTCATCTATTGATTAGCCCCAGAATCTTCGATTCCAAGCTAAAAAGTAGTAACTGAAAAGGCCCCTTTAAACCCTAAATCCTGTGTAGGTAAATGCCAAACCAATTAAACCATTCACCTCATCAAATCTCAATTAAACCAATGAAGCCCTAATTCGCAAGTTAGTGTTTTACTGGCATAACAATAGTTGGATGGTGGTTGAGGAGATGTGTTGGTCGTGGTGGGGGAGCTTTTGGTTGTTGAAGGTAGGAGCTCAGAAGAAACTCTCAAGTATTGAAAAATGAAAAAAAAGAGAAGAGAGGAAAAATAAAAGGGAAAAAAAAGAAACAAAAACCAATTATGCAAAAAACTGTATCAAACAACACACCAGTTTTGTAAAAACAAAAAACTTAAGGGCTAATTACACCTATGTCCCTACGGTTTGGGGGTAATTACACGCGAGGACGCAAAGTTTCAAAATGTAACACTTATGTCCATTGACAAACGGAATACAAAAATATTTAACGGTTTTGACAAAAAGACTTGATTGCTCCTGACTTTATAATAAATTACCCACTTAATTTATTGATTATTCTTCCTCTCCCCACACCCAGCACCCACACACACCCCCCCGCGCCCCCACCCCCAACCCCATTTCTGTCACTTCTGCATGAACAGAACGGGGTCAAGGACAGCCCCCAATCGCCACACCCCTACTGCGGGGGAGAAGAGAAGAGATGGAGGGGAAGAGCGACGTCGCCGGTGGTGGATCTGCTTTGTTCAGCGAATAACAGAAGGGACTGTCGGAGGAGAATGGGGTTGCCGGGGTGAGGGAAAGGGCTGTCGGCGAGGAAGGGGACTGCCGGCGGGGAGGGAAGAGGTTGCCGGGGTGAGGGAAGGGGCTGTCGGCGGGGAAAGGGACTGCCGGCGGGGAGTGAAGAGGTTGCCGGGGTGAGGGAAGGGGCTGTCGGCGGGGAAGGGGACTGCCGGCGAGGAGGGAAGAGGCTACCGGGGTGAGGGAAGGGGCTGTCGGCGGGGAGGGAAGAGGCTGTCGGGGTGAGGGAAGGGGACTGCTGGCGAGGAGGGAAGGGGTTGCCGACAGGGAGGGAAGGGGCTGCCGGGGTGAGGGAAGAGGCTACCGGCGGGGAAGGGGACTGCCAGCGGGGAGGGAAGGGGCTGTCGGGGGTGAGGGATTGGACCTAATTTGGAAATTGGGGTTTCGGGAAAACCCTAATTTGCAAATTAGGGTTTCAACAAAACCCTAATTTTTTGGTTTTAAAACCCTAATCTTTAATTAAGGCTTGAATTCTTAATTTAAAAGGGGTAGTATCGTCATTTTAAAAATATGTATTGATGACATCAGCAAAAAAATACACTTTTTGGATGGAACCCTAACAGATGGACACGGCTGATACATTTGAAACACGTTTGGTCACGGAATGTTACATTTTGAAACTTTGTGTCCTTGACTGTAATTACCCCCAAACCTCAGGGACATAGGTGTAATTAGCCCAAAACTTAAAGAAGTTTTGGTTTTAGTTTGTTTGAAAATAAAAACCGAAATTGTAATGGGTTTCAAAGATATCCTAAGTGTATCAAAACGTAAATTCAAAAGCACCTAACATAATTGGTACTAACAAAGATAAGCAACCCTATTAGCACTCTAATATTTGGGTAATTAATGATATTATAATAATCCATCCAAATTGGTACTAACAAAGATAAGCAACCCTATTAGCACTCTAATATTTGGGTAATTAATGATATTATAAGTATAGACGAAAGCGAATACAGTGTGTCTAATTACACTCACTCTGTCATTAACCAAAAAGGATGCTTTTCTACCAACTTCCAAAAATGATACTCCATCATGGTCATTCTTTGTAATCATAATCTCAAACTTAGGCTCTGTTTGACAGGGTTTTTCTTCCAATTTTTTTTTTTAATTTTAGAAACTGAAAAAATAAGCGCGTTTGGTAACCATTTTTTTTCTCTTCAGTTTAAAAAATCAGTATTTAAACCAAGACTGTTTTTAAAAACTCTAAAAACGAGTTTTTTTTTCAGGATTGATTTTTTTTTGAGACCACCACCACCCTTCCACTGACGGCAGCCACCAGCCACTGTTGGCCACCGTCATGTCCCACCATCGTCACCGCAAAAAAAAAAATTTGGATTATCAAACACTCACTCGTTTTTGTAAAAAAAAAAAATTTAAACATCTCTTTAATTTTTTTTTTGAAACTGAAAACCAATTTTTTTTTTTTTTTAATGTCAAACAGAGGCTTAGGTTTCCAAGATAGAAACTATTTTCTGCACCACAACTTATTAGCGAAGTTCCGTGACTTTGACTTGGCATTCTGCACCACAACTTATTATCGGATGTCATATACCATGACCTTGACTTGGCATTCTGCAGGGCGCTGAAGTTCCATGTCAGCACAATGATTTGGAACTTTTCTTGTGTTTGCAACACCACGCCTTTTCTGGGTACGCCTTAACTGCTTGGAGCTAGAGTTGTCAAAAGGGCCGGGCGGCCCGCGGGCTGGCCCGACCCTGCCCGTTTCTGGCCCGGGCTGGCCCGGCCCCGGAAGTGAACAGTAGAGGCCCAAAAATAAAGGGCCTTGGACTTGGGCTTAGACCAGGCCGAGATTTCATCCAAAAAAGCCCGGGCCAGGCACGGCCCGAAAAAGCCCGGGTTTTGGCTCGGCCCGAATCTAGCCCGAAATCAGGCCCGAAATTGGCCATGACGCAGTTCCAGGTTCGGTCGACCTCAGCCTGTGCACCGCCTACCAGCGCTCCGTCGACGGTCGACCTCAGCCTCGACGCCATCGTCTCCCGCAGCGCCGACCTCGACTGCCACCTCTCGTCCCTCCTCCGCTCCGCCGACGTCCTCCACCTCGATGCCATCGTCAAGGGCACCGCCTGCATCGACGGTGTCAAAAAAGCCCTGGCCTCCGAAGACTTCGAATCCGTCGCCACATTTGTTCAGACGTTCTTCCAAATCGACTCTCTCTTTCCCTCATTCATTCGACTCTCTCTTTTCCTCTTCACTCTTTACCTACGGCCACCCTCCATAATCATCCTTGCAACCAGCCACTACTGTTCCGGCCAACCATCACCGTACCCAATGCCAAACGCCACCATACCCACACAATCAATTTACAACCAATACCCACCATGGACAGATCTGATAAAAGAAAAAGAAGGAATTGCATATAGATCTCTTGGCTTCTCTGGTGTGGTGACGACGATGCTCACAAGGTGGTGACGGCGGTGCTAGGTGTGGGCATCGACGCCGTGTTGTCCTTTAAGCGGCGGCGACCGGCAGCCGTCAGATCCCATCGCCACCATCGCCTACCATCAACCTCAGCCCTGTGACCATCTACCTCCGCCATGTAACTGCATCGCTCAAGAGCTAAAGGCGCCTGCTGTTAGAGGAGGCAACACTGGGCTTCATCCAGTTTCACAAAACAGGGGAGACCGGGAGAACATGGGGAAAGGCGATAGAGAAAATGAGAAATGTTAAGAATGGGAAGAACAAGGGAGAAGACTGAAGAGGCTGGAGAAGAACAAATCCAGCTCGCTGCCAAGGAAAAAAAATAGGCCCGGGCCCGGCCCTAAAGTTAGGGCCTAGGGCTTGGGCCTGGACAGGGCCTCCATTTCCTAGCTTTGGGCCCGGCCCGGGCCCGGCCCGATTTTCAAGGCCCGAAGCCCTAAATGGCCCGGCCCGTTTTTTGGCCCATTGGGCCTGGGCTGGGCCAGCCCAAGCCCGGCCCATTGACAACTCTACTTGGAGCACCCTTGCTCTCTTCTTCAAGCGTAGCACACGATCATGTCAGTACTTCCTTTTTTTAAGCAACAAATGCTAAAATCTTTTGACACTAAACTCTTAGAGAGAGATGTTGCTACAATTGTTTACTGCTATTGACAATATCAGAGGATCTGAACGTAGTTGCAACCTAAACTTAAACATTCCCATTTTGATTTGCTCGTTTTTTGTTTCCTTTGGGTTTTAATTACTTAATTCGCGACTGAAATAACTAAACGAAACAATTACATGAAACAACCAAAACTTATTTTTGACTCTTCGTGCATTATATACCCCATAATACATTACTTAAAACTGGGGCGGTACATGAATGAGTATTGGCTCGTTTAGGATAACTTGAATTCGTGATCGTTAATTTTTGCCGTATTTAAGTTCGGTTCGTGTGCATGCAAACTCGTGTTTGCCAAAATGGCACGGTAAAATGGAAACAAAAAGGAAATTCAAGAAGTTAAATCCAATTTTACAAATCAGAAGCCCAAAATTTTATTGCTGGCCGAAATATGCCTAAAACAAACAAAAACTGAACCGATATGACTAGTTTTGGCCTTTGGGGGAGTAAATCAGCAGAAAGGACGTGGGTTTTGGTAGGGATGTTCAAGGCTTCAATATGAAGATCTCATCAACAGCAACCATATCTTCAAACTTCAACACAACACAAGAGATCAAACGCCACATGTTTGTCACCAAAATCCTCCTTGTAATTCAGCATTTGCTTTTTTCGCTGAAAATATCTCAGCCGGTTGAGATGATGACCTCCTGTCCAATTTCATGAAACCAGAAGATAGAGAAAGAGGAAGAAGGAGAAGAAGAGGTGTTGCCAGACTTTTAGAGGTAGGTCAATGTTAAGGTCTAGGTTGTCTTTGGGGCTGTCTAGGTTGAGCTTACAAAACACAACTAATGTTATGAAACTATTGTGCCAATAATTTGGCTTATGAGTTTCACGAGTTATTCACGAGCTCGTTCATAAACGTTTTTGATTATTTATATTTAACTCGTTTATAATTATATGCGCTCAATTTTTTTGTTCAAATTCGCTTTGCCTTTTTCATAAACGAGCTTTTAACGGACAAATCACAAGCTTGTTCCCGAAAAGTTCGGCTTCCTTGCAGCTTTACTCGCAACTTATATATGATATATCGCTTTAGCAATTCACTAGTTGTCCTTTTAGCAACAAATTAAGGTTAGCTGTTGGTTAAAAAAACTACAAAAAATTTACTTGGAATGCATAATAAAAGTGACTGAATCGATACAACGAACCCACACTGCCAATAGCTGATCCGTGCTACATGACAGGCCTCTTAATATATAACATTAACTACCATAAAAGATGTTGCCGCTAGCAGATAGGTGTTAGAAGTTGCATTCGAATGTCAAAAGTCACTGCATTAATGATTAGACGACTCGTAAGTATAACAAACAGCAAGCTCCAGCTACGGTGACAACTCGTAGGTCCACCTTTAAACGAGTTTGGGTGATTGTTTGTACCCGTAGTTACTACATCTTTTTCTTTAGTCACATTCGTATCATTTACAAACTAATTATTGTTTCGACTACGAGTTCTTTTGGTGTGCGTAGACCCGTGTTTATAAACTCGGTTAGGGGTTGAGCTTGGCCAGCATTCAAAAAATGGGTCAGAGAGATTGATGTCATGTTCATGACTGAGCTCGGTTGACCTTACTAGTTTTTTTTTTTTATCACCTATATTTTGTTTATCTAATTGTGAATAGGAAATACTGCATATTACATTGCATAACATATACTACTAAAAAACGATAGTTAAACGAGCTTATGCATAAACAATGAAATAATTTTCATGCTCCGCTCGTTTGAGAACAAGTTGGATATATTCAATAAATCAACAAACATGAGCAAGCTGAAAATTTGCAGATCTATAAGCCTATTCACGGACAACTTCATTTATTACATATCTACAAGCCTACCACAGATCATTGTGCTTAACCAGAGCCTAAATCATTAGGATCTGTTGGTTAGCTTTTAGTTTGTGAAGTCGCTGCTAACACGAATCTACCAAACCAGAGAATTAATTGAAGTATATGTTGGTGATATGACCGAACTTTTCCACTCTATCAATCTTAATGAGCAATTGACCTTGTTGTCACGCTGCACTACCACATGTTGGCTTACCGACCTTACTGTTTAGTTGGCAAGTTTGCTAGTATTCCTGATTACAGCTTTTTACTTCTTTTGGTGGTAGGGTCGTTTTGGACTCCAAAAAGAAAAGAAATTGTTTATCTCATACTTTATCTCATACTCTTATACATTTCTTTAGTACTTCATTCAATTCAAAATCAATTAACAACGAGAGGAGAGATTCACATAACTTATATAGTGACTTGTTAACCAGTATTTACCTGACGTGACATTGTATACGAACACGCCCTCTCAAATGTGGTCAAACTTCTTTTGAGCGTGTCTAAGACATAGACTGAGTGGCAGTAGATTTAGGTATGTTCGAAATTACTTTTAATTTTAATTTTTTATTTTTTTAAAAAATTAAAATTAAAATTAAAACCAAAACCTGTTTAGTTTTTATTTTGGGCTAATTACACCCATGTCCCTGAGGTTTGGGGGTAATTACACCCGAGGACACAAAGTTTCAAAATGTAACACTTATGTCCATTGATAAACGGAATACAAAAATACTTAACGATTTTAACAAAAAGACTTGATTGCCCCTGACTTTAAAATTAATTACCCACTTAATTTACTGTTTATTCTTCCTCTCCCCACACCCAGCACCCACCCCCACCCCACCCCCACGCGTCTGCCTCTTCCTCTCCCCACACCCAGCAACCACCCCACCCCCCCGCTCCCCCACCCTACCCCCACGCGTCTGCCTCTTCCTCTCTCCACACCCAGCATCCACACCCCCCCACGCCGTCTGCCTTCCCCTTCCCCGTCAGCGTAGTAGCAGGCCCTCCGGCGAGGCACCGGCGCCGCAAGATCGCGGTCGCACTCCCGATCTGCCTGTCGCCATACCGGTCGCCACCATCACCGCCACGACCTACCTCCGTACCCCACGCCGTCCGAGATTGCAAGCATCACCGAGCTACATCGCGACACCGGCCTCCTCCGTCGAGATGCGCGCCACCGTGACCACCAGCAAGGCAGCGCCATCACCACCACGATGGGCTTGCACCATCGCGCCCACCGGTGCTATCGCCGTCGTTGCAATGGCCAGATCTGTCTCCTTCCCATCCAGATCTGTCTCCTTCCCGGCGGCGTGGGTTTGCCAAGGCGCTTGCCGGAGGCGTCTCGGCAGCTTGGGTTAGCCAAGGGGCTTGCCGGCGTGGTGGGGTGGTTCTGCAGGATGGTGGGGCGAGGGGGTTGCTGGCGGCGTGGGGCAGGGGAGGGGGGCTGCCGGCGGCGTGAGGCGGCGGAGGGAGGCTGCCGGCGGTAACTTCAGATTTAGGGTTTAAATTATGGAGAGAGAAAATTATACTTTTTGTGACGATGTACTGTTGTACAGGGGTAGTATTGCCATTTTCAAAATACGTAATGATGAAAATTATATTTTTTGGACGGAATACTGACGGTTGGATAAAAGTGTTACTTTTTTTAACGTTTTTGGTCACGTATGTTACATTTTGAAACTTTGTGTCCTCACGTGTAATTACCCCCAAACCTTAGGGACATGGGTGTAATTAGCCCTTTTATTTTTTATAAAAATAAATTGGTGTTTGATTACCCAATTTTTATTTTGAGTTTTTTCTCTGGTGATGGTTGTGGTGACCACGGTGAGGCGTGGCGGTGGTCTCAAAACAAAAATCAAAACTTCAAAATGGAAGTTTTCAAAAATGGTTCTGTTTTAAAAACTGAAGAAAATAAAAAACAAAAATTATGTCCCAAACTTGTTTTTTTCCAATTCACAAAACTAAAGAAAAAACTAAAAATCAAATGGTTTTTAAACGCTATCTTAATTTTGAATTGTTTGTTAAGATCTGAATTGACCCGTTCTAATATCATGTAAAAGAATACACATCAATATTAGTTGACATTTAGAGGAGATATACATAAGGCTTAAATATTCGATTGTTGGTCGGTACTTACCCAATGTGCGATTATATTTCAATACTTCACACATTAAAAAATTAAATTGTGAAGGAAGACTAGAATTACCTTCTTAATGTCACGTCTTCATGACAAGATTACTTTCACTTTTCACTTTTGAGAGATTAATCTCTTTGAGGTTCATCATCAAGCGCGTAGGTCAGCTGGTAGAGGATTGTCTCACCTTAATCAGATATCTCGGTTTCGAGTCTTGAGAATGCAGCTGCGCTAAAATTTAGTAAGGAGAGTTTCACCGCCTATGTAGTCCTGCCCGGCTCGAACTCGGATTAGTCGCATCCCAATGTAATGTCCGGATACTAAGTGATCTAACTAAGAAAAAAAAATCTCCTTGAGGTTTGAAAAATGACCTTTGGTAGGATTGGAAAGTACCAGCACTATTTACCAAAAAAAAAGAAGTATAATTTATCAAAAAAGAAAGTGCTGCCACTAGCCCGATAGCCTCTGCTGTAGGCTTTGGCAGAGGCCAAACGCCACTGGTGTAGCCGTGTAGGTCTCACTGCCAAAGACCCTTGGAAGTGGTCTAGGGGATCTATAGCGGCCATTGTGACTTTCTTATCTGCTCTTCAAGGAGACCTATAACAATATCAAAACCCTATGTTAGCGGCCAATGAGCGCCTCAATAGCATTATACTAGCGGCTACTGACCTTGCTGCTATAATTTCATGTATAGAAAGTAAAAAAAAAAAAATCATGGTTTATTTAAACTCATTTAGCAGTAACTAAAAAATCAACTTATCGTCTTAAATCCTTAGATAATTGTACCATTTTCTTTACGATGAATCTAACTCATAAAACTCTACATAAGTTGGCTCAAAATAGTAAATCTGTTCAATCATGATAAAAAAGAAAGCCTGCGACGAGGTTCTTTCCATATTTAGACAAAACCAAAGTGCACAAAACAAGAGTTGTCTTGCACTCTTACTAGCTAGGATTTAGGTTGGACTTTTTGATTTTAATAATCATTTACTGCATCTGTTTTGCATAGAAAAATTTGATCCTCGGCGAATATAGCTTAACCCCCCCCATCAAGAAAAAAGATGGATAAAGACAACAACATAACGTTTACCAGTCTACTTGCCAATTCTGGGGGCAAGGACTTCGCGTCTACCTTCTTTGAACCCTCGCCAACCATTTATTGTTTCTTGATGGCCAGTCACCTACATCCACCGCTATTCTTTATATTTCCCCATTAAGACTCATCACTCTGTTTTATATTCTTGTATAAGCCTCCAAAACTTTAGGTAGGCCCTTTGACTAAATGGCACTAGGGTTGGCTACCATTTTAAGTTCGGGAACATGCAATGGAATTGAGACTTTTCAGAGTTGGGCAAAGTATAATTAATGTACAATTTCAAAGATACTAAGCTATTGATGGACTCTGTAATATTTACATATTTTTATCCCTATTATCAGGGTTTCAAGTCACACATATTATATGTATTTTTTTCCTTTGAAAACACGTTTTTAACAATTCTAAAGCTATTTATTTTTTTAAGTTGAGGGAATCCCCTTGTATTACACTAATGTTCTGGGTAATATAAGACGCTGCTACAGCCATTTGCTTCCGCTAGCAATGTTGGTGACAGGAGCTGTGCAATTAAAGATTGCTTGAACGAAATCTCAAATGGCCACTTGGTCAATAACCCCACCTCGATCAGCAACACCACCTGTAATACAGCCCATATTTCAGATTTGGCAACACAAGCTAGACCTTTCAGGATCTGGGTTTTTATGTTTGTCTGCTTTTTAAAATTCCCAGCCATTTTTCTCTTCCTATGGTAGTTGAGCTATCCGGCTCTCCTTTCTTGGAACCACGCTCACCCTTAAAAGCAGAACGTCCACATTCCAGTTTTCTTACAACTCTTAACATTCTAGTGCTACTCTCTCTCTATCTCTCTGTTTTCTTTTCTCAACCAACGTACGTAGTTCCAATTTCCACGCGTGTTGGGCTTGCTTTCTCCTCTCTCCCCAATTATATTTTGTTTTGTTGTCTCTTCTTGAACAAATACCAAACCCCCTTGCTGTTTAAGAAGCACGAGACAATCACACACACACACAAAGACGAAGAGAGAAATGGGTAGTATAGAGATGGATAAAGAGAGATTAAC
The DNA here is from genome assembly GCA_033070095.1 of Escallonia herrerae. Lineage (NCBI taxonomy): Eukaryota > Viridiplantae > Streptophyta > Magnoliopsida > Escalloniales > Escalloniaceae > Escallonia > Escallonia herrerae. The sequence goes on from JAVXUP010000318.1 coordinate 30,750, forward strand.
TGCGGAGGTGGCGATCAAGGACTCCACCTCCGTCGTCATCAAAATCCGGCAAAGATTGCCGGACTTTCTACAGTCCGTTAAGCTAAAGTACGTGAAGCTAGGGTACGGATACTCGTGCAACGCTGCCACAGTGCTTATGTTTGTTGTGGTCTTGCCTCTGTTCATTGCCACTCTAATCCAGCTCACGGGTCTAGAACTCGACCGGGTTTCCGACGTATGGACGAATCAAACCGTTTTTGTCGACACAGCAACCGGTCTAACAGGTGCAGTAATTCTACTCTTCTTGCTAGGAGTTTACTACGCCAACCGACCCACCCCGGTCTACCTGGTCGACTTTGCTTGCTACAAGCCGGAAGATGAACGGAAAATCTCTAACGAGGCGTTCCTGAAGATGTCCGAAGAAACCGGGTCTTTCACAGGAGAAACGGTTCAGTTCCAGAAGAGAATCTCGTCCCGGTCAGGTCTAGGCGACGAGACGTACCTGCCTCGAGGCATCATGTCTAACCCGCCAAACTTGAACATGGAGGAAGCACGTGCCGAGGCTGAAACTGTCATGTTTGGAGCACTCGACTCACTCTTCAAGAAAACCAGAGTCAAACCGGGTGACATCGGTATTCTCATAGTGAACTGCAGCTTGTTCAACCCTACACCGTCACTTTCATCCATGATTGTCAACCATTACAAGCTAAGACCCGATGTCAAGTCCTTCAACCTTGGTGGAATGGGCTGCAGTGCTGGTCTCATATCTGTAGACCTAGCAAAGCAGCTTCTGAAAGCAAACCCCAACTCATACGCCGTCGTTGTGAGCACCGAAAACATCACCCTCAACTGGTACTTTGGTAATGACCGCTCCATGCTCCTCTGCAACTGCATTTTCCGTATGGGAGGGGCCGCCATGCTGCTATCGAACAAGAACCGGGACCGAGCCCGGTCCAAGTACAAGCTGGTTCACACGGTTCGTACACACAAAGGCTCGGACGATAGCAGCTATAATTGTGTGTACCAGAGGGAAGATGACAAGGGTGCAATTGGTGTCTCGTTGGCACGCGAGCTGATGGCGGTTGCGGGTGACTCGCTGAAGACTAACATTACCACCCTGGGCCCACTTGTGCTGCCATTTTCCGAGCAGTTCATGTTTTTTGTCACGCTGGTGAGGAAAAAATTGTTCAAGGCTAAGGTGAAGCCTTATATACCCGATTTCAAGCTCGCCTTCGAGCATTTTTGCATACACGCGGGCGGACGGGCGGTTTTGGACGAGATGGAGAAGAATTTGCAGCTCACCGAGTGGCACATGGAGCCGTCCAGGATGACGTTGCACCGGTTTGGAAACACGTCCAGCAGCTCGCTGTGGTACGAGTTGTCGTATGTCGAGGCAAAGGGTCGTGTTGGTAGAGGTGATCGCGTGTGGCAGATTGCATTTGGGTCGGGTTTCAAGTGTAACAGTGCGGTCTGGAGAGCTCTAAGAGGGATTCCTGCTAGTGAATGCAAGGATAACCCGTGGGCTGACTCCATTGATCGGTATCCGGTTAAGGTTCCTCTATCATAAATGTATTATGCAATGTTTTCTCGTTGAGCTAATGAAAAAATCGATAAGGAGAATGATGTACTATTTTGAGTTGCAAGTCTTTAGTCAGCAAACTGTAATGATGTGGCCGGGTAACAAGCAAGTCCAAGCCAGCCAACTAGGGAAAAAAAAGGAAGAAGAGCGGTGAGACTTGATTATTCAATATATATATATATATATATATATATATATATATATATATATATATATATATATATTGGAGTTTAGTTCCATCAATTGAGATCGATGAAACTGGCTTTTAATCTTATTTTCAGAATCAAAATATTTGAAGGCATTTGAGTTCAGGTCCAACTTTTTAATTTATGGCAATTATTTCAATGTGCCAATTTATACGTTAACTATATTGTTCGCCGCACAAGAAAGAATAAAACAATGACCAGAACGTACAAAATTTGTGCATTTATCCGATCTCGCATCATAACGAGCTCTACTTATAATACCTTCCATTTTTTAGTAGTTGTAGCAGATTTAAGATCAGAACTTCAAGTTTGGAGTTCGGGTGTTTTATGTTCCGCCTACTATTGTAATGCATATATTTCTAAAACTTGTGGCCAAAAAGCCTTGATAAATGTCCATAAGAACCATATATATCTGTCTTCCAAGGGAGGTTTCTATTATTGAACTGGAGAACTAACAAAACAACTTCTACCTTTTTGTTCCTTCTCATGTCCTTCCTCTGAGGCATATAATATACACAGAGAGAAGCAAAATCGAAAAAAGTGGTCCATTTCGCAACGCTTATGGCAACTGCACATGTTGATCAAGCAACTTGTATGCACTTCCAGCAGGCAATATATATACATAAAACTTCTGGTGTTAGTTCCATAATAAAGGACACCATCCAGTCCCCAGCTGCAGCTTTCGCCAGGGTCGTGGACTGATCAATGGAGGCATGACACCAGCCCAACCTCTTTAACAAGTTCATGGTCTCTGTTGTGTGCAGAAAAGCTGGCGGTGTGTTGCGTAACCTGCGTTAGGTTGCAAACATGAGGGGGCACCCAGGGGTTGTCTGCTGGCCTCAGGCAGTCGTGGTCCCTGTAGCCTTCTCATATATATATCCAGGCCAAGAAGAATTAATGCTGAGCCAGAAGAATTATGGCCAGAAGGATAGCAGCGTCATGCCTGGCCAAAATTTGGGTTGTAGGATTGAATTTCAATTAAAGGCGAGGCTGATTCACTGTTTCTTATTTTTCCTAACACACACCGTATTAGAACACCTTTGTCGCCACTAAACAAACGCCATTAATTCTCTTTAGGTGATAGATGGGTGATCATTAAGCAAAAATAATGTAATTGAGCCTCAGCCTTAGCAATAACCTAAGAAGCATGGTTTTGGTCAGGGGGTGGGTGCGATATGGGTGCAGATACACAGATACGTTATTATCTTAAAAATTAGAACACCGGTGTGATAGGGTTGTGGCAAAAAATTGTTAACACATACTCCCTCTGTCCCTTAAGGACCGATCTATTTTTTTTGCACGTATATTAAGAATTTAAGTTATATATTGTATGTCTTTCTCATTTAGAAGAGTGGGCCATGAGAGAAATTTGGTTGGTAAAATGTTAAATGTGGAAAGAGAAATAGAATAAAAAAGTGTAAAGTGGTGGGCCATGAGAGAGAAAATGAGTTGGTAGAGAATTAAATGTGGTGAGAAAAATAGAATAAAAAATATAAATATGTAAAAATACCTATAGAATCTTTCCTAATTTGGAAGTGATCAATTTTTATAGGACGGCCTAAAAAAGAAATATGATCAGTTTTTTAGGGACAGATGGAGTACTAGTTATGTGCAACAATAATAATGCTATTTTAGTCAAACAAAAAGATAGTTTGTTAATTTGAAGTCTGTTTGAAATCACATCCAGTTTTGGTTTCTATTTCCAAAAAAAACAAAACGAGTTTAGTTTTTATTTTTACAAAAACAAATGGATATTTGATTGATTAGTTTTTATTTTGAGTTTTTTTTCTTTGGGCGTGTTTAATTATCCAGTTTTTATTTTGAGTTTTTTCTTTGATGCTAGTTGCAGTAACAGTGGTGAGGGTGGCGGTGGCAGTGGCTGGCTGCGGTGGCCAGCTGGGGGCAGTGGCAGGCGAACAGCGATGGACGACAATGATGCCGACGGGGTGGCTGTGGCCGACAGCGGTGGGCAGTGGCGGGTGGGGGTTGGGGGTGGTCTCAAAATAAAAATCAAAATTAGAAACCCAAAGCTCCAAACTAAGAACGCTACCTTGGTGGGCTGCTTTAGAAATATCGAAAGTGCTAGCCAAATATGATAAAGGTTGTACAAGTTCCGTTATTTCTTGGAGGTATTGGGGCTAGTTTAAAAGATTGTCAATAAAGCTGGTACTTAAACATAATAAATAGAAAGTTGATTCTTCACCCTAGTTTATAAACAATTGTCACCTAATCAAGAACTCGCATCGACAAGTTGTGTAACGAAGTTTTCGCTGCTGCTGACACCACTGGTTGCCTCTGATGCAGGACATCGTCAGTCGCTGATATTACTGGAAGACTATAACCGCTATAGGTAGTGGGGGTGGGGCTGCAATTTGGTGGTGACGGCGTGTGGATAAGGAATTGATAGATTAATGGTGGTAGTTTTGCTGGCAATTGGCGGTCATGGTGGTTGTGAGTGAATTCATCACCAGAATCCAGCGTAAAGAAAGTGGCGATGTGGAAGGTGTGCTAAAGATGGAAGATGAATTAAAAAAAAGTGTGATTTGCCAAAAATACCATCCAAAGTTGAGTCAAATCACCTCTCCGGGGAGTTATTTGGCCCAAAAAATGGTCGAATGTGTTAGATGCCAAACTTTATGGAATGAGTTACCAATGATGCCAACTGCTATCTGGATAAATTAAACTTCAGGGCACCTGATACAATTAACTTAAGATCTTGAGCGATCATGTTTTACTTCAGCCAAAAAAAAATGGCCTAAAAAATTGTCGCTACACGTTTTTCGAGTACGAAATGAGTTTCAGCTAATCCAGTGGTATTCTTTTCAATCTGGAAATATAAATTTCCAATTTCTAAAATCTTAAATTATTTGTTGCTAATTCCATAATTCTAAATTTGAATGAAAAATTGTATTTAGGGCTAATTACACCTATGTCCCTGAGGTTAGTGAGTAATTACAGTCAAGGACACTAAGTTTCAAAATGTAACATACCGTGACCAAAACCTTTTCAAATATATCACCCGTATCCATCTGTTAAGGTTCCGTTAAAAAATTATACTTTTTGACTAATGTCATCATTATATATTTTTAAAATGACAATAATACTATTACACTTTATATACCGAATAATTTTTAAAGTCTTTCTTTTTCTTCTTTTTTAAGAAAATTAAGAATAACCCTACATTATCCTCCTGATTTCAAAAATTAGGGTTTATTAGAGCCCTAATTTTGAAATTAGGGTTTCAAAACCCATTTTTAAATCTTTAAATTTTCACTTTCCTATCTTTTGATCTTATTTTAAATTCTTTTTTCACCTCTTCTTCTTCACAGCAGCCCCCCCGACAAATACCCATCTCCTATTTCCCGTCCAACCGGCGACCGATCAACCGCGATGGAGTCGGTGCCACCACCAACCCCGACGGATCCCTATCTCATCTTTCCAGTCCAACCGATGACTAGTTAACCAACAGCGCCCGCGATGGAGTCGGCGTTGCCACCACCATCCCTGACGGCAGTTATCTCTCTTTCTAAGGGATCACCGATCTCGTCGCCACCACCGGCTGTCGCCTCGCCGTGGCTGGGTTGGCCGTGATCTCGCCGATGTCGCCAAAGAGGCTACGGGACTAGGTGAGGACAATGAGGGCTAGATCAGTGTGGTAGAGGTAGGTGATTAGGTTTGGATTGCCGAAAGATGGCACCGGCAATGGCGATGGCGACGGCGACGGAACGGTCGCTTTGGTAGGGGTGCAGGTGGTGGTGAGAGAGGAAGGTGGTAGCAGCGGTGGCGTGGGGGAAGAAGGGTGGTGTGCGAGGTAGGGAGGGGCAGAGAGAGAGAGATAGAGAGAGAAAATTTAAGAGAATTTTTAAGATAATGACATTTGAATAAATAAATTTGTAACTTGAGGGTAATACAATCTTTTTATCAAAACCGTTAAGGTCTGATTGGCAAACGGAATTAGAATTAGAATTGAGAATTGTAATTCAATTCCAATTCTTATGGAATTAGAATTAACTTGGAATTGAGTAGAATTTGTAATTCCATTGATTGGTTAGCAAAAAAAAATTAGATTAAAAATTAAAATAAGAAATAAATATGCAAAATGGGAGTTTCATATTTTTCTTACTAAATCATACCCAACAACACTCCCCCATCCACATGGCCCCACCCTGCCCTGCCCCAGCCCAGAGAATAAAAGAAAAAGAAAAGAAAAGACACATACGATGACTTAAGTACAAAATGAAAAATTTTCAATTAATCCATAAGCAAACTTGAATTTGCAACCTAACAATTATATATTAAAACTTTAATTCTCTGCTAGTACTTGACAACAAAAAAATGTTCTCAAATATAGGAATGTGCTTAGACTTAACAAAAAAAAAAAGTGACTCTTAAATGTGGCAAGTGATTAACAAGTTAGATCTCTATAGTAAATAAGAAAATTGCTCCGAAAAAACTAGGCTTGAGAACAATTCAAAGTTCATAAAACTTGTTGGCTCCATAAGAAGCATCATTAACCATGACTTCCTCAAGTGAAATGGAAGGGAACATAAATGATTCAAACTTCCTCGCATTGCCAGTCAGCACGTCTAAGCTTTAAGCAACTCAAGCTGATCCAAATCTGGCACCTCAGCTAACTTCTCATAAATGAAATATGCACTTGCAATTGTAGCTTCTGATGCACATACATTCTCAATGGCACTAGCTATTGAAGTAACAGCTGTAGCAAGTGCATCACTAGTATGATTTCTCTTTCTTGATGGTTGTAACTTAGTTGTAGAGGTTGCCTTTTGACGATTCTTGTTAAATCAAGATCTTCACTAGCCTCCTCTACATTGGAATTAGATGCCAGCTCATTGTAACCTTCAACACCAGTCTCAGCCCCTTCCCCTGTTGCTCGATCTTGCCCACATATAGCTATCAGTACTCATCTATTTACAAACACCAAAAGCAACTATAAGAAAGTTCCCCTATTGCTCGATCTTGCCTACATATAACTAGACAGGGATAATAAGAGCCAAGAGATGCAGAAGGTTACAAAACAACTAGAGACCAATTCATCGAAACAACTTGTATTGCAATGTATAGGATTTTCAGAAAAGAAAGTTCCCAAGGCAAAGTGGGACGCAGGCTCACCTCTCTAACGCCCAGGAATAAGAACGTATGGTCAGCCATGGTTCCGCCAACTACTTTTAAAGCTGCAATAAGCCCTGCTAGAACTACGGATGCTTTACCCTGTGACAGAGGATACAACTCACAGATCAATGATCTCTCTAAAAACTGAAACAAAATTTTATAAAAAGCTTATTTACAATGTTACCTGTATGTCATCATTAAACACAGGGTGAGTTGTGCAATACCTTTCCAGCAGCTCAAAAACATTATGGTTTGCAAAATCTTCAAACTAGAAAGACAGGGTAATGATCACTTAAGAGGGATATCAAGGGTACCATATCAAAAAAATCTAGGGAACTTTGAACTGACAGACCTGTATGAGAATTTTCTCCCCGTAGTTCTGCTTAACTGCAGACATGAACTCATATAGAAGCTCAGCATATTCCTATAATGGCAGGAGCCACAGTCAACTCTAACGAGTAGAAAACCCTTTTTGTCAATGTAAAAGCAGGTCAATTTGTCAGAAGAAACTGGAAATTACTAGACCTACCCTCTTGCTCTCCTTTGACGGAGCCCAATATAAAATTCATCTTTTAACAAGTGCTCATTGTTCGTGCCAACGTCAATGGTAATACGCAAGCACTATAAATGAAGAAAAAGGGTAGTTAATTAATAGCAGCCAACTGAGAAAAACGGAACTCAATTGCTCAACTACTAATTCTTGTAATGCTTACTAGTGAAGGACGAACTCCTCCAAGTGGCGTATAGAGAGAGAGTTTTCCAACAAGAATCCCCATTCCCTGCATCAGTTTTAGACTTTGGTTAATTATGGCAACTATTACAAACAAGACACAGAACAATTTTTTGCATGCAGAAAGAGGAGAGAGCAACTATCTTCCGGCTTGATGCTACATTGCCTGCTGGGTAGACTTTAAGACAAAACAAAATCAGTAGAATTTTACCTGGCATCCAAGATCCCCTAGTCCTAATATACGCTCACCATCAGTTACGACAATAACTTGAACACTCTTTTCAGGCCAATTTACTAGAAAGACTAACTTGCGAGGCGTTGCTATCGGTACTCATCTATTTACAAACACCAAAAGCAATAATAAGAAGAACAGTTTCAATTAGAACACTAAAACGTAAAACATGCAAATGTGTTTAACTAGTCAAACATAGATATAGAAGATGTCCACTCCAAAGATTCCATAGCCATACAGCTCATTTGTGAAGCTTTCTTCCCTATATAAGTTTAGAATGCCATTCAATTGTCTTCCCCATAACAATCCGATACTAGGACCCAGGTATGCAATTTGCAAACGACTACATCATACAATTGTTTTATCCAACATCAACAACAACAGGACTAGAAGTTGATATATAGCACATGTTCAATAATAATCATAAGAAAGACTGTTGTACCTTTTTCCGCAGTTCTTTTTTGATAAAACACAGATACGCAGATTAATGATACGCAATAAACTACCCAATGTTGGTATATGTAGACTCACACAAAGACATGAACACCTGATGTGCCTCCATTGAAATCAGTTTTCTGTTGAATTTAAGAAACATCTTCAGTTTCAAACTTGAAGTCAAAAGCTGGCTTGGAAACTTCTCACAAACCAATAAACTTATTCACTGAATCTCACATGACTTGAAGACTACAAAAGCTTTCAAATGGATCATTAACTTTAGTTTCCACTAGACATGGAAGGAACTAATGAAACTCATGAGAGGGTCAGCTCAAGGGTTCATTGCCTATATAACGTAGAGGCTAGGACATGAAAGTCATTCAAGATTCCTATAATCAAGCATGAAATCAGATTCCCAAGCTTGCCGCCAGTATGTTTAGGGTCTTGGTACTTCAATGAAATGGTAAATCTCCAAAACAAAAATCTGAAAGAAAAGAGTTGGAAGCACGACGATAATAACTTGCAGTTCTATTTCATTCTGACTTATATGATCGTTCCAGATTGAATCAAGTTAAACTACCATCTTTGACCCAAAATTAAAACCAAAATCATTACCAAATTTAACCGAGACAAACCCAACCTAAAACCAAAGCAAAATCAGAATAAAAGTTTGACTAACCTTAGATCCACGTCTCTGCCGTATCGCTGCTGTTTGCCGCCGTCAAAACATTAGGTTGAATCAAAGGGAAGAGAGAAGTAAGAGATCTCAGAGAAGAGAGAAGGAAGATCTTCGCTGCCTGCGAGAAGGAAGATCATCACTGCCGGCGAGGTTGAATCAAAGGGAAGAGAGAAGTAAGAGAGCTCAAAGAACCAGCCAGTGTCGGGCAGAAATTGAGCGGAGAGAAAAAAAGAGCTGACAAAATAGAACGGGCCGGAATTGTAAGTTCCAGGTTGAGCTTTAAGAATTGGACTGTGCACTCTAAAGTTTAGTTTTAATTTCTTGAAATTGGGTATGAATTGTAATTCCAATTTCAAATAAGTCGTCCAATCAGCAGAATTGTAATTCGTAAGGTCCGATTCCGAAATCTATTTCAATTCCAAGGTTAATTCCGTGATTCAATCGGACCCTAAGGGTTTTTCAAATTTCGTCTCGTCAACGGATATAAGTATAATTTAATTATCCCCTAACTTCAGGGATATAAGTATAATTAGTCCTTATATTTATTACTAACAGAGGGTTCAAAGAATTTGTTATATGATAATCAAACACGGATCTTACCATAAAATGGTAACTGTGAACTTCGGGAGTTAAGAAACAAGCAAGGAGTTCATGTAGAATCGTCACCGACTTTAGCTCGATGGGCATCTCCAAAAAGAAATAGAAAAACCTCATTATGTTGCAATACCAATTGAGAGACTTACCCCAAAGCCACCAGACTACTGATTCTATGGATTGGACCTTATGCCAAACGTGGATTGGCCGCAAGGGGGAGAGCAAAAAAGTAGTGATGGTAGAGAAGAAGAATGCGGTGTAACAGCTAGAGAACATAGGCAGTGTACCCTGTCACTTTCTAAACCGTGTGTGTTGACTTTAAGTCTTATTTATTTGGTGTTTGAACTTTACTTTTTTGTATTTATTTATGTAAGTTTAACATTTAAAATGACTGAATGTCATTTTTTTAACTAATACTACAACTTTTGGGTACTTAACATGTGAGCTTCAAGCATCCGAGTTTTCAATATATTTTTTTTCAACCATCTCGGATCATAGCCCCGATGCCAATGGCTCCAGGTTCTGATAACATTTGCCTCATCAAACATGAGTTCTGTTGGCTGATAAACGATCTTGCCATTTTAGATTTCAACTTTTGAGAAAGTGGAAATACAAACCATTATTCTTTTAAAGAGTAATAATAATCTTTTGAATGTTACTGGCCACATATTGATGTCCAACTTGCACACAATGTGGGCCGCCCCATCACTGAGACCATGTCCACCCACCACCACCATCACCGTTACACCTCCACACAACCACCGTTCCCTCGCCGTCTCTGCCAAATTCCAACGACGCCCACATCCTAAATACAATAATCCCCAGGACATCGACTTGGATGACGACGAGGAGGATTCTTCTGCCCAAGTCATCGGAGGCGTAGGCCACGCCGTCAAATCCCCTGCTCCACCGCCGCCAACCACCACCACACCAACCGACACCTCAATCTCCACAACTCCACAAGAGCAGCAGGAAAAGCGGCTGAGTGGGTCGGATGTGTTGTGGGCATTACAGAAAGCCAGTGCCCAGAAGAATAAGAGAAAGAAAAGGGAGACGAATTTGTCGAAGTCTATTGTTTCCAAGAGCAGAGGCGGCAGTGACAGAGAGAGTGAGGATGGAGGTAAAGCTGATTACAGCAACGTCAGACCCTTGTGCATTAAGAGCGACTGGAGTACGAGGCTGGAGGAGCTTGAGTTGCGCCTTCAGGAGCTCATAGACATCTGACTTTCATGCTGTAATCAGTCTTCTAAATTTGTACTTTTTAGCTTTGCTTATATCTGAATTGAGATGCAAATTTTACACACGTTGTAGGTTCTGAGTATTTCACCATATTGTGATTGCTCCGAATTTTATTGAACAATCACAATCACAATGGTAATGATTGGTTTTCAAAGTTTTGGGACAGACGATACTTATTGTTCTGATGGAATGTTCTAATAATCGTCTATAAGTTGTTGCATATAGCTCCCTACTTGGATCATATCAACTGGAATGTTAACTCTTCTATAATGTTACGTCGCAGACAAATCTATTTTCGTCAAGGTGGTTTTCTGGTTTAGCCGCAAGCTTTCCTACTATTAGGACTGAAATCTAAAAATTTTCCCAAGTTATGCTTCTCTTTGGGCATGCAGTGCACTCTTATGGAAAAGGCGTAGCGGTATTGAGGAGGGTTAGGAAAGCGCCATACGCTTGTTAGACATCTTTTCAGTTTCATTTTACAAATTTCTTGTAAAACCTATACGTGATCTCAAGGGGGCGGCGATTTCCTCCGTGAGAGTTGGGGGCAATGCAATCTCTTGAAGACTTGAGTGTTTGGTGTCCTCTAGGCTTCTTCCTCATCTTCATTGTTAGTTAACGGAGTATTTTAGAGCATTTCAGTTGACCATGGAGAGATAAGCAACAGCACTACATGCAGTAACTCTAGTGTTATTTCTTTGTTTGATGCTTCGTCTTAGGTTTTCGTTTCCATAGTAGAACTGCACTTCGCCAAAACAACTGCAACGTCGTTTGTTTAACCTTATTTGAAGAATGCAAAACTACAAAATCGAATGCATGAAGGAAATCAATAGACACCTCAAAGCTCCCCTCGTAGCACCTAAATCTTGTGTTTGCGTGGGGAGAAGAAAGGACCAGACTCCCCCCATAACTAAGTTCCAGGTGATACAGAGAGAATCAGTTTACCTTGAAATTCAAATCAAAATGAATATTAATCCTTCCAAGTTGGCTACCAGGAGATATTCTAATAAGTCTAGGAGGAAGGACCAGATGGAGCCGCTGTTAATTTCCACGAGGAAAGATGAGAAGTCTGTAACTTTATTAGATTATATTATGAGTTGCTGCCACTGTACAAATCCCTACAGCATTTAAGAGGCAAAAATAACACTACCGATATCAGAATGAGAACGTGAGGGTGGTTAATCTGTATGCTTGCGTGCATATGTCGTATTATGAATAGAATTCTGTACTAATGTGCATGTAAACATCTGAATCTTGTGGGTGGAGGGTCGGGGGGAGAGGGGGGGGGGGCGTTGTTTCAGCAAATTTAGAACTAAATCTAGGAGCATCGAACGTTGTTTATGCTTCAACTGTTGCACTGTCAAGTAAGCATCATAATTTGCAACACTTCCACCACAAAGACACTGTTCAAAGCAGAAACTAGCCCAAAGTATTGCCCCAAAGTACATTTGCCCCACGAATTGGGTAAAACTAGCAGTGCAAACCTAACAATGTACAAAGAATGAAAACTACAATGGAGACCAGCCGAGCATGTTTACCTTAAAAACTCTCTCTTGGTAAGCTTAAGAGTCGCTTTCAACATTATATCACCTTACGGTTCTTCCTGCTGCACATCTACAAATCCCATGTTCTTCAAAACCTGAAGTGCATTCAATCCAAACGTAAGACAAATTTGCTCCATTGTATCACTCCATTCCGACAGATACACATTACAAAGCAGCGCCATTAAAGAAAAAATCTCAGAGAACTTACCAGCGTCTCAAAGACCATACGTGCACATAATCTTCTTCTATTCCCATCTAAGATATTGTTCAAAATGAGATCTCCAGATACGCCTCTAGTTATAGTTATAGGCTAAAAAGCACGGGTACAGGTGCGGGTGCGGATACGACACGGGTGCGGATACGCGGATATGACATTTTTGAAAATTTTAGGATACGGGTGGGCAGGGATACGGCAAATATTATATATATATTTTATATATATATAATATATGATATATAAATATTTTTACTATGTATAACTAGCATTTAATTTCTAAATCAAATACAATACCATTCAACAGTAGTTCAATACCATCAAAATCAAATACATAAGGGTTCAAACTATCAAACAAACAAAGTACTCCATCAAAATCAAATACATAGCATCAAAATTCAAAGCATCAAACAAACAAAGTACTCCATCAAGTATCTAAGGGTTCCATGACCACAACATTTTCATCTTCGTCTATCTCTCCATCACCATCATCCGTAAAAAGTATGGCCTCCAACTCCGGCTCATCAAGTGAAAGCTCCGCAACCGCAAGTACACCAACATCATCCACAATATCAAATTGATCTCCTCCAACGTCTCACATTTTTGTAGGTCCTTGTGCATATTGTGGAGATCTTCTTGAGAGAAGACGAAGATTGCTATGAATGAAAACCAAGTCCTCCGCACGTTGTGGTATCAACTTGTTCCTACTCAACGAATGCACCAAGGAGTAAGTACTCCAATTCCTCTCAACACAAGACGACGAAGCGGGTTGTTGAAGTAGTTTCAAAGCTAGAGTTTGGAGCATAGGTACATGGGAACCGTGGCACGACCACCAATTATGAGGACTCATAATAGCCCGGTCATTGATGGAATCGATATCACTGAAGTGTTCGCTCTTAGAAGAAAATTGAGCAAACTCAGTATTAACCTTTGAACGATTTGTCGGATTTGAAAAATACCTCCTGACGCATTTTTGCCTTTCAATATAAATCTCGGAATCCTTGTGAGGAAGAACACGAGTTGGTTCCTCACTAAGTCATTCATCACTATAATACTTTCATAACACGTTAAACAAATAAATTTAAAAAAATTCAGATTCACGCCTTACTACTAAAAATTTCAGATTTAAACTTTGCTTATAATAGCGTGAGAGTTACCTCGGATTCAAAGAATGTGCCATACAATGAAGTGGCGTGTTGTTCTTGTTCCAATGATCGACAAGAATGATATGAACCACGTCATAGAAGGTAGACCACTCATCCTTCCTCTTCTCCTCCTCTCTATATATTGCACATTTCACCTTCTCAATCATAGTATCCCACAAATCATAAACCAAGTGAAGACAAGGCGTATCCGTATCACATTGTCGAAGCATGTCATAGATAAGAGAAGTAAAAGCAATTATGTCGTTGATCTTATCCCACCAAACCTCATCAAGAACCATATCCCTCACAAATCTTGCCTTTCCAACATCATCCTCCCGATACGATGACCAATCCTCGCTAATCACCATAGTTTGGAGACTTTGCTTCAAGAGCTTGAATCTCCTAACCATCACAATAATACTAGCAAACCTTGTAACGGCCATCGAAAGCAATTTCATAGTAGAATACTTGTTAAAGATGGCTAAACTCATGGAATGATTCATGATGAAATTCTTGATTTGCATTACATCGCCGTAAACTTCCGTGATCCAAGAGCATTCATCATAAGTTATTTGATTGTTATCCGCATTCTTTGCCACACAAATGTTTTTCAAGGCAAGATTTAATGTATGCACCACACAAGGAGTCCAAAATATAGTAGGGAATTGTGCTTCTATCAATTGCTCGGCCGCCTTGCAATTAGGAGCATTGTCCGTAATTACTTGGACAACATTTTCGGGACCCATGTCATTAATCACCTCCTTGAACAAAGCGGCAATGAAAAATTTGTCCTTAACTTCCCCCGAACAATCCACCGCCTTAAGAAACATAGGCCCACCTTCCGTTACCACCATGCAATTAATTATCGGCCTCCTTTGCGAGTCACTCCATCCATCACTCACAAAACTCACGCCCTTTTCCTTCCATGTGGTTCGAATAGGCTGTAACAAATTTTGAATATTTGCCTTCTCCTTTTGTAAAAGAGTTGTCCTTAACAAGTTGTAACCCGAAGGCAAATAACCCACAAGAGAGTTAGAGGCGGCAAATGCATATGAACTCACGTAGTATGGATTCCTAAATAGGTGAAATGGCAAACCCCCGAAATAATACATCCTAGCAATCTCGGAGTGCAAGCGATCTCTTTTAACAATATTAAAGCAATCCATGATTGGATTGCTTCCTTTTTGACTTCCACTAGCAATTCCACTGGCACTTCCACTTGTACCACCCTTTCGCTTCTTAAGGGGAATACCGCTTTGGAAAAATGTGCTTGTTCCACCTAAAGAGTTACTTGGTGGAAAAGGCGGAATCCTTGGAGCACTTTGCTTTATTTTCTCAAGCATGTTATCCTCTAATTTTTGCATTTGGTTGATCTCACTAGGTGTCACTTTTTTACATGGTTCAATTCCCGTTCCTTTAATCTTCAACAAATGAGCCCTAACCCGAGTGTACGAGCTATCATAAGCCTTGCCACATAGATTGCACTGCCATCTCACATTTCCACCCCCTTTACCATCCTTTTCAATCCTAGTCACATACTTCCACAATGGTTTTGTCTCATCATCACCAAGACCATAAGTAGGGATAGCAATACTATCTGAAGTTGTTGACATAGTTGGCTTTAATTTAAGCCTTTAAACCTTAAACACAAAAAAAAAAACAGTCACAATGGTCCAAGTAAAAAAATACACTGTCATGGCAAAATAAAAAAAATTGATTTGAGAAGTTAATTACACAAAAACATTCCACATTCCACAATCCACATTATTCAAAGTTTCAGCAAAAACCAAGAACAAAAAATTATTGAAGACAGACAGAAAGGAAGTCGGAGATAGACGGACATACCTTCGAAGCAAAGCTATCGGAGGTGAGTAGGGTGGTCGCGAGTGGTCGCCGGAGGTCCCCGATGGTCGCCGGAGGTCGAGGGAGGTTTTCGGTGGTCGCGGCTGTTCGGCGGTGTCGTGGGTGGTCTCGACTGTTCGGTGGGTGTTGTGGAAGATCGCCGGTGTCGAGGGAGGTCGCCGGTGTGTCTAGGGATGTCGCGGCGCTGCGATCTCTCTTTCTCTCTATCAGACGAGACCCGTGCCCTAATTTGGTAAGTATAGGTTATTTTATGTTTTCACCCCCTAAAAAATTAAGTTTTGTGTATCAACCCCCGAAATTATCTTCTGGATATTATGTTTTCAACCCCCTAAGTGTCGGATCCGCACCCGAGCCGCACTCGAATTTCTGTAAATGAAAAAAATTTGAAAATTAACAGGTGCGCACCCGACACGCACTTGAGGCGCACCCGTGTCTGATGCGCACCCGACCCCGATACCCCTTCCCTTTTGAAGCACCCGTGCTTCATAGGTTATAGGGGTAACTAATGCCTTCGCTTTTAGAAATTGAGCCACAGCCCTGCATCAGCAACGCACAAAATTTTGAGGCCTCTGAATGCGCAAAACTCCAGTAGTAACAGTGATATTTTCCGGAGGTACTACCTTGTTCTGACAGATAATGTGTCAACTTCCGGAGTTCCATTGTGTTTTCTTAATATGCAGTCAACTTCCGGCGATCCTGCTTAAGCATAGATAGGGAACTAATTTATGAATAAGCAATAACGGTTGTTTTAGATTATCCAATGAGAGTCAAATATTTAAATGGTTTCTCCGCTTACCAGCTCCTGTATTATCATCTTGTTCCAAAAAACTTAGGTCCTGCAATGAATCATTTCAAGAGCACCTTGGTCAATCTTTTGACGGACTACATTTTATATGGTGTAACTAGACTATAGCGCACAACAAGCCCTATGTGCCGATACGATACATTCGCTCAGAAATATATACATCATAAGCAGTAATATTAGTAAAGCATGTATATCTGAATGCAAGCCATGCAATGGGTAGACAACAACCTATGAACCTAGGGCTATTGCAAAAAGGGAGGCCCAGCTGATTGCTCTGGAGAGGGTTGATGTACACAGCCTTCCCCCACTTTCCTGAAGAGACTGGTATTGAACCCACGACCTCCATCCAAATCACAATTGAGCAACCTTACCACTGTGCGAAGGCTCACCCTCCACGTAGGGCTTATTGCCAGTGCTACAGCAGATCAGCCTACTACACGAGGCTCACATATGCAGCCTTCCCCCATTTTCTTGGAGAGGCTGTTTTCATGTTTTGAGTCCAGGATATCCACGTCAAAATGGAGCAAGGCTCACCCAGCATAAGGTTAATTATTTTGCAAAGTTAAGGCACTGAACAGTTGCAAGGGAAGAGCAAATCGTAACGAGGATGATCCGTAAAGAATAAACAAGGGCAAGTGCATTCTTAAAAAGTTAAATCAGAAAATTTACCCCTTCTGCAGAATTCATCAACTCGGGAACATAAGAAAGACGAGTGCTCGCAAGACATGGTTGTTTCTCTGGCGTTTCCACCACAGACCCAGGTAGTCCATTAGATGCTGCCGGGCCAAGTGTTCCCACCTGATCAGACTGAGAGCGTATGATATCATCATAGGCCGGAGACGAAGGCATAGATCTATTTGGACGACGTAATGGCTCGGGAAAAACATCGATTCCAACAGGGCCTTCATAATTCTGAATGCATTCAATTAGCTCTGGACGAGGTTCCTCAGAAGAAACTGAACGAGGTTTAGCAGAAACAAAGTCTTTCTTGTATATGTTACTTAGATCAGTGCACAATCCTGCACATATAATGGAATCCGTAGTGTGATTGATCAGTACCAGAGACCAAGACACAAGCACGAAGAAAATCCACAGAAAAAACCAACTCACCAGTCAACAAAGGATCAAAGCAGAGTGCATCCATTTTTAATCTCTTGTTCAACTTCCAAACGCCCAAATCACTGACAGGCAAGCACCTCTCTGCCCGCAACAGATCGTTGGAATCATCTATCATCTTTCTCAAAGATCTGCAATAGCAATATCCTTACCTCCAGACAATAGCAGAAAATTGATTAACATATAAATAAGTTCTTTATCTGTTAATCATTCATACTTGTTAGACAATACTGTCTTCTCATCATACAACTGCTTTCTCTTTCTTGGCTTTGCTTGTGGCTGTTCAACATGTGGAGTTGATCGAATTGCTAGTACGGATGACACACCACCATATAGAAGGCCTGAATCAAAATTTTCAGGTTCCCCTGAAGGAGGTTCTTGGTATTGCTGGCAAGGTTCTCCAGGAACCAACATTTCTTCCACTCCTGGAGTATAATTATCCTCGTCTTTCATGAGCTGCTGCACCAAATCACTGTCAGGCTCGAGTATGTCATTCTTATGGTCTATCCACAGTGAAACATTTCTTGAATGAAGATCATCAAGAACATTACGCATAACTTCAATGTCCAGAATATTTCCATTTGGCACTTCTGTCTCTCTTGTTGTGTCCTCTGAAATAGAGGGATGAGAACTGTAATGGAAAAATAAATCCATCTGTTACTTTCCCCCCGGAGAAAAAAATTAAGAATAGACTACCATAATAAAAAAGAGGCATACTCTTCCTCCATTGGCGAGGGCCCTGATCCAGAAGCATCTTCAAAACGTGATGAATCGCTGACAATATACTACACAACAGAGAGCTCTGTTTAATACAAGCGCACTGCTGGTGCGTAAAATAAATTCAGAACTTGCATATGAAGTAATCAAAGACACCTCATTAATTTTAATGACAGCATAAGGATCTTTTCGAACCCGAATTTGATCTGCAACTGGATGATTATGAACATTGAAAATATAAGATTTTAGCAACAAAAAAAAAATGATAAAAACCAGGCAGCATGTCGATCACCGTTGCCTGCGAGTGTTGTCTCCTCCCGGTCCTCCAGATGCTTACTGAGAGACCTAAAAGTAAGTATATAGAGCCACATGTTACCTGCATCAGAAATCTTAAAAAGGACACGAGTGAAATGGGCTGCCAAAAACTCACTCTTTTAGATAATCATCCAAATCGAAGGCATCCAGCTCAAACTTCTCTGGCAAAGTGACAGAGTGAAATGGCGCATGTGTTGCATCTTCAGGTAGATTAACATCTGCTGGAGCATATGCATTTTTTAAACTGATCCATACAACTCTGCAGTCTTCGTGCAGATACTCAACTTTCTTTTCATAAATCCGCACAACACCAAGAAGAAGATGACCTGACATTCTCAGTGCAATGGACTTTTTTGTGTACAAGATGTACTCTGCAAGGGAATAAAATGGGAAAAATACTCCCATGCATAACTATTTTAAGCAGGATATCAACAAAATTAAGAGACAAGAAGAGGCCAAGAATAATGAGTACGCAAGAGACATAAACAATAAATCACCATTTGATTTATATATCACTATCATATTTTCTTTCCAATGCTTAAATGCCTCTGGCCAAAAACTATACAAGCTATCCTAAGCTTTTTAGGTGGAATGGACTTAGTGTAGCCTTCGGAAACATTTCCAACAATCAACGATTCAAGAAAAATATCACTCGTTCGACTGCTTAGTGCTACTAGTGAGACGCGTGGGGAGAGCGGGGGGAGTCAAGTGCCTGGAAACAAAATTCACCAATACATGCGGCTATTTTACTATTCAAGAGTACGAGGTACAGGAAGAATATGCATTTTGCTGTGACAACTGAGAACCAACTAAATTTATGATGCTTGCGAATATGTTCTCACAAGCCACTTTCCAACAACAAATTAAAAAATATCCAACATATTCTACATAAGAAGTATACATAATTATAACCCAAGCAGTTCCAGTTGACCTGGTAATTACAACAGGAAAACCAACTATTTATACCTAGGTATTCCCAAACACTCTAAAGAGGAAATGCTGCTTTTGTTACTTGACAATAGAACCGCCACTTTCTGTCCACATGCTAGGCAATTGAATACCAAAGGTTTTCTTCTCAACTGATTTTCATACTTGAGTACTTTATCCCAATAAACTAGGTAAATCAATAAAACGAATAGGGCCTCTAGACTGAAGTTTGCAACATATTAAGTGCAGAGACGTTGCACACCACATGATCTATCCTAAACGCGCTAGCAATCCTCAAGAAAAGGTGAACAGGCAAACAAAAAAAAAAGAACAAAATTTAAATCACAACCCATATCAGGGACCAAAAAGAAAAGAAAAAAAAAATGTGTTAACAAGAACAAAAAAAAAAGGTGTTAACAAGATCATCAAAAGAACGCCAACATGCAAAACCCACACACAAAGCATAAATCAGTTTTACAAGAAGTACCAATGGCTTTGAGGATGTCAGTGGCGGTGTATTCAGACTTGTTGAGCCTCTTCTGGACGTGAGCCGCGCACCATGCCGTCCCCAGTGGCCCTTTTCGGGCCAAGGTCGTTTGCGAGTAGAACATTGTCGCTTCCTTCTATGACAATCTGCCAAGTAAATAGGTATGTGAATGTTACGTGGACTGTGTGTGTGTGTGTGTGTGCGCGCGCGCGCTGGATACCAAGATTTTGCAGAGTCCAATCCAAGAGGCACAGTGTGTTGCGGCATATAAATATACTCCGACATAATAACTTGTAGAAAAGATTGTTGGGGAAGCTTTGCGGGTGGAATATGGGCCAATTAGATAAGTATTTCCTACTACTATTAAATAATATATGGCAACTGGTGCGCCGGAGACGGAAGTGGCGCGGGAGACCCTCTTTTCTTCTTCATGCCTTTTTTTTTTTTTTCCTTTCGTTACTTACACTTACACTTCGCCTAGAAATTTATTTATCATATATAATACTAAAAATGAGAAGTTGTTGATAGAGTATTTGTTGCAATCATTTTAAGCATGCCACTTTCACCATCCTTTAGAGCGTGTTTAGATGAGGTAATTAAATTAGAGATTTCACTTTTCTAAAAAATTTGGAAGTACATGATACAAAATCTCTTGTTTGGTTTATGATGAGATGAATTTATTAAATTCTATGAGGGATTTGAAAAAGAAATTTGGTATGATAAAATTTCATGTATAAACAACTAGTCCAGACTAGTTATTTGACAAATTCTTTCGACAAATGTTGGGATAAAGTGACACTTTTTTTGTCTCCATAATTTTAGCTATTTTCTTTTATAAAAAAAAGAAACTCTCTCTCATTAGTTTGTATCCATACACCATCAAATTATGTGGATCTAATTTTTCAGTTATAAATTCATGCATAAAATACTCGCTTCTATCCACACAAACACTAAATATGTAATTTCATAAATTTGTAAATCAACGAATTTTAAAATCCAAGATATTTTGAAATCTTTCATCCAAACACTCTTAGAGTACCACCGAAGTGTCGCATGAGAGCTCGTCACTATCCACATCATGAGATAAAGTGAAAAGAGATAGGGAGAAAAGCTCGACTGCGTCGAAAACAAATCCACGCGACTAGGAATCTAAATAGTTACAACCATGGTCTCCAACGTGAACCTCGATGACGAGACGCACCCCAAATTTGTTGGGCGGTGACACGTGACCCTGCCGACACCACCACTAGATCCTCGCCCCCCCCCCCCTACCCCACCGGGCGCCTATGAAACCTCTCCTCTGTCAAACCTCATCATCGCTACTTTTGGTTCATTGGTAACCGAGAAAGGCGATCAAATGTTCTCGGTGATGTGGACAAATTTGTAGACGTGGATATCTTCTCACGACTAGAGAAGCAGCAACAATGCTTTCATCCTCTACTAACCGACCCGGAATGGAGGGTAAGGATGTGGATTATTTCTCTTTCCTCCATGCAAGGCAAATATTTGAAACTGAGGTAGTATGTCACTAATCTTAAAAAACCCAACCAAACGTTAAAAACAGGCATAACTAAGAAATGTGAAGTTGCACTCAAATCCTGTAAGTAATTTGTGCAGCTCTGGTAACAAAGGTTAGACATATGCTCTCCAGATCCATAAGAAAGAACCATCAAAGAGAGAGTTAGCACAAGAAATGAGCAAGCAACTCTCGGGACGACTACAGTATATTATAAGTACCTTGCTCACTTGGTCCTACACTAAACACCTTTTAGAAAAAGAAGGCCCCGCTGATCATTTAGGCCGGGAGTTGGGTCAGAGAGGGGTTGCTTCACCATGAACGACTATCTAACCGAGAATACATGTCACCGTTTCCTACCCTAGTAGGGACGATATCGTCTACCACGGTTGGCAGCACCATCACTGCCACCACTAGTTCCTCCACGCCCTTGGGGGCCACCAGTGCCACTGTTCCGATCATTTCTCTGAGGCCGCATGGGCGGCATCTGTACTCCAGGCTGCTGACTGCACAAGTCCAAAGTTAGTGAAAGAAGAGAATGAAATTCCTTACTATTGCACATGGAAGTACCGTAAAGAATGACAACTTACAGAACATAGCCAATTCGCCCATCCGGTAGGACCATAGGCACCATCTGCATACCTGTTGGCATTGGCCCCCTTCCATATATCATAGGCTGTAATAAGTGTGCAAGTTCATCAGCGGAAGTAAATCAACAAGATAAGTATTAGCAATTCCCTAAGGCCAACAACCCTAACATGCAAGACATTAAATCCAGCTACAGAATACTCTATACCTGCTGAAATCCACCAGTAACACCGTATCCAGGCCCAACGGGAACATAAGGATTTCCAGGAAAACCACCATACCCAGGATGCTGCATATAATTTGGTGCGGGTGCATTAATGGAATTAGCTCCATCAGATCTCTTATCACTTTGAGGCTTTGCAAGAACCACCTCCAACAGCTGACCTGCATATTAAATCCTTTGTCATCATGCTATACAAGAAGCCCAGTCTAATTGAGTACTAATTATTTGTGTTTCAGAAGTACAAGATGGAGTCAGATTTTCTTTTCTAACATGCAAGTCATTTAAAATAAACACTAAAAACCATTATTTTTGAGCCTGTCTTCACCTTGAAACTATCTTGACCTACCAATATGTAACGAAGACAATCCAAAAGCACTTTTGAACCCCGTGATACATTGCCTTGAGAAAGATTAGCAGGGCCCAAGGGCAAAGTAAGAAAAAAGGGAGGCCAACCTTGATCAAGAGAACCACATTTAGCCTCCTGGTCTATCTTCTATTCTTTGATCAGCTGGTCAACATCTCTCAAGAGTAGGTTGGCTTAACTTGTGACGAAAACTTTGATATGTAACTGCGGAGCATCTCAAGTAGCACTTAATTCTCTAACAGGAGAATTAAAGATCAACTAGTTACCTCAAAGGTTAAAGAACTCGTCTTCTTTTGAAACTGTAGTTACGAGGATATATTTGAAAGAAGGGCTTTGATTCGAGTCTAGTTATTGATGGCAGGTTTCTTCACATCAGTTAGGCAGGTTCCTCAGAGATTACCAATTTATGATCGTAGCGGTCAAGAGTATCAGAGATAAGCAGAGGTTCGAGTATACTGGTGGTGCATGTGTAGGAAATATAATGCGATGCGTTTATGAAATGAAGGTCCATGGAGGCGTCGTTGTCTTCTTGAAGGGGTGACTGGGATATGATGCTCATTCTTAGAGTGGGCATTTGGGGGAGAGATAGAGACAACTTTGAGGAGTTGAAGTCTGTAGCAAGGATGATATCAAGGTCCCTGGAGGCATTGTCGTCTTCTTGGAGAGGTGACAGGGTTACAAGACACTGAAGAATATATGACACTCGACCCTGAAGTGGATGAAGAGAAGTTTGAGGGGCCAGAGTCTCCCTTGCAGAAATTGAGGTGTCTTGCGTTCCCTCTTCTTCTGGCACAAATAGGCAAGGCACAGGATCACTGGTAACTTTCATTGACTTCCTGGGAGAATTTGCGCAGTGGCCTCCAGAAGGAGGCCTTGTGTTGGCTCTGTATAGTCATTAACACAAGTGTCATTCTTGTTTATTGCGTGCTTTACTTTGGATAAACTGTATGTCAAATTTTAACAATAATAAGCAAAAAAAAGATGCCATAAAACGAGAGACCAACGTTCGTCCTCATACAGAACCTTATTCAAAATTACAATAAGCGTTTCTATTTACTCAGGTGGCGTTCGATAACCTTATGGTGTTCAATTCTTAGGGTCACAGTTTCCCACTTTTCTCGAGAACTAGGAAAATAAACATGTTTGGAAGCACTTTTTTGGTGTTCATTTCCGCAAAAGACTTCTCACCATTGGTGGTTTTCAGTTGGGGTTTTAATTTTAGGATCCCCTTCCAACCTTTTGATAAAAACAATACCAAGTTATTTTTATTCTCTCCTACAGTTCGGCATCGTCACGATACCACCACCGTCGCCACACCCAAAGCCACCACAACCACTGGTCCACCATACCCAACACCAACACAACTACCGCCACTACCAGCACAGCCACCCAACGCAACCAGTGATATGTAGCCCAAAACTACCCAACCACTGCCACTGTCAGAAAAAAATACAAAATGATCACTGTAGTAACTAGTACCAACCACCAATCCAACACCACCACTCTCCCAACGGTTGCACCAATTTTCAAATAAGATGAAAATTCAAATATCAATTTCATCTGCTTACCAGATCGAAGCATGGAACTCGGGGCGCCATTGTTTGGAACGTTTGCTGCTGATTCTCAACTCCTCCCCTAGTAATCGTCATTACAGAACCGCAGATAAATTCCAAATTTCCCAAGAGATCATGGGACAAAGATACAGCTTCATGTCTTTGCCAGGCAAGTCGAAAGGAAAACAGATTTGTCCATTATCTGGGTCTAATCTTGCAATCTGTGTGTGATGGGAGGTACTTGCTTCTGGTGTTGGGTGTTGGTGCCCCGGGGGGGGGGGGGGGGGGGGGGGTTATAGTGACAGGAGGTTGAGGTAAGATAATAGGGAAGTGAAGGAAAGAGATAAAACTAGACAAGAAAACAAAAGGCAGAGAAAACCAAAAGTCAAAAACCTTTCAATCGAACATTCTATAATGATATGAACTGGTCTCTTTCATTGTTATATTTAAGGCATATTAAATGTGAGAACATTACCATTAACTTCGTACTTCTCTGAATCTTTGATGGCCTTCAAAGCACTTGATCTTTCTGCAAAATGAACAAATCCAAAGTCTCGTTTCCCACCAGATTTGGCTGGCGGCATAACAACTTTAGTAACTTCCCCATGACGCTGGAATAATTCCTTCAGTTGCTCAGATGGTGTGTTCTCTGGTATGTTTTTGACATAAAGAGCTTTGACCTGTGAAACCAAAAAACAAATAAAATGGCAAACATAATACAAACAAAACAAAAGGCATAAATATGTGCAACACATTAGATGAATGCTGTTTTCAGTACCATATCAACTTATTTTGGCACAAATGTGTAACTTTTTTAGACCAGCGAAGTTCGACATCTTATTGAAGAAAAGAAGACAGGTTGCACGAGGATTGGGCAATTGCACAGCTGATGTAATCCCCGCATGTGTGGCGAGGCTGTTTCTGTGCTTCAAACCCATAACTCGAGGTCATATGGAGTAACCTTACCTTGCGCCAAGGCTCACCATCCATAAAATTTCTTATGCTTAACATTAGATTTGAAAAACAGACAAAAATGAAAGCTTATATGACTTTTCGCCACTGCCAAGAGGCTTTGAAGGGTGTCACCTTACTCATTCGACAATTTTTCCCCTTTGAAAGCAAAACTCATCATATTAACTGAAAGTCTGTGCATATTCATAAATCATCAACTTTCTAAACTGTGCCTTTACAGTTATTTATGGGGTAGCGCAAATCCCTTGTAGCAACCAAACATAATAAAAATACCAAGACAACCCAAGTAAATGGTTTAAATAACTAGAACTAATCCAGATTATAAGACAAGAAATATATAGCATTAGATAAAGTTTATCCTAAATTCCAACATTTTCCTTTTCGTTCCCACAACTACTTTATAGAACCTGTCGTCGAACAACGCCCGCCTTAATAACTTTACAAAAATAAATAACATGCATGGGCACCAACAAAGGATTGGGGGGACGTCCTTCATTTGAACATTAAGAATTCTACAGTCCTGTTACTGTCAAAAGCTTGCTTCCCGGGACACTTGGAATATAAACTGTTGAACACGATAAGTGTCCATATCCCTGCAATACCAACCCAGACATGGCCTTATCAAAGAATATCAACAGTTGGACATGTAAACAACAAAGATTAACAGCAGGAACCACATGACATGTCAAATCTCGTATACCTCTTGAATCTGCACCTAAGGATTCGTTATTACAGGCAGAAGTTAAAGGTCGCCAACAAGGAAGTTGAGAAGAAAGGAGGCAAGGGACGATAGAATGCAGAACGTCCTTCAGCCAAAAATTGGGTGGGTATAGAGGTAGAAGTATTCATAAGCGCGGTCTCTGACTCCAATTTAGATGGAAACACCAAGTGCCAACCAGCTATCAAAAACAGGAGGGGGTTCCTTAGGCAGGGGAATGAAGATTCGTTAAAATACCATTTAGTGAATTGGGACACTGTTTGTTCTCCAAAATCAGAAGGCAGATTGGGTGTGAAGATTTGCAGGTCTTTAATCAAGCTCTTCTGGCAAATGGTTGCGGACGTCTCAGAGGGAGGAAATTTATTGTGGAGGAGGTGGTGGATTTTAGATTTGGTAAGGATACCTGGAGTGGATTTCTTTGCCTTCCAGATAGTACACATGTAGCAGTAACCATCACAGGATAGTGTGAGAGAACAAAGCATCAGTCCATATCTCGGCCAAAGCCTCGGACCCATCCGGAGCCGTCGTCGCTGACGTTCATCGCCACAACTAAACACCACGTCAACAACTGACAGTCTGCCGCCACTGCTCTCTCTCGATTCACGCTTTTTGTATTGACCCAAGAGTAAGAGGACTGTATATTGTATATGGGTCCCCCGAAATAGGTTTTGAAATTCTAATCAGTCCCCAAAAGCGTCCGATATGTACCTGGAATGTATCCAAGATGTATCCTGGATGTATCCAAAATTACAAAATTAATAAGAAAATCAGAGACGTCAACAGCTGCACCAGGCGCGCGCACACAACAGCGGCACCCGTATCGGATCTGTTCCTGCCACCAATTTGCGGGCCAAATTGCCGTGTAAGTGCTTCACAGGCGTGGAGTCTTTTTGTTCGTTTTTCCAGAGTTATTTCAGCTGGACGTCCATAGAGGCCGATGTTTCGATTATTTGACTTTTTAGGGATGGGAAAAGGGTCTCCGATTTGCATCTTGGTAAGGACTTTCATGATCAGAAATTTGAGGCGATGAGTCGATTCTTGGATGTTCCTGCTAATCAACCTGATTACGCTTTGCTGGAGGACACCTAGGAGCGGTCTTTCCTTTTTGCTGTTCAATCCTTTTATTTGCTGTTCAGGGTGAGGCCAGGGCTATGTTTTCCTTGGAAGGGTATTTCACGTGTTCATGCCCCTATTAGGGTGGCCTTTTTTTGCTGTCTGCCGTTCATGCTGCTATTTTGACTGCCGATAGTCCTGGGCCGCGGCACAAGAATATCATTAGTAGGTGTACATGTAAGAAGGATGGAAAGTTGATCATTTGCTTCTACATTGTGATATTGCAAGAAGTTTCTGGCTGTGTTACATCGACTCGATACGAGTGTCCAAGTAACATGCGTCCAAGTGTCAGATTTGTCTAATTTTCAAAATCCAAGATACGGGTGACAACTTTTAGTTAATCTGTAGGTAAGATGGTGTTTTATGTGTCGCACTTGTTTGAATTGAAAACTTATCTCCTCTCTAAGCAACAACAAATTAAAAGAAAAGCTATAAGATAGTGGTTTTAGTGGAATATCCTATGATATGTGTCAGACACAAATCCCATACTCATGTCAAGTGTCGAGTGTCCGACACGAGGACCTCATGCATTCTGAAGAGTCTATGTAACATAGGTTTTTGGTGTTTGCCTTTTGCTACTTTTGATATGACGTGTATGATGCCAAGTTGGTTAGAGATTTGATGTCCCCTTGAAAGACGGCAAAGGTCCCGGAGAATGGCCATACAAGGTGGAGGTTAGCACCTTTTTGTCTTATGTGGTGCATTTGAGGGAAAGGAATTTGAGGGCTTTTGATGGTGTGGAGACTCTTCTTCCTCGAAAGCATTTTTCTTTTATAAAACAGCTTTTCTTTTTGGTCAAAGAGGATTTTCACAATCATCAGATGCCTTTTTAGATGAGTTAAGCATAGCTTCTTCTATGTAATTGGGTTTGTGCCTTCCTTTGTATGAGGGTACCCACCCTCCACCCCCACACCCCTTGGGTCTTCTAATGAACTTTTACTTAAAAAATAAAAGAAAATGACAAAACAATAGTGAATAGATAACAACAACGGGGTGGTGGTTGCCCCCATCCCCCCCCCTCTTTCCCTCCCTCCCTTCCTCTGAGCCACAGAAAAGGAGACCCTTAATGCTAACATTCAAGCCATACATCTCGACTATGAAGCATGGATACGGGTACGAGTGCGCATACGACACGGGTGCAAATACGCCGAAATGGCATTTTAAAATAAAAAACAGGATACGGGTGCGGCTAGGATACGACGATTTTTTTATAATTTAAATAATTAATATTTACTTTTAAAATATAAATGATTAGTGAGTTATTGTATAAATATATTGAAACTATGGGTCATTTAGTCATCTACAAGGTTGCACATGTGGACCATCAAAGGCCGCAAGTGACAAAGCTCCATAACATGCTCCTTGGCTCCTTGCACAAGACTAAATAAGTTAAACCGAAAGAGAGTCTAAGAGTCAAAAAGAAGTCGTCTTCGGTGAAGGAAGACAGAGAGTCAGAGAAGCTACTATTGCAACCGGTCGCTGGAGTTCTTCTTCTTTTTTTTGGGGGGGGTGGGTGGGTGGGTTATGCCAGAAAGATAGGAGCACATTGACGGCCATCGACAGCGTTGCCTCCGGTCGGTGATGCTTCCTCTTCTCTCTCCTCTCAAAGTATTCGCCGGTGGTCATCAATGGTTTCTGTGGTCGCCGGAGTCTCGGGTTATCGTCAATGGTCGCTAGTGGTCAGTCCTGGCTACTTCGCCGCCGGCTCTCCCCCCCCCCCCCCCCCCCGAACTCATTTTTTATGTTTTGACACCTGAAAGTTCATTTAAAAATTCTGTTTTCATCCCATGAATATCCGATACGCACCCGATCCGTATCAAGGCCGCACCCAGTATTTAGGAGATTAAAAAAATAAATCATAAATATTGGACACGCACCCGGTGTCGGTGCTTCACCTCTAGTGCCACACCTGTGCTACATAGCATCTCAAGCAGTTCAACACATGTTTCAGAGGCTCACTTTGATCCTAGACTTCCATCAAACGAAACAGTATATGTTTTACAGTAAAAAGTTGTAGATAGTCCTAATTAGTAAAACAACGAAGTCGGGTCAACAGGCCAAAAAACAGATCACCATCTAACGAACATACGAATATCTATATGACATCATTGACATCTTGGAGATCGTCTAATGCAATATTTCCAACAGATTGAACAATTTGTCTCCAAGAACTTGAAAAATACATGAACGTCAAAAGAAAAAAGACAACTGGAAGCTAAATAAATAAAAAGCAGCGACCAACTAACCACCTCTCTCGTTAATAATTATTCGCAATATTTTTTCTATTCAGAGTTAGATATATTGTTACTAATGTCATAGAAGATTGTGTTCAAACCATATTTCATTTAAACTTCAACAAAATTTAATACCATCTACGACAACCAAGGCCAAAGGTGAGATTGCCCAAGTTTCTTCTTTGTTCCCCTTGCTATCTGGTCTTTAGCCTCTAAACTAACCATCTCTGAGTAGCCGGTTAACACAAACCAAAAGAGTGCCCAAACAGCACCTTTCCTGATGGCACCTTTAATCTTCAGAACATAGCCCCCTTCTTAAAGCTAAAACACTAGCTAGTCAGACACAAAGAATCCTCATTCCTGCTGCGTTTGGGTCAGCCTTTGTGAGCTGGCCGCTGAAGGAAGACCAATGTAAGCTATTCTCAAAGTCTTATATTTGTCATTACAGTTAAAATTTGTCATCAAATCGTTAAAGATCAAGTCCAAGTGACAAAGATATGTATAGGTAAGGAAAGTATCAAAGAGTAACTGATACTTATTTACGTGAGAATATAAACTGCAAAGAGTATGAAACACACCAAAGCATCCAATGTGCAGTATTGACAGTGTTACAATGACGTTTGCTTGTGAGAGTGTATAGGTGTGTGCGTGGGCGTGGGCGTGGGCGTGGCGGTGGGCATGGGCGTGCGTGTGAAACGGGCTCGTCTTGTAGCCTATGTTACATGGACTCGGTGTCGGTGTGTGGATCGGACACGTGTCCAAGTGTCGGACTCGCCAAATTCTGAATTACAGGACAAAGGGACACGGATCTGATTTTGGGGACACGGACACGGGGACACGAATAGAACATTTATTTTCAAATAATACTTTATCTGAGATTAGTACAAACTATAGGGGTGGATATGATGTGGTGGTCATTATTTATGACCCACACAGCCAGACCCTCCCCACCCCCCCCCCCACCACCATCAGATCTGGATTCTTCATCTTCTTCCCTCTCTGCGCCTTCTTCCTCGTAAGACCTTCATCTTCCATCATCCATGGCAGCAGATTTCCAGAGATCCTCTCCAATCGGCGACGTGGCGTTCCCGTCCGGCAAATGGCGTGTCCGGTACGAATCCCATACCCGGATCCGTGTCGTGTCGTGTGGACACAACATTTTGACACAAACTGCCGAGTCCATGTAACATAGCTTGTAGCAAATTCTATACTTTCACTCCTGGAACTTTTTACACAAAACTGATAGTCCCAAGTATTGAACTCCTATAAATTGGCTCGAGATTTGATCATAAAAGTTCCACACTTTCCTATATCCTCTGAAGCACGGACACCCCTCCTAGGGGGGGGGGGGGTTTGGTGTCCTAAACGGAGGGACACCCCGACACCCTCCGGACACCGCCCGACATGTGTCGGACACCGGAATTTTATTATTTTTTTAATTTTCCGACACCGTGTCGGACACGGTAGTTCAAATTTTTGGAACTAATTTCGGGGGTCAATCAGTATTAAATGTAATATGTGGGGATTTTTAACAGAAATCGACTGTGCCCTAAATCCCTAATCTGAAAAAAAGACACCATATGCGAATCTCACCTTACGGTCGTCACTCCGTCAGCTTGGAACCACCTCATGAAAGCTCACTGCATTGTCGACGATTCCAGTTGCTGTCGCCGAGGATTTCAGTCGCCATCGCGAAGATTGAAGTAGCTGTGCTGCGACTCGTCGTCACTGTCGCCGAAGCTCACTGCATCGTCGCCACAGTCACTGACTCACAGGTTCTCCCTTTTTAATTTTCTCCCTCCGTCATTGACTGAAGAGTGAAGACTCGAGAGTCAGAACTCAGATGGTTTTGGGTTTTGGTTTGGTTTGTTTAAAGAGTTTTGTTAACTTAGTTATTTTGTCAAGAAAAGTTATCTTTTTTTTTTACTTAGTTATTTTGTCAAGAAGAGTTCTCTTTTTTTTTTTTACTTAGTTATTTTGTCAACTTAATTTCAGAATGCAATGTTTTAGTGTATATTTATTGTTAGTTTATTACTTAATTTCAGAAATGGATGAATCTAGTAGTGCTGTAAGTGGATCGACAGCAACTATGAACGACGACCCTTTAAAACCGTTGTGGAAATTCGTAGTAAGGACGAGAAAGTCTGTACAAGGGGGAGGAAACTTGCCTTGGGAGTGCACTTTTTGCAAAGTCTAGAAGAAAGGGTCGTATACAAGGGTGAGGGTACATTTGCTAGCTATAAGCGGTGCTGGGATCAAACCTTGCTCGAAAGTGACAAAGAAGGACATATTGGAGTTCAAAAGATTGGAGGAAGAAGCCGCAGAGAGAGTAAAAAATGCTTCTAATTTTTAAGTACCTTTACCCCCTAGTAGTGGATCCGGTTCTAATGTTGGTGCATGTTCAATATACATGGAAGAGAATATAAAAAAAAGAAAGGGGACAAATAAACTTGAAGAGGTTTTAACAATGAGGAGCGTGAGCAATTAGATCATGAAATTGTTAGGATGTTCTATACGGGGGGTGTGCCATTCAACTTAGCGAGGAACCCACACTATCAAAACTCATATACTTTTGCCGCTAATCATAAGCTTGGAGGTTATGTTCCACCGGGTTATAATAAGTTGAGGACCACTCTTTTGCAAAAGGAAAAAAGGAATGTTGATAGGTTGTTAGCACCGATTCGAGCCATGTGGGCTGAGAAGGGTATAAGTATTGTTAGTGATGGGTGGAGTGACTCGCAAAGGAGGCCACTCATTAATATCATGGCTGTCTCTGATGGTGCTCCTATGTTTTTGAGAGCAATAGATTGTTCGGGTGATTATAAGGACAAACATTTTATTGCCGGGTTGTTGAAGGACGTGATTGTGGAGGTTAGGCATGAGAAGGTGGTCCAAGTTGTCACAGACAATGCTCCTATTTGTAAGGCTACTGGATAACTTCTTGAGCAACAATTTGCAAGCATTGTTTGGACACCATGAGTCGTTCATACTCTTAACTTAGCATTGAGAAACATATGTGCAGCCAAGAATGTGGACAATAATGATATTACTTATATGGAATGTGTTTGGATTACTGACGTCATTGGGGATGTTTGGCTAGTTAAGAATTTCATCATGAATCACGCAATGAGATTGGCAATGTTTAATGAGTTTGTGAATTTGAAGTTGCTTTCTGTGGCCGAAACTCGATTTGCTTCTGCTATTTTGATGCTTAAGGAGGATTAAACTCATTAAGGGTGGTCTTCAAGCCATGGTAATTAGTGATCGTTGGAATCTTTATCGAGACGATGATGTAGCAAAGGCTAGGTTTGTTAAGGAGAAGGTGTTGGATGATCTCTGAAGCACGGACACCTCTCCTAGGTGGAGGTATGGTGTCCTAAACGGACGGACACCCCGACACCCTCCGGACACCGCCCGACACGTGTCGGACACGGCTCATCGGTGTTGAAATTTTTTTTATTTTTTTTTAATTTCCGACACCGTGTCGGACACTTCA
This sequence comes from Escallonia herrerae, assembly GCA_033070095.1. Lineage (NCBI taxonomy): Eukaryota > Viridiplantae > Streptophyta > Magnoliopsida > Escalloniales > Escalloniaceae > Escallonia > Escallonia herrerae. Next base: position 63,463 of record JAVXUP010000318.1, read on the forward strand.
TCGACGAGTGTCGGACACGGCGTCGAGCAGTGTCTTACCGTTTGGGGCCAATTTCAATGGATCTGGTGTTGCCGGAGCTAGTTGACGGAGATACCGAAGCCGAAGCCAACAGATCTGGGCTACGGTCGCCGAAGGAAGAGAAGCTAGCCGCTGTCGTCGTCGCCGGAGGTCACGCCATCGTCGCTGGACTCCTCCGCCGCCGTCGCTGACTCACAGGTTACGGCGGTGCTGGAGCTTCTTTCCGTCATCCCTCCCGTCCTTCTCTTTTTTTCTTTTCTCCCTTTTCTTCTCCCGTTTCTGTCCTTCTCTTTTTCTCCCTTTTGTCCTCCGTTTCTGTCCTCTCTTTTTTCTTCTCTCTTTTGTCCTCTTGTTTCTGTCATTTTCCTTTTCTTCCTTTGTCCTCCCAATTTCTTTCTTTTCTTTTTTTTTCTTTTCTCCCTTTGTTGTTGCATTTTCAGTATATTAATTAAACAAATATTGATCAAATAAATTATAACTTATAGTTTTTCATTATTATTTGTTATTTTAGATTGTGAAATATATTTGATATTTATTAAAAATATATATATATATATAAAATATATTTAAAAAATAGCGGTATCCTGCGGTGTCTAAAATCTGATTTTTTGGAAATTGCGGTGTCCGATGTCGGTGTCCGACACAGACACCGTGTCCGTGCTACCTAGTGGATGATGAATGATGGGATTCCATTGATTACCTACTTGCTTTCACTATTCGATGTATGACATGCTCAGAATTTGTGATACCGATAGGCCTTGTCTTCACCTAGTCTATGACATGTGGGATTCGATGATTGAAAAAGTTAAGAAGGCCATATACGAGCATGAAGTGAAAAGACCCGACGAGGAGTCCACCTTCTTTGATGTGGTGCAAAACATTCTTGTAGATCGTTGGAACAAGAATAATTCTCCACTTCACTGCTTGGCACATTCTCTAAACCCAAGGTAATATCATCCTACGTTAACATTTGAGTTGATTTTTTTGGCTTATAGTCTTCTACTAATGTAGCCCCTTACTTATAGTTATATATATCTAAATGTGTTCAATGTTCATTGCTTTCTTTCATAAGGTACTATACCCGCGAGTGGCTTGATGAGGATCCTTCTCGAGTTCCTCCACACAAGGACAATGAGATCAACAAGGAGAGAATGAAATGTCTTCGGAGATACTTTCCAAACTTGGAGGACCGCAACAAGGTCAATCTAGAGTATGCTGAATTTATTGGGCCTAATGGAGATTTTAGAGAGTATGATTCCATCTCTAATCGCTATGGTATGGATCCCAAGACTTGGTGGCTTCTTTACGGTGCAAGTGCACCTATCCTCCAAGGCATAGCCTTGAAACTTCTTGCACAACCTTCTTCATCATCTTGTGCCGAAAGAAATTGGAGCACGTATTCTTTTATTCACTTGGTGAGAAGGAATAAGATGACACCCCAACGTGCGGAAGACTTGGTTTTTGTTCATAGCAATCTCCGTCTCTTGTCAAGGAGGACTCCAAAGTATAGCCAAGGGGAGACCAAAATGTGGGATGTGGGGGGAGATAATCATGATGGGTTTGAAGATGTTGGGATGCTTCGGTTTGCAAATCTATCGCTTGATGAACCAGAGATGGAAGCTGAAATATGCAGGGAGGAGAATAATGATGGAGATGGAGGTGAAGATAACGATGAAGAAGATGACACAATCGATGTAGATTGAGCACTTGATCGACTTATTACTTATTTCAGTTATTTCCTTTGTTTCCTATTCGTATGACTTTGTAAGACTTAATTTCTTATGTTATGTACCATGCACTCTGTTGGATTTAACGTTTAAGTATGACTTGTATTTGAATGTATTTGATGTATGACATGCACTATGGAATGTATTTGATACTTATTAAATATATATATATATATATAATAAAAATATTAAAAAAATAGCGGTGTCCTGCGGTGTCCAAAATCCGATTTTTTGGAAATTGCGGTGTCCGGTGTCCCCGTCGGTGTCCGTGTCCGACACCGTGTCCGTGCTACCTAGCCTATATCGAAACCCGCAACAAGACAATGCACCTCGTGCTTGTGCGGTAACCCATGTATTTCAAGCTGACAGTGGATTCTAGTCATTTCAATGGGAGTGTTTGTGTCAAGCCCGGCCTTTTCAGAAGCAAGTCGGAGTTTCACTCTGCAAGTAGGTCCAAGGAAATGACACTAAGCAATGCCCTGGCTCATTGCCCTTAATTACCCATTTTTCTAAACATGTCTTACAGCCCTGCTGATACCCTAACATAAGAGGTTGGAACTTTCAACCCCCTCTCAGATGACTGCATCCACTTTCTATCCTCTCTATTCAGTATGCACTATATCCTCTGGGACAAGAATCTTTCGGCTTTCTTGCACATGAGCACCTATTAATACGAAGGATACAGTTCTCCCAACAAGGCTTAGATATCATAAGACAAATCTTGCACCTCCAGCTATTAGGATTTATCAAACACTGCAACAAAAACAGTTGCTAATCTTTGAAACTCTACCTGAGCAGCCGCACTGTGATCAGGAGTACTCTTCGGATCAGCCCAGGTAACAGTCGGGGTGTTCCCATCCAGCTTAAAGTTTGCACTTGACATTTTCTGTCTGGAATAATCAGCACAGGCATTGTTGTAATATTCGACGAAAGCAAAGCCACGATTACGGCCTGGATTTTGAGGATCCTGCACTTAGAGAAGAAAATTTTACCAGTAAATTTAGGTTTACAGGTCACTTAATAGGATAAGGACTTATTTATCGTGTTCAACTTGTCAAATATCAGAATAGAGACCTTTATTAACTCAACGTTCTCAGCACCGGGACCAGTTTCATCAATGACTTTCCTAAACTCATCATCAGTCCAGACCTTTGGGACATTGCCGATAAACAATCTGTATTTAGTTTCAGACAGGGAACACCTTAAGGTTCTACCCTGCAGGAATGAAAATAGAAGGAGTCAAAAACTAAAAGATTATCAGGAAACCATGAGAACGAGCTCTCTCAAGTAATTACTTAATAAACTTTCTTTTGAAACTCCGAAGCTCTAATGAGTAATCATCCTCACCTTGAAATCTGTGTTATGCAACTTTTCAATTGCCTTTTGTGCGATATCCTTTGCCTTGAATGCTACAAAAGCAAATCCCTTACTTTCACCTGTATCCCTGTTTTTCATCAACCTTGTCTGCAAAATCAAGGAGCAATTAGATCCATGGAAAAGCTACCACCAAACCAGTGCAACACAATGCACAAGAACTGTTGTGATATCCCTCCAAAACCCTTCTTTTCCCCAGGGTTATAACTGACCTCAAAGATTTCGCCCATTGGTTCACATAGATCTCTCAAGTCTTCTTCTGTTACCTCTCGAGGAAGAGCACCAATGAAAACCTCAGAGCCATGAGGAGGAAGAGCAAGAATCTCAGTGTGCTTCTCTTTTTCATCGTCGTCGACAAAAGCAGTAGTCTTTGCTTCATCTTCTACAGGTTCAACAGCAATATCACTTCTATCTTCATCTCGCAATTGCTCTTCCCCAATATCCCCAATCGTCAACTCCTCCTGCTGTTCTTCGCCGTTCTCACTTCCACCTCCCCCAACACCTTCGTCCTCTGTGTGTTCGTCAACATCATCATCCATCTCAATGTAATTGTCATCATCAAAATCCACACGGTCCTCAACTTCTGCGCCCTCTGCCATGTTTGCTTCACGTGGCAGGTCTTCTCAGGCAAGACAGCAATACCACCTGCACGCTTGCATCGGATATGAAGGATGCACAAAGCAGCAACAATTTTGAGTAGGCATACATATCCATTGCAGGTAGGGAGATGTGTTGTGTAAAACTGAGCACAAACTTTTAGGAAAATCTACTAGTCTAAATGCCCAAAAAACAGGGGTTATTATCAGAATACAAATTTCATGTTGCTTTTCAGGTTTCCTCTGTCAAGAAAACTAAAGAGGCACCTAGTTTGGAACTTTATTATCCTCTTACTAGATGATTGCTATTACAAAGCATTGTTATTAAGGGCACAGGTGAACCTTGGGAGCAAAGGGTCCTGGCTAAGTAGCACACAGACACGAACATCGCGTCCACACCAACACCGACCGGGACACAGGACACCGCAATTTCCAAAAAACCAGATTTTGGACACCACAGGAGACCGCTGAATTTTTTTTATATATTTTTATTTTGTATATCTATAGTCATTAAATATCAAATACATTCTACATCTAAAATAGCAAACAATAATCAATAACCACAAAAACAGCAACTCAAATAAAAGTCATACTTAAAATTTAAATGCAATATAGTACAGAAAGACATGGTACATAACATAACAAAGTACTTCACCACTCAACCTCTTACTAAATCACGCAAACAGGTAACAGAAACAGCGAAAGTGCTCTCCTCTTCACCGCCCAAACAGAAACAGGGAACCCTTGCAAAGTCATAAGAAATTACTTCACTACTTAACTCTTACAAAGTCACACAACTATTATGTCTTTCCTTCGACCAAGGGCTCAATCTACATCAATAGTGTCATCTTCGAATGTAACGAAACGAGAGATGAGAGAGAAAGAAGGAGACCTCAGTAAAGAAGGAAAAAAGAAATACATGAGAGAGAAAGACGAAGGTACCGCTTGCTGAAATCCGGCGACGGCGCCGAGTACGAAGGCGAGATCCTCCGGCGACCAGTTTGGGTGGGTCGTCTGCTTCGTTCTCTTTTCTTGACAGCGGTAATGGGTCGATCTATTTGGGGGTTCCTTAAAGTTTTATTTCTAAAAGAGCTCCTAAATTATCGATTGTTATACACAAACCCCCCAAATAAGTTTGAAAATTAATTGAGACCGCATGCAGTAATTATTCCGTTTTATGTAAAATAATGTCTAATATTTTTTAACCAATTCACTTAAAATTAAGTGACAAAGATTAAGTAAGTCTACCCCGACTAAAAATGTTAGTCTGTCTTTTATAAGAATTAATTTTTTAAATGATATAATGCTAAGCGTTATCAAACGCACTTAATTTAAAATTGTTAAAAATTTTAAGTTTTGAGTGTTTAGTTGTATTATCAAACACACCCTAACTCTCTAAACATGCTTCTTGTACATAAGAGATAATTTTAGAGGCTTAAGAGATAAATCTATAAGGTAAGGAGACTTGTAAATATCTAAATACTATTATATATAGTTCTAAAGACAGAATGTAAACCGCAGGATCCAATGTATCCTATCGTCCATTGAGGAGGCTGAGTAGTATAAATAGTTAAAGTTTCACTTGGCCAAGGCATAGAGGGATCCAAGCATTGTAACATTCTGCAAGCAATATTGTAAATATCATTCTCCTAAACTCTCGTTTTCTTTTGTTCATTTGCTTTTAACATCGTGTAATCCAATGGATAAGATGACTTAGCGTACAAGCGAGGGCTTGATTTAGTTTAAGTGTCGCACGGTCGACTTAGGGAAGTCTTTATTATCATGACAGGTGGTATTCTGAAGTTAAAAATAATTGGAGAGCTGAGAGGTGTCTGACACGTATCTGGAGGTGTCGGACACCATACTTAGCCCCCCATATGATGTGTCTGTGTGTTCCTAGGGTTCTAAAGCCTAGGCGACGCAACGCTTTTATAACCGAGGCGCAAAATTTAAAAAGAAAAAGGAAGGAATAGTACTTTTAAGGCTTGTAGGGGTTCAAATCAAATTCGCGAGCATTTGTATTTGGCTATATTGTATGACAAGGGTAATTAACTCAAGCCAGAATAGTCCATCTAAGGCTTGCAAAATGAAGGGAAGGAGCGATCAAGGGATCACCGTTCAGCCTTGGCACACCAGCTTCTTCCCGAATTTCTTAATTATAGCAGCATCATATATACCCCTAGATCCATAGAGAGAGAGAGATACTGGTGGTGGTCAGTGGCAACTGGCAGCAGAGAGACCAAAGCAGGCAGGGATAAGAGTAGTAGTCGGCGATGACGAGAGCACCAACATGCGCACGACATGAGCAGCAGTTGGCAACGGGGTACAGTGAATCGCAGGAAGAAAACAGATTGATATGGGATTCAGGTTTTTAAGGTTTATTTTGGTTTAGAAATTGCTTTACTATTTTATGGATGATGAAAACGTTAGAACTTTTATTTGTATCTCTTTTGTTTTTAGAGCCTTGCACTAGACACGTAATGCACTGAGCCTAGTCCGAGGCGAGCCACATTTAATGCGCTGAGTTACGCCTTGCACCTAAGCACGTTTTTTATAACACTGCTATAGAGAATACATGAGCACAGCCAAGTCCGTTTGTAAAACCTAATCACATTTGATTAATTTAGGAAACCAAATCTCAACTCAAATTCCATACCAAACCCGCGAAGTCGAACCTTTTTTCAATTTAATTATTTTTCATAGGCCAAGATAGAAAAAATGCAAAATTTCAAACTGTTAATAGACTCCAACTAGCAAACCAAAATGGCACAAAATTGGAGAAGCCAACACCCCTCAACCACTAAAAACCCTATAAACACGCATTTGGACCATATGGGCATAGCACACAAGCTAGTGTTGGTGGTACCAATAAAAGATGAACAAATTAAGCTCAAAACTAGTAAATTGGTAAAAAAAAAAAATATGTGTATCAAAAGAGTGAGCTATAAGGTGAGCAAATTTGAAAGAGAAAGAAGTGAGACTTTTGCATAACCGGAAAGGAAAGTAAATTTTCTTCTCTTTGGGTTTTTGTAGTCATCCTCGTGTTGTGAAAAAGAACACCATTCGAAATAATTTGACCGGGGAAGTGGCCTTAATTCGGGTATATAAAGGTGAACACAGGCGTCTAATTTACTTCAATGCCCCCGCTGTGAAGTTGTACTCTTATTGTAATTTTCAACTCAACATGGGTTGCTATCGTCTTTCAACTCCCAATCCTGTATTTTGTGAGAGCTAGAACAAGAGCGGAGATTAATATGCACACGAGTGAGACAATTAGCTAGAAAAATGATGCCATGCAAAGTTACTCATCCTTTTAAAAAAATATATATTAGAGGACTCATCTAGTGCTCGGAGTCAATCAACAAAAGCGAGCTTGAGTATATTCCATTATTACGGGGGATGTGGGGCGTGGAATTACAACCGATCCAATAACTTTGTTTGAAATAACCTTGGCTCAAGAGGAAACAAGATGGGGAAAATGTGACACTTCATCTAGATTTTGAAATAGTACAAGTACAGGTTTAGAGAAGCGTTGCTAATGTGGAGAAAACAATCACGTTTTGCTAAATAGTGGTGGCTCACATGCCGCTAACGATCAATTATGCAACCTTGGGGGAAAAACGTCTTTGTGAGAGTGTTGGTACCAATATTTTCACAAATAGCATGTAGACACGTGGCATGATGATAACCACAAATAAGTGTATTAATGAAGAAAGTGGAAAAGGCACGACTGTAAGGGTTACCATCGGTTACCGAATTACAAGGAAGAGATAAGTAATTGAAAAAAGAAAGGTGGGAAACAAAGTATTTGAATAACCCGTACAAGAAGGAGGAAACCGCCAAAGAGCAGTCAGATTGATGGCGTCAAAACAAATGTGGAGACAAAACAAACATATCAAGCAAAAGCGGTTAGTAAGAAGTTTTTGAAGCAAGCCACTGTCAGCATGATTGAGAAGATTTCGGAGGAATTGACCGATAGTGGGATTTGAGAAGTTATTCCTAATGAAGATAAGGAATTGCAGTTACAAGAAGAAGATGGTTATGACTAATGCAAGTATAAAAGGAGATACAAGGCAATAAAAAAGGGTCGTCAATCTCTCAACAAAACTAGTTCTAAAAACTAGCGTGTTTAGATTTCTTTAGGCAGCCTGTTAGATGATCTGTGTTGTATTGATAGGAAATCCAGTGCGTTATAGGAACTGTGTTCGTTGTACTGTAAGAGTTGTCTTTGTGATTTCAGTGGGCGCATCGTCTTTTGATCAATTTAGTATATTATCATTCGTTAGTTTTCCTTTTAGCGAAGTCCTCAGGCCCGAGAGGCAAAAAAGATCCTACACTGTTCATAGGTTGTGTCGCAGGCGCACGATCAATAGTGAGTTTGCCTAGCAGAGCAAACATTGGCACCTTAGGACCGTGGTAGCTAGAAAAGAAAACTATGTCAAACACATATAGTAATACCGTGAGGCAAATTGGCAATACTAATTGTACCGAAACTCCAAACACAAACAACAACGGTGATGAAACAAGAAATACTCAAGCCATCAACGGCCTGAACAAGAATGAAAGTTTGAATGCCAACGTTCAAAACTCAAAAAATACTAGCGGAGGAAGTTTCAATAATGATGGAAGTCCTAACATGGGGTGCCGACTATTGGCTACAATGGCCAAATCTTGGACAGATGATGGATCAGGTTAGTTCATCAACCCCAGAGTTTAAAGACACGGTGTCTCAATTTTTGACTATTTTGGAGAATCAAAAGGTTTCTTTGAATAAATTGGTTAATAAGCAGAGCCATTTTGGCTCCAAGATAGTAGAGGAAATGAAGCGAGTGTTAGAGGAAAGAAATACCTCTGAAAGAAAAATGATCAAAGGTCTGTCGAGAGAAATCCAAAAACAGACTTCTTCTATTGCTAAGGTGATAAATTTAAACCTGTAAAAGGAGAAGGCCCCTGTTAACAGTCATAATGATCCATTAGAGATCAATGGTTCTCATATAAGGATCAAAAATGCTGTGAAACAACCAAATGGTTTGAGTTCAAATCAACCGCACGAGTCTGGCTGGTACATTCCCGCACCTATTGATGAGGGAGAAAACGGGCCAAATAGGAAAGAAGCAAGAGTGAGTGGGACTAAAAACCCTGCTACATGGCCTAATAACATTAGAGTTCCTAGAAATAGAAATGGTTAGTACCATGGTGGCCATGGAATTGAGGGTACAAACACCCCCACCACATAGAAGGAACTTAGAAATGATTGATGATATCGACCAGCTGGAAGTACCTAAAGGGGTGAAGGCCCCATAATTTAGTCTGTTTCATGGCAAAAGAAATCAATTGACTATTGAACATATTGTTAGGTTTACCTTCCAGTGTGGAGATTTGGGTCAAATTGACTGGATTAAGTTAAAGTGGTTTTCAATACTTGTTAACTAGGGTGCCATTTTCGTGGTTTGCAAACTACTGCCTCATTCAGTGTTTTCTTCTAGGGACATGGAAGCTTTATTCCATGCTCAGTTCTTCAAAATGGAACCCAAGATTTCTCTGGCCGATTTGGCTAGACTGAAGCAATATTCAGGAAAAAGTGCAGAACAGTTCTTAGAAAGGTTTAAAGCTTCAAAAAATAAATGTCATTTTCAAATGCCAGAGTCTGAGTTGGCGAATCTAGCCCTCAATGGCTTAGATCTAGAAATTAGGAAAAAAGTTAGAATTCAGGAATGTGTTTGAGTTATCTTCCAGGGTAATCTGATACGAAACTCTGTTGAGGGAGGAGTAGATTAAGAAGAATTTCTTGATAGGAACTTATTATCAAGATCCTGTTTATTTAGAAGTAGATGCTGCAGAAATGGTTTGAAAAAAACCAGTTACTTGTGAGACCCTAGTTAAAGTTAAAAGCCTTATTAGCCTGCCCTCGAGACAGCCTAATAAGCTAAATCCCTCACCTCTTCCGAGGAAATATTCATTCGATATCAACCAGACATATCAGATCTTCGATCACCCCTTGAAGATAAAGTTTATCCAGCTTCAGGGCCCTCTTGGGACTCCAAAAGATAAGAAAACTAAGTTTTGCAAATGACTTAACACCATTAGTCATAACACTAATAACTGTGTTATTTTTTGCAATTCGGTGCAGGACCAAATCGAGGCTGGACTCTTCAAGTTTGTTGACAAGGACAAAGAAGTGATGGAGGTAGATAGCAACCCCTTCCCAGAAATGGCGCTTGATATCAACATGGTATCAGTGGACTATAATCCAATCGATTGTTCTAGCAAAGACGGAAGTTCAGAAAGCGATAATTTCAAGACAAAGAGACCTTTAGAGAGAGACAATAATCGGAGAAGAACCAAAGAAAAGGTAAGTTCTGATTATGATATGGATGGAAATCTTGGATACAGTAACAGGAAAAGAGAAAGTATCTTGTGCGCCGATGAAGAAAATAGCTCCAACAAAAGGAGTTTGATTTTAAAACTAGGCACATCTGTGTCTAAGATTGGACCAATAGGAAAGCCGGTGTGTCGGAGTTGTGTTTCCTCCAAAGAATGGTCAAAAAAGATGTGGCAAAAAGAATGAGCAATAGAGAATAAAACTCGTAGAGGAATGATACAAGAAGGCAAGCCAAGGAGGTCAAAAATGTTTCAGTGAGGGATGAGTTTCAAGCAGCCAAACACGGCTAACCAAGTCATTTATCAAAATAATTTAGGACCAGGGCACTTCGGTTTGAAAATAGTACGGCCAAGGTTTGGACTGTTTGATCTGACGTATGTGTCAAAAAATTGTAAAGGAAAAAATCCTATAATGGCTGGGCAGCGAGATGAATTTTGAATGATGCAAAAATATCGAAGGGAATCAAGGATGTTAAAGTCAAAAGTTCCATCTAATGATTATTGGCATACAGTCGGTCAGGAAAGAGTCTCATTTTCGAAGACGTATCAAGATTTAAGCATAACACAGAAAAAAGAGTTCATAGAAAGTTCGCAGCTATAATGCAAAGGGAGTTGGAGATCAAGCAAGCCCAACTCGAAAGGAAAAAGTGAATCTGGATGAGAGGAGAAGAAGGTCAAAATACGGTTAGAGTTCAACATAAGAAACAAACAAAGGAAGAGCTTCTTCAAGAAATGGTTGCGAAAATGAGATTCCAACCACTTGAAAGGCTGTCAGCTAGCAAAGGAGTGAAGACGATTGTTCCCGATGAGAAATATGATAAGAAAGAGGACATAATGGCTATTAAAGACAAAAAATTGGAAACAAAAAGGAAGTTGCTTTTCGGAGAGCACGGGGTGAATGTCGATTGCAACATGGTGTTTATTCTTCCTCTCACGTTTGAGGCAAAGGAAGAACAACTAATTCAAAAATGAGGAAGAAGATGTGGAGGATGACAGAGCATCGGTTCCAAATAGCTTTGCAATTAAAGAAACGGATGATAAGATAAGAGAGGTAAGTCAAAACTATTCAAGCGAAGGAATCATAATCGATTGTGGAAATAGAGTCATATTAACTATACCAGACCCTCAAAGAACAAGGCATTTGAAGCCTTTGTTTATTTTCACACTTATGGATGGCCAGCCAATGGCCAGAGTATTGGTTAATAACGGAGCTACAGTGAACATTCTACCCACGAGAATGTTAAAAAAAAAAAGTTGTGCAAAGATGAAAAGGGTCTGATTCCCTCCGAAATTATGGTATGTAATTTTATTGGAGGGGTTTCAAAGCCAAAAGATGTAGTCCTGATAGAGCTTACGGTTGGAAAGAAGACAAAGATGTCTCCGTTTTTTGTGATTGATTCTCTTCCTCAAGCTTCAATGCTCTGCTTGAAAGAGATTGGATACACGTTAATGGTTGCATACCATCTTCGCTTCATCAAATTCTAATATTTTGGAGACTGGAAAAAGATGGTAAGAAGGTGGTTGAGTTGGTCTGGGCCAATGACAAACCATTTTTGACAAATTCAAATTGCATTGAAGCAAAGTTTTATTGGCACTACAGAGAGAACCTATAATCTTGGATGAAGATGGAATATTAGTGAGTGGTTGAAGAATCAATTTTATGGTTGGACCTGGCAGCAGAAGGTCCTTGTTAAGTACACGTGAAAGTAGTTGTTAATGGATAGGCACCCACAAAAAGGATATGGTGTGCAATGGAAGCTAGAGGACGTTTTCGTAGCTGAAAATTTGGAAAGTAAAGAAAGTTACAAAAATTTTCAAAGAGAGCCGATAATGGCCGAAAATGTGGATAAAGTTAAAGAAGGACAAGAAGCAATAAGAAAGACCTTCAAGAGATTGATGATCTATGCCATGGAAAAATGATTGGCGAGGTTGTCACCTATCGACTAGGCAGAGTGCGTCGATGACGATGAAAAGGACCAACTGGATGGAGTTCGGTTGGAAGATCTTAGATTGGCGCCAGCCAAGTTGGATGACTTGAAGATAGAAATACAAGACCCACTGATAGAAGTAAACTTGGGAACGGAACCCGAGCCACAGCCTATTTAAGTTAGTGCTCAATTATCGGCCGAGGTTAGAGAAAAAATCATCGATTTGATCAAGAGTTATAAAGACTACTTTCTGAGGAGTTACGAAGAGATGTCCGGCTTAGACAGGAAGCTGGCGGAGCATATATTGCCAATCAAACAAGGGTTCAAGCCGTTCATGCAGGCTCCCAGAAAAATGTCGAATAAAGTAACACTATTGATTAAGGAAGAAATCGAACGACTCCTCAAGGCAAAATTCATTCGGCCAACCATGTATGTTCATTAGATGTCAAATATTGTCTCTACATTGAAGAAAAGGTAAGCTGAGAGTATGCATTGATTTTAGGAATTTAAATTCTACTACTCCTAAAGACCAATATGATATGCCCATCATAGACATGCTAGTTGATTTAGCATCCAAACATACTATCATGTCATTTATGGATAGAAATGCTGGATATAATCAGATTTTTATCGAAGATGAAGATGTCCATAAAACAACATTTAGATGTCCAGGTGCAATCGACACATTTGAATGGTTAATCATGCCTTTTGGCTTGAAAAATGCTGGAGCAACGTATCAAAGAGCGATGAATTTAATCTTTTATGATATGATTGGAAAATTTCTAGAAGTATATATTGATGATGTAGTCGTTAAATAGGATGACCATCTAGAGCATATTAAACATTTAGAAGATGCTTTCATAAGAATGAAGAAACATACTAAAAATGAACCCTTTGAAATGTGCTTTTGGAGTTTCTACAGGGAATTTCTTAGGATTTTTGGTGCACCAAAAGGGGATCGAAATAGATAAAAACAAAGCAAAAGCCATTATAAACGCCAAACCTCCTTCGAATAAGAAGGAGCTCCAACGTTTTCTGGGACAAGTTAATTTCTTATGCTGATTCATTGCTAATTTAGCAAGAAAGACAAAGGCATTCTCAGTCTTGTTAGGGATGAAATGAGATATTGAGTATCGATGGGAAGCGGAGCATTAGCGAGCTTTTCAGTAGATAAAAGAATATCTAGCCAAACCCCCTGCACTGATGCCACCAAGGATTGAGAGGCTGCTAAAATTGTATGTATCGGCAGAGGAATTATCGCTTGAAAGCTTAGTAGCTCAAGAAAATAGTCAGGGCTTTGAACAAGTCATTTACTATTTCAGTTGAAGATTGAATGTAATCGAACAAAAATATTCCATTGTTGAAAAGTTATGTCTAACTTTATATTTTACTGCAGTCAAACTTCGGCATAACATGTTGTCTTTTGACACACTTCGGCATTACATGTTGTCTTTTGACATATCAGTAATTGCACTAACGAATTTGATAAAGTACATGCTATCAAGGCCAGTACTAAGAGGAAAAATGGGAAAATGGGTTCTCGCATTGGTAGAGTACAATTTAACCTATATTCCCCAGAAAGATGTGAAAAGCCAAGCTCTAGCCGATTTTTTTAGCAGATCATCTGAATGACAACGCTGAAAACGGAGTAATCTATGTTGGCATCGCTTCTTGGAGAATGATGTTTGATGGATCAAAAACTAGTCAAGGAGCTGGTGCAAGAATAGTGCTAATTTCTCCCATCGAAAATACACATGAATTTACTTTTCAAATTGAAAAAGATTGTTCAAACAATCAGGCAAAATATGAAGCCTTGATCCTTGGTTTAGAGATATTATTAGACATGCGAGTGACAACAGTGCAAATATCTGGGGATTCTCAACTGATTATAAAACAGTTGAATAGAGAGTTCAAATGCAATGCTCCAGGTTTGGGGATGTATTTTAGCATCACTTTATATTTGTTAGCAAAATTTGACAACGTAACCATAACTCACGTCCCCAGGATAGATAATGAGAGCGCCAATGTAATGGCTCAATTGGCCTTAAGGTTAAAAGTTCCTGATGGAATCAATAAACAATGGGTAAAAGTATCTAAATAGCTGCCTCTAATCGGTGACAGATATGGGCAACTAGAAATGGTTTACTAGTCGATACAATTCAAGATGACTGGAGAACACCTATCATCCAGTATTCACAAAGCCCTAAACTAAGAGTAGACACAAAAACGAAGCTGCAAGCAATTAAATACTTCATGTTAGATGGAGATCTGTTTAAACGAATGCCAGAAGAACTGGCGCTTAGGTGCCTGGGACAGCAAGAGGCTATGCAAGTGATGGTTGAAGTGCACGAAGGTGTTTGTGGTGGTCATCAAGCGAGCATAAAAATGAGATGGCTGATTAGGCGGCATGACCATTATTGGCCTACCATAATGCAAGATTGTGTCCGATATGCAAAGGGATGCCAAGCTTGTCAAAAACATGGTGTCATTCATCGTGCACCATGCATAGAATTACAATCGATAGTGAAACCATGGTCTTTTAGGGGTTTGGCCGTGGACTTGATAGGCCAAATACATCCTTCTTTATCAAAGAAGCACGAGTTTATAATTGTGGCCACTTATTACTTTACAAAGTGGACAGAGGTCAAGCCGATGAAAATAATTACGCAAGAAAGTGTAATCACATTTATTAAAGAAAACATAATCCATTGATTTGGACTACCTCAAACAATTATAGCTGATAGAGGCACTATTTCTATTAGGGGGCAAATATGTGAGTTTGCTAAAGAATACAAGTTTGAAATAATAATCTCCACCCCTATTACACACAAGCAAATGGCCAAGCTGAAGCGACAAATAAGTCTATTAAGCACATCAGGGAGAGGGCTATTGAAGATATCCCAAATGATTGACATCGGTTGCTATAGGAAGTTCTTTGGGCATTTCAAACTTCTCATAAGTCTAGCACAGGGGTAACTCCATGCCTTGACATACAAGCATGATCATGTATTACCTATGGAAATAACAGTAAGATCCTTCCATGTAGCTATGCAAAATAGCGTTCCAGTGATAGAATATAATGAGGCTATGGCAATTGAATTGGAAGAGCTAGACGACCATCGATTGGACGCGTTGGATAAACTACATGCTTAAAAGCTAAAGGTAAGTAGATCTTACAACCAAAGAGTTTTACGAAAATTATTTCAAGAAAGAGATTTAGTGTGGAAAACTATCTTACCTATAGGATTAAAGGATCCAAGATTTGGAAAATGGTCACAAAATTGGGAAGGACTATTCTTAATCCATAAAGTTTTAAGAGGTGGAGCATATTGCTTAAAATCATTAGAAGGACAGCTGCATGCCAAGCCGATTAATGGCCGATATCTAAAGAGATACATCCCTTCCATGTGGGAAAGAGTCAAATTAATCAATAGAGATAGTTTGTATTAGCCTGATAAAGGTAAGAAATGTGAGGTAGAAAAAGAAAAACTGCAAATAAAATCTAAGAAAAACAATCTGATTACAAATAGTAATCTAAAAGCAAAAGTTTGACTAAAAGAAATAACAATTTACGCAATTGAAATCAGACATCGAAGACAGTTTGAATTTATTTCCACTGACTTTTTGCCCTAGAAATAATCTGGTCTACAAAGACGAGTTGGGAATGAGTCCTAGCTCGTTTCTTCAAAGGCTTTTCCATATTTTGTAGCCAAATTGACAGCCTCTTGATAAACACCATTTTGCCGTTCAAGCACACTTTGCTCTTTTTGATTCAAGGCGACTATCTTCATTTGTAATTCCCTTTTCTCAGCTTTAATCCCCTCAATATCCTTAGAAATCTGCAAACTAACTTGATGCTTCTCTTGGATTTCACTGTTTAAAGCATCGATATCTCGGTTCACTACTTGGGCATTAGATTTAATGCTCATGCCTTGCTTCCAAGAGGTACATATAATTGAGATTGAAATTTCAAAGTAGAGATTAAACCTGATTGGACATCATTCAGAGCTGATGCATTGTCAGCAAGAGTGTCGATCAGGCCGTTCATCTTCGATAAGGCATCATCATTAGCCAAAACATTAGAAAGGCGATGGCTGAGCAGACTTTTAAAAATATTAAGAACTGCAGCCACGTCAACGCTAGAAGGTGAAACCGATGCACCTATCGAAGGCCAAGAAAAAGCATTGATGGTCGTCTGAAGTTGTAGAAATTTATGATTGATGTCATCAACAACAGGTATAGAAGGAGTTGTTTGCCCCCAGCAGCTAGGATGCCTGTGGCCTCTGCTACCGTCTGAGTGATCGATGGAGAACTATAAGAGATTTGATTGGGAGTCGATAACACATGCATTGAGGGAACAACAATGATATGGCTAAATGGTGCAGGAGTAGGTTCAAAGCTTCTGACCGGATCTGCAACAGCAGGAGAATGACTTTCAGCTGGAAGATAGGTTTTAACTACTGAAAAAGCAGGCAATGAAGTATTATCCGATCGATTAGAATGATGACTGTTATCAGAATCTTCCTCATCCTGAACATCCCAAGGTTCATCGACCTATTATATAAACAGTAGTAAGTTATGAATTACTTCATATAGTAATAATGTTAAAAATGCATAAAAACCCTATGAACCTGTTGAGGTGGAGATGCTGATCGAGGGGTAGCTGCAACTGGAGGACCTCTGCCACTAGGTAAGCAATGAAATTTAGCAATAAATACAAGAATCAACAAAAGGAGGAATTTACCTTCAAAGACAGGGTTCGTTCACTGAAACGAGTCTTGCGAGCAATATTTTTCCTACTGGTAGCCTTAGGTTTAGGCGTGACTAAATTAGCTGGAACAGTTGGAGAACCTCTGGTCGATCGATTGGTGCTGAATATGATTCATTTTTCTCGTCAGGAGCTATGCTAACATAGGCTCCCATCTCAGTAGTTAACTTCTTAGACGATCTAGCACCTTAATCAACTGCATAAAGTGGGACAATAGTCAAATACTCTTTAAAAGTTTGTTGTTAGAAGGTGATACAATAACGAAAGAGTTTAGACTTGGGTTCAAGAGGATTGGAAGCTAACAATATCTGAAGCAGTCTGAGCCAGAGGAGCAACGCTTATAGGAACAGTCGATATCGGTTCGTTTAATTGGGGGTTGGAAGGAAGATCACCAGGTATGCGTTATGATTGCCTTCTTCTTTCTCGAATTACTACCCTCTGTTGAATAAAAGGAACATTGTCATCTTCATCATCTTCCTCCATATCTTCAACCTCTTCCCTCCCCTCTATGGACATATCTTCTGAAGAATCACTTGACTCCTCATTAACATCATGCTCCTCTAAGGAAGACTCAACGATAGGCTTTTTTCCTTTTCTACCTTGAGTTGATCCAGAGGTCCCTGCAAAAGGGGATCGATTCTTCTTTCGGGAGACAACAAATTGCTTGCTACCTCCTACATCAATAAACCAGAACATGGTAAATAAGTTATTATTGGTAGTAAAAGTGGCGTCAAAAATAAAATAAGCTATCTAGACAATAAGGACTGTCTGGAGCTAGACAGACCATACAATTAAATAGTTAAGGCCATCATACAACTTGGAAAAATTGTCTTGATACCAAAAATCAAAAGGACCAACCGATATGACAGTACGAATTTAAAGTTGGACATAACGAAATTGTCCATCGATTCATTAACAACTTTATCAGACTTCTTGATATGGTTGGTTGTGATTCTCTTTATCCTTCCTTTTGCTTCCAAGAAATCATTGTCTATGAAGAAAGGGGTTGGAATCCCTTGTACTAATCCAAACTGTTGTCCAGATTGAGAAGGGGTATATCGCTCATCCCACAAATTCCTGAAGGAGTAGTAGTGATCTGACCACCCGTGTGAAGAAATCGACTACAAAGAAAGCTAGCCCATATTCTCCGAACAAAATCTTGAGACTCTATGGACATGGCATCATTTATGTGAGTGACCCCTAAACCATTTAGGTTCAAATGCTCTGGCAAGGAAGGGGTGTGCACGCTTGAAGTAATTGAAATCAAAGAAAAAAAGGAAATAGGTTATGAAGGAGTGCAGCTGAATCTCACCAAAAGAAAGGCGATGCCCGTAAGTCAAGAAAGAAGTATCGGGTTGAGCAGGGATAAAAGGAGCAAAATCTGGGAAGTAAGCTTGTAACCACAAATGAACCAATTAGAAAGGACCACCGATACTCCAATGAATCTTCTTCTCTACCGTAGCGCATATTAACCTATACAAGCTGCCCAACAATAAAGGTGCGAGTGCATAGTCCCTACCATGAGCTAAGCCGATGGCTAAGTTCATATATTCTTTGGTTAGCAAAAGGCTAGAGACACAGAACACATGATGGGATAGTCACATCCAGAGAAAAATAGCTAACCTTTTCAAATCAGGCGAAAGTATTGGCATTTTTTGACCTGAGAAAATATCTTTCAAAAGTCTCAGAATATTTGGAAGAAGAAACATCAAGAGTCAAATTGGTAGGATTATGATAGGTCAAGGCATTGGCATGATTGCCAATCGGCAGAAAGGCCGTTAAAGCACATACATTGAAAAGAGTAGGGGTCATCATTTTGGTCTTTGACATTAGGGCATGATGGTAGTCGACCAAAGCAAAAAGAACTAGATAAAAGCTATTGATCCACTTTAGGAGGAATCTTGGACATGTGAATTAATTCAAAAATACCTTGCCGCCTCCACTGATCGGCAAAGGAAGCTGATAAACGGTCAACCCACAAAGCCCAATCAGCATGAATAAGAGTTGACCAAGATCTAATAGGCAAACCAGTGTCGCTCCAGCCTTTCCAATTCAGAAAAGGCGAACTGAGGAACAATTTATCTGAATCGTCAACTGGGTATCTTTCAAGGGTTTGGGACGAACCCTAAAAGACGGACCTAAGATATGAAGGTTGATAGATTTTGGGTGTTTCTTGTAAGGAATCAGAACACGAGAGTCTATAGGATCAACATGGCTCGTAAGGGCACCAACACCCCATCGAGGGTTAGGGGGACAATGGACTCCTTCACCCTCATCACCTCGAAGAATAGTTCTTCTCTTCATCATGATTTTGAAGAAGTGCAAGAAAGGAACAATAAAAAATTCTAGGGTTTGCTGCGATCAAGAAAATACTCTGATAAAGAGCAAAATAGGTCAATTTAAACACAACTCCGATAAAATAGCTAGAAAATTAAAAGTGTTAGAAGTTGAGGTGAACAGGATTAACTCGCACCACTGTATACATCGAGCGATTTAAGGGGGCAATGTTGACACCAATATTTTCACAAATAGCATGTAGACACGTGACACGATGATAACCACAAAGAAATGCATTAATGAAGAAAGTGGAGAAGGCACGACTTTAAGGGTTACCGTCGGTTACCGAATTATAAGGAAGAGATAAGTAATTGAAAAAAGAAAGGCGGGAAACGAAGTATTTGAATAACCCGTACAAGAAGGAGGAAACCGCCAAAGAGCAGCCAAATCGATGGCGTCAAAACAAACATGGAGACAAAACAAACATATCAAGCAAAATCGGTTAGTAAAAAGTTTATGAAGCAAGCCACTATCAGCATGATTGAGAAGATTTTGGAGGAAATGACCGATTGTGGGGTTTGAGAAGTTATTTCTAATGAAGATAAGGAACTGCAGTTACAGGAAGAAGACAATTACAATTGATACAAGTATAAAACGAGATACAAGGCAACAGAAAAAGGGGTCGTCAATCTCTCAATAAAATCTAGTTCAGGAAAATAGCTTGGTTAGATTTCTTTAGGCAGCATGTTAGATGATCAGTGTTGTATTGATAGGAAATCCAGTGCGTTGTAGGAACTGTGTTCGTTGTACTGTAAGAGTTGTCTTTGTGATTTCAGTGGGCGCATCGTCTTTTGATCAATTTAGCATATTATTATCCGTTAGTTTTCCTTTTAGCGAAGTCCTCAGTCCCAAGAGGTAAAAAAGATTCCATACTGTTTATCGGTTGTGTCGCAGGCGCACGATCGATAGTGAATTTGCCCAGCAACGCAAACAGAGAGCTTTATCAGTTGTGGGCTATGAGTTCTTCTGTTATGGGACATGGAAAGCCCAATTAGAGGGCCTATAGGCCCTTTAGGCATTTCACAGATGAGGGTCAAACCTGGAATCTTGTGCAACAACCGTACAAATTGGTAGTTTGCAAGAAACATAATGGAAATGTCAAATTCAACCGATATAATACTTTCATGCTGATTGATCACATAAACATTTGCATCTGTTCATAATTGTTGCATGAAGTTCATAGGTGATCAAAGGCTAATAGTGAATATGTACGCCATAGCATCATTTATAACATGAAGCTCTAGCTTTGTTGTGTGAAGTGAAGATTTGTTATTATATTATAACATATATGGTTTAAGGAAGTGTCAATTATTGAATTGCTTGTAGCAACTTAGCACCAGAAATTTCATGTTGACACTGTCCAGAGCAGCCCAATGAGCGAAAGGGAGGGTGTGTTAAAGTTTGACCCGTATTTTAATAAGCCCATTTTCTATTGAATTTATTATTTTACTACTATAGAAGAACGGTATTCTCGCTTCACTTTTAAACTGCGTGGATCAATAAGGACCGCTTTGAACATGAAATTGTAAGCTCCCAGGTAATGCGAAGGGCCTAAGGCTCAGACATCATGCCTGTTGAAGAATGAGCCACGAACTCATAAGGAGTGACTTGGTTAAGGGAACCACAAGGGCTGTAGCAAAGAGTCCCAATAGGGCAATCGTCACTGACTCGAACTTTGTGATCTATCCATGACCATGACCAGAAGCCCATATACGTACTAACCTTTTTCACAGGCTTGGAAGTCATTATCGAAAGTGGAACCAAAGTACACTTTTCCCATGGCATTCCACAAGAAGTCCATGCTGAAAAAACTCCATTACAACCATCAATTGCGTCGGTTCTCTAGCTTTTATACCTTTTGGGGGTGTAATATGATGTGGATATAGTTTTGCTTTTTATTTGTTACTTGTCTCTTTTATTCATTTAGACCAAGAAGATAATGGTTATCAATCATGAGTAAGAATTTACATACATTACATTATTTAAAATCATATACTGCTTTCTCTGCTAACGTATTCCTAAAATCATATACTGCTTTCTCCGCTAACGTATTCTTAAAATCATATACTGCTTTCACCGCTAACGTATTCCCGAACTTGAACGAGTACAAATCCTAGCATTCTTGTAGACTTTTCCCGGTCGACAGAAGTACCCTTTCTTTGGAGCACAATGACTATCTTGTGAACATATACACAACCCTTCCAAAGCACATCCCTCTTTGATTATAGTTACCCCATCTTTCACTCCTAGGACTTGATCAGTCCACTTACTAGAGAAGAGTCCCAAAGGATCATAAATCTGCTTAACCTTCAAGAAACTTTTGGCATTTTTGTACTTCTTGATCACCCCTTCAAACGCCACATTTCGATTCTTCCCCCAGTGTGGCAGCCCTCCATACTTGAAAACCGCCATTTGCTCCACCTCTTCGAGTATGTCCTCGTAAAGTCTAGGGATGTTGGGATCTTTGCTTCTGTAATATGTGATATCAAAGTCTAATGCATCTTCTTGTTTGCCCAAGTATGCGCTTGAAGCCTTAACGTATCTCATGAGGATGCCATCGTACAGTTCAACAACACATAGTGACTTGGGCTCTAAATCCACGAGCTTTTGCATGTCCTGAATGAAGCTCTTAACTTTGGACAAGCCAATGCTGATTGTGGTTTGGTGGAAGAATAGACCTTTAACGCGAGGATCCCATGGACATGCTGTAATTTTTGCATCCTCAAGGCTGTCAAGGCATGTCCCGGATGCTTGGAGGCGGTTCTGGAATCCCACTACAGGATAGTGAGTAAAGGCTATACCTGTGCAATTCGAAAGATTAGTACAGCCATAAATCAATTTAAACGCCTAACCTGCAAATGATTTTAGCTGGAACGAGGGGTTCTTGAGTGGCAATGTTTTGCACAAACATAGAACGGACAGAAAAAGCTAGGCTAGCTGCCAACTTGTTTTCCACAACCAGTTTTCAATTCTGATTAATGACTTTGATTTTCAGTTGCTAAATTTAGTAGAAGTGTCAGCGAGCATATGTTGATTCACCAATAAAAGTATAATTGTGCTGTTGAGGTGAACGCACAAGGATTCCACTGCTACTTCTAGCCAAATTAGAGTAGCGATTGGCCGCTTTGGTACTTATCAATCACAATGTTTGTGTTGGGATGAATGAAGTGGCTGAGATGGTAGATCAGATCTCGCAATATCCGTGCTCCAACTTTTAAATTTGACCTGAGTCCAACATTATTTAACTGTAAAACGTAGGAACTAAAAACCTAAGATTTTTGCACACTGTAATATTTAGCAGCTGATCTGACAAATATTTTACAAGAGAGCAATGTCAAAAAGCAAGGTGTTGTACGCATCCTTATAGTGTATGGCTGTGATTGGTATTTGGGGTGATTAATTACCGACGGCAATGGTGGGGATTTGGTTGCGGTGGCAGTGGGTGGTGGGGTTTAATGCGTGGCTGTGGTTGGTGGTGGAGTTTGGTGCAGTGGGCAGTGGGGTTTGATTTTGTGGCTGTGGTGGGTGGTGGGTTGTGGGGATGGTGGTTGATCGTGACAGTGGTGGTGGCTGGTGGGTTTGGTGCATGGCTGTGGTTGGTGGTTCGTATTGCATTGGCAATGTGTGGGGGTGGTGGTTGGTTTGGCTGGCTAGTGGTGGTGAATGGGTCGTATTCGGAGCGCATGAAGAATTGAAAGGGTGATAAAAAGGTCCATACTATGGATGCCTCGTGGATGCCCTCTTGGACATAATAGGCAAAGTGACTACTTTGTCTTCAGAAACTAACGGACCTTTGGTCAAAGGCGAGCTTAACAGTCAAGCGGAGGTGAAAACTACCATTATAGATGGAGGTGGTGGGTGCATGCAATTGATCCAGTAAAAAACCCTTTCCCTAAGTCTCTAAGTATTAAAAAGTTGGGACATCATTAAGTTTTAAATTCTCCTGTTTTGGCTTCAATGTCCATAAAATAGGAAAGGGGTTTTAAGTACTTATCCCATCGTAAAACTATAATTTCAGCGTATGGTACTACGGCATATTTTTTACTTGACTACTTTAAATCAACAGAAGAGTAAGTGCAGATACCGTCGTTTGTCAACCCATATGCACCAGTCTTCAGCAAGGATGCAGTAAGTACTGCTCCTCTGCATTTTCCATCTGCATCACCTTTGGATTCTTGATTCTCCTCTATTCAAATACAAACAAAACAATCATCCAAAAATATCTTAACTTTGTAGGCCATCTAGCTGCTAATGTAAAAGGCAAAGAAAAGATGGATTTTATGTTTTATATCTCTAGTAAAACTATTGTCAACTGGATTGCTCAAAAGTTTTTCGGTAGAGGGTTCCCAAACCCGTGTTGACAAGCAATAGGGTCCATCATCTAAGCAAAACTTGAGTATTGTTTGCTTTTACAAAAACAATAATGTGGAGTTTGCTTTTCGCAAATTTTATTCAAGTGACGAGTTCTCAATGTTATTGCCAGGCATGCTAATTCGTGCCGACGACGTTTCACTTTCACACAGGGATTTGGAGTATGAGTCAACTAACCTGTAGTTCTGATGACTGCAAGTGCAACGGAAGCCGTGGACCGGAAACCAGGGAAGTCAAGGAGGCCATTGCCAGAGACGTTGGAAGGGACTCGATCATCAAGCCGGTAAACAACCTTACGTTGGCTTGGATACCATATCAAGTCGGCAAATTCGTGTTGGTTGCCGAAGGCGGTGGCTTGATCTCCCAAGTCTGAGTCATT
The DNA here is from genome assembly GCA_033070095.1 of Escallonia herrerae. Taxonomy (NCBI): domain Eukaryota; kingdom Viridiplantae; phylum Streptophyta; class Magnoliopsida; order Escalloniales; family Escalloniaceae; genus Escallonia; species Escallonia herrerae. The sequence goes on from JAVXUP010000318.1 coordinate 87,342, forward strand.
CTTGGTTAAGTAGGTGATGGACCGCTTGAACATGGGTTGCAGTCTTAGTGTAACCTACAGTGTTCGTTAGTATTCCATCGTTAGGTGGTGACGTACAACACTTGCAGCAAATTCTTGGTTATGTAAGTTTCTTGCAGAAGCGTAGACAAGTCATGCTTTTTGTGTACCGTATTGAATAACATGTACCAACATACCTTTTGTTGTTCTAGTTTAATTTTCTTCCCACCGGAGAAAGTGAGGGGGTGGAGGAGGATGTTATTACATGAGAAGATATTACTCTTTAATAAAAGACTTGGCGAACTCTAATATCGTGTTAGTATTAGAGTACATAAAACAGAAATTTTGATAAGAGTGCATTAATTTCACATTTTTTCATCAAAAAGCATGCTTCATAACATATTTAGCTCTCAAATGACGTGATTATTTAAACGGCAAATATTTCAATCTATTGGATTTAACATTTTAAATTTCTTAAAGCACATAACACAAAGCAAGAAGTTTAGCATCGCAGACAAGCGGAATTCATTTTATGGTTATAAAAGTATCCAGCTGAGCCAGGCTTTGCAGGCCTTCTAAACAGAAGTTGCATAACGAGTCAAATTCTTTTGGCACGTGCGTATGACTTGCTTGAACTTTCAAGTTTTTAGGAACATTAACTTTTGTGTAAAGTTTGCTTTAGTCTGATATGTTTTGTTACCGGCACTGGCATTTTATGCTTGCCCTTCGAATAAGTCTCCTCCATTTCTTCATTCTACGTCAGATAATTCTCCTGCATCTGTAGCTATCTATTGAAATATAGAAACACGTATTATGCAGGACCAATGGTATCAAAGAACCCAAGCTAAAGCATTGAAATCAAACTAACTGAAGATCATCAGTAAACGTCCCACATACAGTAACAAGACAAACCTGTGAAATTACTCCAAGAACTCCCAGGGTGACTCTGGCTGCATCGAGCTCGGGATCACCATCATTGAGCGTCCGAACCCTTGCATAACCTTCCTTGGCTCCTGCGGGAGAGACAATCCGAATCTGAACCACGTAGTCGTGAACCGAACTGCCATTGCCCCAAAGTGTGCTGCCATGTGCACCCGTGCCCAAAAGTCCACCTATTGTCAACCCCCACCAGTATGGTGCATACGGCAAAGCTAGCCCTGCCTTGGCTGCCTCATTTATCAGTTGCCTAAGTGTCACACCACTCTCAACGCTGATCAACCTACCCAATCCATCGACATTTCCTATACGATTAAGGTTCTTCGTGCTTATAAGGAGCCCGTCTTCGCCTTCTGGACATACCAACTTGGGAATACTGTGGGAGAATCGCGTTGCAACTTTCATTTTCCTTCTGTTCATGGTTGCGTTTGCCACGATGGAAATGAGCTCTTCTTCTGTCGTGGGGTACGCAACATCAGCGGCACGACATATGGCTCGATCAGGAAATGCACCATAGGAATTTGTGATCGTACAGTTTGAGTTTTTGGATGAACACCTTATGGGATCCTCTGGAGGAGTACAAACCGCCATGCAAAACCATAGAATAACTACGAGCAGGATGAGCTTCTGGGAATGTAGGACGGCCATGGCTGAGGGAGTTTGGTAGATGAATTTACTTTTCGAAAGGATAAGTAGATGTAAGGGAGTAAGTGATGCTGCAACACGTAGTTATTATTATTTATATGAAGTGGCGTAGAAGGGTTTCAGAGAGGGGTTGTAAAGGCTAATAATGCTTTAAAGTCAAGATGTGAGACATTCAATTTTTTGCAAATTTGGAGGAAGTTATGATGTTGGTTTCCCATTGGTTTTTAGGAAGCACTTGAAGGTGTATCGATGGGAAAACCGGACAAAAACTTGCGTATAAGAACCCGTGAATTGAAAAGTGGGTCATGATATTTTTGTTTTTTTTCACTTGCTTCTACTTTCGTTTTTTGTTGGTCTACAACAATCATTAGAATAGAAAATTACTTAACAATCTTCGAATACCACGACCATCATCCTCCTAGCGATCCTTCCAAGGGCGATTCTGTAATACGCAGATATGTAAAAAGTCCCAGTGAAGTTTTTGGCCAAATGATCACCGAAATAGTTTATGAAACTAAAAATGTAGAGTAGGCTGCAGTCCCAACTTCTATGCAGCATTCCCTGAATTTTAAGAAACAGGTTGCCGTCGGAATCTACCAGATCGATATGGGATATTGCAGAGATTCGAGGATGACTTTCTTGAATCCTCGGTACCATGCAATTGATATACATGCCAAATCGTCCACGCCTCTGCGTCTCGATCTGCCAATTGCATATTCCAACGTCTATAGTGATCCCTACCCAGGCCGGTGCTGCTAGACCCGAGTTACCTTGTGAAGCTCCATTTAACTTCGACTTCTATCCTTCCCAATTGACGAGGAGTCCATGCATTTGGGCTTAATCGACCCTTTATTGTCGTAGCACGTTTCGTGAACGAATATGACTCAGCGATTCTCTTCTCTTCTGCATATGGTGAAACTTTTGTTGCTTGGTGATGGGGAAGATTATTTTCTCTTGACAATTCTCAAACTTCAAATGTAAGGACGGAGTCGATAGATTAAAATTCCATACGTTTAAGTTAAAAGACAGGAAGAAATGGGTATTCTGGAAAGCTCTGTCCAGCTCACCTGAGTTTAATTACTCTCATGATACGGTAGATGAACTAGCTCATTTCTCATGACCTCACCAAGTTGAACCACCGAGACGGATCCCAGAAAACATCCCACAGCTTTCTCGTCGGCATTCCTCACCACTTCCCCAACATCCACCACAACTTGTACCTGTTCAGCCGATCTAAAATTCAAGCAGCAACAACACCAAAAACTCTTCCAATTTAAAGTCATTGTTTGCCCAAAAAGGGAATCCCATAAATCGAATCTCACCTTCAAACTTTCACAAACCCACCACCTCCTTCACACACGCGCACAAACCACACCCTCAGAACTGGATGAATTACGGAGGTGAATCCACAGCAAACAGATAAACCTACTTGTGTATTTATGTACAGATAGATTGTTTTGGTGAAGACTCAATGTTGTCACTTAGGTCGGCGGTGGTGGCAGAAGGAGACGATCGATGGTTCTGGGAGCAGTCGTGGCGACAGTTATGGCCACTAGTGACAGAATAAGGAGAAGAGGGTAGAATCCTCTTCTTGTCCAACACGTTTGAGCCGTTTATATTACGTATTTAATATCTGGATCAGTGAGTCTGTTTTACATTTCTCCTCCCGGCCCCTTCTCAATCTCTTCGTCCCTGTTCCCCGTCCCTCTAGAACTCCCAATTGCACCAGTTTTACAAAGATTTGCGTCCATAATCTGTCCATAATTTCATTCTTCGATCAGATTAAAAGAGGAATCACAATTGTTGTCTGTTCCACTTGTTAGAGAGTCTCTGGACGAGTGAAGAGGATCTGACTTTTTGGAATGGTCTGGACGGTTATCGGATCCATAAATTGTGCTCTGCCTTCTTAAAATTTCTAAAACATCTACCTGATCTATCTTTTGGCAAACTTTTGGCCTACCCTCCTTCATTTAGCCACTGTAATATCTAAGTTTGTTCCCACTGGTTCTCCCTCCTAGATGTTAATAGGGTTATCCCACCCTCTCGTCCCCTGTTCCTCTTTTTCCCTTCTAGGGGATACCCGCATACCCTTACCCCACGGTTGGACTGGTATCCTTTGTTACATTCTTTGATGGTTTTGCCATATTGGTGGTAGTTTAAGTTTCTGTTGCGCACAGTTTGATTGGTGCAATTTAGAGCTTGGTTTGGATGGTTAACAAGGATGATTTCGGCCATTTATTTCCTTATATGATCTGATGTTCATGGCGATGCTGCAAAGCTAGTATTGGTGAGAAGACTTCCGGCAAGTGCTCGTTGGCGACGTGCAGATCAAGCAGTTGATGCTTTTTTTATTGATTGTGTTGACTTTGGTTGGGAGCTTATTGAAATGTGGGACCTAAAAGTAGTTGGCGTGGTGTTCAAGCTTTGACGTGTGGCACTAATTTTTCTTCTACTTTTGGTTGGGGAGTTAATGCTTTTATTGGTTGGTAAATAGATAGGATAGACGAATTTTCTTTTCGGGGGAAGCCATAGATATTGGCTTTTTAGGGAGAAAAAAACTTAGCACATGTACGTTTACAAAATTTTATTTTCGTTTTTGTAATGATGATGAAAATATATTTTTTTTTACGTATTTTTATCTTTTTTCGTATCCGTTTTGAGTAAAATATAGAAACAATAGCAAAAAAGGTGAAAACACACAAATGGTGTTTTTACCTTTTTTCACGATTTGTATTCTCTTGTCAGATTCTGTCTCCCCCCTCCCACTATGCTGTATCCTGGCTCTCTCTCTCTCTCCCCATCTCTCTCTCTCTCTTTTCCTATACTCTTTCTTCACCCACAGACAACACGATCAACTCCCATCTGAAAGGAGATCTCGCCGGAATCCATGGCGAGATTGCCGAAGCAGTGACAGATGGCCGAAGAAGATCTGCACCGGAAGCTACGAGATTCTGCTTTGATGGGGTTGGCGAAATCGCTGGCCAATCTCGCCGGAATCCATGTTAAGGGTGATGGAAAAAAGAAGGAAAAAGAGAAAGAAATACCATGATACCGAAGGCTAAGGTCTGAATGCCGTTGTTTCGTAGGGAGGCGACAGCGAGCTCAGGGTTGCCAAGGTGGCCGGAGAAGATCTGGGTGAACATGGACATGACGTAGTTGAGCAAGTACACCGCCGCGGCAGGCGCCGCGAGGCGGAAGAGGAGCTTCATCTCTATGCACGTCGCAACAGGAAGGGCACGTCGGTGTTGGACAACCGCCGCAAGAAGGGCACTACGGTTCCGCTCTGATCGAGATTGCCAAAGCAATCTCACCGCGATCCATGGCCAGATTGCCGTAGCAGTGACAGATGGTTGAGATCTCGCCGGAATCAATGACGAGCACTTTCATCTTATTCTCTTCTTTAACATGGGGATGAAGAAGTACAACCAAATTAGGTCAGCCGAATTAGGGAGAGATGGCAGGTGTTGGAATGGTGGAGAAGATGGACATGTGGGGCAAGATGTCCATTATGGAGTAAGGATAAAAGCAAAAAAAAATGTCGATAACAGTAGTGAAAGCGGAAATAAAAATATAAACATACGAAAACAACCTAAAAAAAAGAGGTATAAAAAAGTAATGAAAATAATAAAAGTATACAATCATATTTTGTGATTGTATACGAAAATATTGAAAACGAAAACACAATTCAAATACACAAAATAAAAACTGTAAACATACATGCCCTTAATATTTGGTGTTTTGTTTTGTGTTTTATATTCATAAAGTTGAGTTTTTTTTTTCCTTTTTTTTATGGTACTTATATCTTGTTTTAACGTATTCTAATTTGTATATTGTTAGTTACTGGCTAAAAGATGAAAAATAAAAAAAGCCAACTTCTTTCTTTACTGGACAGTCAAACAATTTCAATTCAATGCTGAATTTTTTTTGGAGATATGATCAAGCATGATTTTATAGAATAATTTAAGAGATAGGCTCAAAGACTCGTATTTAATTTAATTTTGATTTGGTTGTAATTGTTTACACTTTGTACTCTAGTCTTCTTAATAAGTAGTCTAACTATTTGTGTAACTAAGAAGATATTCAGTAATATAAAATTCTACGTGTAAAAAAAAGTGAGTTGAATTTTAGTAATATACTAATATTAGTTCTGTGGGTTGCACACAGGAACAATAATTGCTAAAGTATTCATACAAAAGTTATACTTATTATATGTCGAATAATAATAATAATAATAATAATTTTAGATTTTTATGAAGTTCTCTATCACTTTTGGTAATAATTGTTTGTCTTTTCGTAACCAATGAAAAAGTAAAATATAAAAGGTAGAAATAGTCCATCCCAAATAGTAATTTCATGTGTTGAATTTGTATTAATAAAACTCTTCAAGAACAGTATAAAATGATACGAGATAGAAGACAAAAGAAAATATGGAGAATACAATGTATACATTTTTAAATGACTTATAATAAAATAAAAGAAGGAGATTAGGTTTGTCAAATTATGGTAAAAATATTGAACTTGTCTATAGAGAGAGAGAGAGAGAGAGAGAGAGAGAGTTTTGTCATAATCCCATAGATTGATTTTTTTAAGGGCGATAGGTTGACGTGAAGGAGAGAAAAATTTGAAACTCATTTGATTAGTTGAATGACAAATAGAATAATGATAGGCATAACAAGTGTAAAAGAAAAAATTTACATTCATTTAATTTTAACTTTACTGTATATACAATATGATTTATAAGGAACTGTTGAATGATGGTTGAATTTCATGTATGTGAAAGCACGATTTTTAAATGCTAAACAAACGTGACCTTGTAACAGAGTAATGAAAACAAAGAAAATGGCTTCGAGCCGGATGTTAGCGGAAGAGATGACATTTAAAGAAACAACTGTTGAAGGTGATTCCTTTAAATTCCTTAGATGTTGTAGCCAAAAAAGAAAAAGGCCCTTCCCCAACAGTGGAAGTGCACAATAAAGTTTGTAGTAAATTGACCACGTATTTTTTTTGTTGAGAAATATAAAAAAAATATATATATCAACTTATACCATCAGTAGAATGACAGTCTCATCGTATAAACGTGATGAACCACAATCTATCTAAAAAAATGGCATGCCAAAATATAAGCATAAAACGTGCCAACAAGACCGACTACAAAAACCATATAGCTTACGTACAATATTTTGACCACGTATTTTCAACTATTGCTTTTTTAGCTTTGATGGTAGACATGCAATGAAGTGCCTCAAGTTTTAGTTGAGTTTGCTTGTGGATACGGAGATTAAGATCAATTGGTTTGAGGTTCCTTTCTCTTGGTTGTTAAAGCTTCTCAGAAGGGATGAGAGTCTTAGTTGAACTTCCCTTTTCTTATACACATGTATTTTACTCTCCTATTGATTGGCCGACAAAATAAAGATGTATAGAGCTAGCGAAGTATAAAATTTGGTGGCAACAATAAAAATATACTCTTAATAGAAAACCTAAATTTACCGGCTATCTTCAAGACTCCAACTCCTCAAGATCTGGATCTGCGAAAAAATCACGAATAAAATGCATACCATATGTTGGGAGTAATATTGTATGTTTGCGATCGTTGGTTCTTACTATTTGGAAGTGTTGGATAAGAGGGAGCCGATGAGATAGAAGGAGAGACTAAATAATGCAAAACGTCATTTTATAGTATATCGGACGGTCTTAAAAAATCAGAACCATTACTTCAAAATTATACAATATATTTTACATGCATTAGAGACCAATTCTACAAAAGATATGTCACTGTCACATCTGTCTATATTATATATAAAGATAATAGTTCAGTTTGTCTAGCACCACTTTTGTTGTTACATAACTTTCTAGTTAGAATAGTGACACTTGGCGCTATGAGAACATTTTCAAAAAAAATACAAAACAAAAATGTTAAATAGTGAATAACTACCCTAAAGACATGTTAAGCTAGTTTTCACATTCTATAACACTTACATATCTAGTTAGATTTTTTTAATAAATTTTAACTTAACAAATTAATTTTTTTACGCGCATAACATGTGACATAATAAAAACTAATTATCGTTAAGCTCCCGCGGGCCATTAAAGTTAGTGGACTGTGAACGCAACATTGGATTATGGGGGCGGCGACAGCAGTCCAATACGTTGTTCCTTTAGCAGCAGTTCATCTGTGTTGCACTCTCGTGCCATTACATATGGCCATGTAACCCATGCAACTATTTCTGGACATGACAGAATTAATGTTCCTGTTGTAATTACTTCATAAGTGGATATAATTTTTTTGTTGTTTCAAATAGGATAAACTTATCATTAAGAAAGTGGGATTATTAAAGTGATCCAGATATACATACTCAATAGTCAATGTCAAAGCTTAGCAAAATTATAAATTAGATCCGTCAATATCTGATTATGAATTTATTCAAATTACAGATACCAAATATCTGGCGTTGTATGCAAAATTAGTCATGGAGATTGCTGTGGTCGGGAGTCTCTTGCTTTTAAAATATTTCTGCATACATGAAATGTAGTGCTAAAATGACATGTATCAAAAAGGATTGGTCTTGCCGTCACATTAATCATCCCCCCTCCCTTGTCATTTTATAAATCACTTGTTCTGAGTTGCTATAAACAAGAATATAATGTATCAATAGCCACTGAACTAGCGTTCAAAATATCAATGTCACGTTACAAGATAGTCCACTAGTATCGAACCATCAAATCTGTCGTTGGTATAAACAAGAGAGAGAGAGAGAGAGAGAGAGAGAGAGAGAGAGAGAGAGAGTCAAGAACAAGTGTACAAAATATCAATATCACACACAAGATAGTCCATTAGTATTAGACCATAAAATTTATTGTTGTTGAAATGATAAAAAAAAATCGAGTATAGAGTGAACGGAGTGCGGGAGGTACTCCACTGCATTTCTTGGTGGAACTAGCCTTGTGTCACCCTCCCAGTATTGCAATTAGCAATGAGCCGATGACTCACGCATTTTTTTTCATTCTCCTTTAACACACCATCGAGTATTCAAGAATCAAGAGCACAAATGAAAAATATAAATAATACCTATTAAAAACCTAAGGGCAACCATACAGCTAACTTTACAAGCTTCATGTGATGCCTCCACATGTACTGCGAGAGTAGATATTACATGCTGGGGTGCAACACTAAAGACGAGAGTCTCGGTCGTGATGCTCTCTGAGAAGCTCATGTCAGGGTATATCTTGCACCTGCAATTACATGGTCTTGGGCTGATGCAATAAGAGGAGAAGTTAAAATAGATGGAAAGTTAAACAGTCCTTCATCGTCAAGACCATCCCAGACTCGGACGACAATGCTTTCTAGTGATTTGGATTTATAAGGTGAAAACTCATCCCAAACATCAGTAGGTCATGCTTGACCATTGCTCTTGGCACATTGCGGGGAGCTCATAATTTGGAGACCTTGAGAAGAGAAAAAGCAAAATTGGATATTGCTCAGTATATTAGACTAAATAAATGGGGCTTGAAGGTAAACACGATAAGTTCTTTATCGGCTGAGAACTCAAATGTAGATTGTGAAGAATTAATACCCGGAATGAATGAACTGTATGTTTTTGCACTTAATGGAATAAAAGAACCTTTTACAACAAACAAAAAAAAAAAAAAGGAAGAAGAAGAAAAAACTTCTTTATCGGCTAGGAAGTTGGTGAGGGTAAGTCCAATTAACATTTTGGGCCATTTACAAGATGAAGATACAAAATATTTTCGGGAGCCCAAATGATTGGACAAACCCAGTTCATATAGCGGAAATATTGCCCAAACTAATTTTGAGCATCGGGCCGGGTTTTGGGCTTCCACCGACCCTTGTAAATTAGGCCCATGCTCGCCCCACATCAGCATCAGGCTTCTTTCCTATTTCGGGCTGAAAGGTTTTTGAAAAAAAAAAAACCACTTTAAGTGTTATAACATCCTTAAGCCTTAGCGTTGAGGGTATCCTATATGGTATTAGAGTTTCGCTTTAGCAAGGTATTGACATTCGATTCTTTCTGCTTGCGTATATGATCCCCTTTATTATTGTGCAATTTGCACATAATTATCCGTGCACGTGAGAGGGAGTGTTATGTATGGGCTTGCACATGAGGAAGAGTGTTATGCATCTCTAACAGCTTAATCTTTTTAGAGTAGATGATAACTTAACATAACTTTATTTACAATAAAAGCTCAGCCTATGCTACTGGGACACCTCTTTAAAGACCGTGCAAAGGTATTCATTGGTACATACATGGACTGCAGCTTTTGATGGAATATTGTAATGGACTGCAGCTTGGTTTATAGGTCGTTATAGATGGTATCAACATTCAACTCTTGAAAGCTTGTGGTGGTGACTGAAAAAACATAGGCAGAGTTGTATCGCTTCACCGGTCATATGGGTGGCAGTAATATTCTGGACTAATAGTGCTAAGTTGAAGTAGCAGAAGTTAATAATAGTATGGAGGCATCCTTATAATGTTCAATTTCTGGTACCAAAAGTGATCATGCCAGTTGTTGCTGCTCAAAATATGTTTCGCGTACGTTGCAGAACCCGAATCCAGACCGATGACCTGCAAGACAGAAAACGAGTGACCGCCGGGAAGGGTTCCTGGCGGAAAACTCTCTAATGCTTAAGTCAGAGCCCACCTACATGATAATGACTCTGAAAAAGCATGAAAGACACGATGTGTATTTGTATGTGTAATTTTCCCTATACCTAGAGGGGTAGTCCTTTTAAATAATGGTAGGAAGAAGAGCCCTAGTAGGACTGGACTGTGAATAAATCTAATTAGGATTGTATTAGGATCCTAGAGGATCACGTGTTTATCTTTGATGATAGAGTTAGAATCTCTGATAAGATAATTGTCGATCTCCCAGTTTGACTAGGATCACCAGGTATTCCATAATTATTGGAGTTATATTTGAGGTATATCATAATCCCCCTTACTTCCTTGACCAAAATGTTTGGCTGAGGAAGTTTATACCTGGTGTTTTGAGACACACGTCAAATTTGTAAGGGATTCTCCATCCGCTTGTAGGGGTAATAATATTTCTTTCCTCCATGTGCTCGGACCTAAGCTCTTGGGAGCTTAAGCCTTAAAACTTTGCCCAAGTAGGGTGCTAGAACTCAAGCTCTTGAAAGCTAGGTTTTTAGAATGTCACCTAAGTAGGCTACTCAGAATCATCTTGGGAAGACGAATCATGGGATCTCGAGATCCTTTAGAGGCTGTGCCCCATGTTAGCCTCTCTAGAGAGAGGACACAGAGCTGTGCATGCAAGTTGTTGCATGTGCTAAGTGTTTGAATGTCCCTTTGAGGGGTCACCTCTCCTGTGGAGGGTGTTTGTTTTGTGCAAGTGTGTGTTCTTTAGCTTGAGCTGACCACATCATGCTTGCGGTTTACTTTGACGAGAACCCTTATCGCCAGCTAAGGGCTGGCAAAGAAGCCTCGCACTCACGCTCGGCCAGGTTTCGAATTAACAAACAGGGTAGGGGACGAACTCCCACTAGGTATTGTCGTTTCATGGGTTAGAACTAAAGCTAAACCGTTTGGATAGAACTTGAGCTCTATCCTGTCACCTTTGAGGGTGTTCGTCCCTTGAGGGACCACCCTAGAGGGCTAGCGGAACATAGAGTTTTGGTAGGCTCCCTTGAGGGCTGATGGAGCACAGAGCTCATGTAAATACCCTATGGGGTTTGACAGAACTTAAAGTTCTCGTTTGCGCCCTTAAGGGCGAATGGAGGGCGGAGCTCATGAAAGTACCCTTTAGGGTTGACGAAACTTAAAGTTCTCGTCTTACACGCCCTCGGGGGGGGAATTGAGCTTAAAGCTCAAGAAAGTACCCTTGAGGGTTGACGAAACCCTCGGGTTTGACGAAACATAAAGTTCTCATCGTACGTGCCCTCGGGGGTGGGGAGCTCCAAGCTCATGAAAATACCCTTGAGGGTTTCGGTCGAAGCAACAAGTGCTTGTTGTCTCGTTGCTAAATAAGAAGGCGTGGACATTGAACTTGTAATGTGGCCGCTGTTATGAAGCCCCTCTGTCTGAAAGAACACGGGGCATTAGGCCCGTAATATTGCTGATATCGTAACAAGAGAATGAGTCGACTAAAAGTTTTGCTTCAACTAAAAGTTTTGACTTCGACTAAAAGTTTTGGCTTCGACTAAAACATTTGACTTCGACTAAAATATTTTGATTTTGACTAAAAGTTTTGGCTTCGACTAAAATATTTGGCTCTTTACTAGAATTTCTGTTAGATCTTTTAAGAAAGACTTAGAAATGCTAACAAGGAAAAATAGACTTCAGGTTTTCCCATCTTCAATGTAGTCCAAGTCTTTAAATCCCGAGTCCAAGTCCAGGTTCAAGCTTTGTCCATGTCAAGATCTTGTCTTTGTTTGATTAAGATAAATTCTAAAATGTTTATCTTAATAATGTTGTCAGATTAATGTTAGAGATAATAAGTCTGTAATCATCAAAATCAATAAGTCAACAATCTTCCCCTTTTTTATGATGACAATATTAGTTCTAACATTGTAAAGACATGCTCCCCCTTAATCAGTTAACATTCACCCAAGCAGATAACTTAAAGAACATCTTATAATATTTAACAAAAGAATTAATAAAGATGCATACAAAGAATAATCAATTAGTACTCGTTCTCCCCCTTTGTCAAATCAAAAAGAGAGGCAGCTAGTGTAACAAGCAAAAGAATAAATAAATAAATAAAAATGTTAAGGCCGACGGTGACGAGCACCCTGGGCAGAGGATGAGGGATCAGCGGGCGGCGGAGCAGATCGACGAGCACCTTGCGCAGAAGAGGAGGGATCAGCAGGCGGTGGAGCAGTTGTGGGGACTTCAACGACTTCGACGACACGATGAGAGCGCAGCGATGGAGGGTTGTATGGGAGTTGCGGGATAAAGAACCATTCTTCCCTTCAGTGCCAGTGTGTCGAGAAGGAAAGATATCCGAACGAGTCACCCTAAAGTCATGGGCCTGATCGAAGATCTGATGAGCCAGGTAGCTGTTTTGTTCGGTCAGAATGGTCGTTGTGAGATAAGCCTGACGACGATGAGCCTGAATGGCAGCTTCCTACTAGCGATGAAGATCATGCTGCATTCGAGTCAAACTTTCCAAGAGGGGAGTGTGATTTAGAGGGAGCGATGAAAGGGGTTTAGCGGTAAGGTCATTGAGAAGGTTGTGAAAGTCAATTTGATTCGAAAGAAGCTGGGTGGAAGAGTGTTGAACCGACTGCTTAAGGGCAGCAAGCTCATGAAGGAGAACAGTGTGGTTAGCTGCAACAGAAGCAGCAAGGGTGGTTTGAGATTCAAGTAGTAACTGAATTGAAGTAGAGAGACGAGAAAGAGTTTCAGAGAGGTTGGAGTTGTCGAAAGAGAGGAACTCATCAAAATTAAGATTAGAAGTTGTTAAGCAGACTACTGAAGAAAGGATCAGAAGGGTTACGAGGGGTGGGTAGATGTGGGACTGAGGAGGAAGGGTCAGAAGGAGGGACGGGGATAGAGCTAGATAGGTTAATAGGTGCAGGGAGTATGAACTGAGTGGAAGGAGGTGGTGGTGGTGAAATATATGAGGAATGAGCATAAGGTGCGACTGAGGGAATTGCAGGAGCAGAGGAGGGAACAGGAGTAGAAGCAAGAGCGGGGGCCGGAACAGACTGGGTGTAGGAAGGGTCGGTAACAGTGATGGGCTCAAGAAGGACAGTGTTGGAGGTGAGATCAGAGCGAATGGAGAAACCCACACGACGAAGAAAAGTTTTGTCAAAAACATGGTGACTCGGAAGAGAGATACATTCGAGTTAGAGGTAAGCAAAGAGACATGAAAATATTCAAAAACACGGGTTAACAGGAGTCTGAAAGGAAGATTAACAGATGATTTGGTTTTTCGGGCATTCATTAAGGGAGAACCTCAAATGAAGTGGGTGAGAAGAATGATGTCTAAATAAGAAAAAGTAGCATATGAGCCGGAACGGATCGAGAGATTATAATAAAGAATAAGATGGAGGACACCATGAAGAGGATAAAGGTCACCTAGACTAGGTTTGCAGGGTCGAGAAATGGACGGGTCACCTAAAAGAGTTTGTGTTTGTTGGAGGGGAGTAAAGGAACTGGTGGTACACCACGTGTTTGCGGTGAAAACAAGGGTAGAGGATTGATTGGTAAAACCGAGTATGTGGGCTAAGGTGGTGGCATCGAGACGGATGTGGAACCCATTCACATATGTGGTAAAAAAGGAAGGTGATTGAGCGGTAAAATGCATGTTGGAGTTGAACATGCGAACAACAGCGGAGTGACAAATGGAAGGTGGAGAGAGAATGGAGAGACAACCCATTCGCTCAAAGGCCTATATGACCAAGTTGAGTCATTAGACTTGGATGACTGGGGATGACCTTCCGATTTACGAAATTTGTATAGTAGGTGATTTGGTCGTCGATAGACGGAAAGAAATAGGGAATGTGAAGTATATCGGTAGGGGAAATATAAAGGGCAGGTAAGGGGTGGATATGTTAGTGGAGGAGCAGATGAAGAAGAAGCAACAGGTGGAGGAGGAACAACAGTACCTGAAGATGACAGAGCAGCAGACGATGGAGGGACATGTGCAGAGGACGATGGACGGGGAGCAACAATTGATGTTTGACTAGTGCGGCGACTGGAGGATGGCAGTGGTGGAGCAACATCAGCAGGTGAAGCAATAATAGAGGCAGGAGCCACATCAGATTCATCATCAGAGTCAATGACAAGACGATGCCAACTATGAGGGCGTGGATTGGAGTCCATGTGGGTCCTTGGAGTGACAGGTGGACTAGAGAGAGAAGAAGAGTAAGAGTATGTGAAAACGAAAGACAAATAGTGAATAAGGAATAATGAAAAGTTAAAGTGAAAAGGGGGGCTATATAAAGGCAACGTACTTTTAGTCGACTGAAAGAGTTTGAGTCGACTGAAAGAGAGCTTTTAGTCGACTAAAAGTTGTCAAAGACCAAGGAGGAAAAAAAACTTTTGGAGCGACGAAGGAACAAAGCTGAACAGTCAAATAGAAAGATTTCGGGAAAAGAAATTTTTTTAGCTAAGATCACACATTCCTAAGCGACGACGAAGAGAACAGAAAGTGGATTCAGCTAAGGGTTTTATAAAGATATCTGCGAGCTGATCTTCAGAGCCAACTTTTTTGAGTTCAATTAATCCTTTCTGAACATTGTCTTGGAGAAAGTGGTGATGAATATCGATGTGCTTAGTGCGGAGTGTTGGACATGATTTTTACTAATGTCAATAGCACTGCTACTGTCGCACATAATAGGAATATGGTCTATTGAGATACCAAAATCTTGTAAAATTTGACGCATCCACAATACTTGGGCACAACAGCTTACAGCTGCAACATATTCTGCCTTAGCTGTTGAGAGAGCCATAGACGTTTGTTTCTTACTGTGCCAGGACACTAAAGCATCTCCAAGGAATTGACAAGTGCCGCTAGTACTCTTGCGATCAACAAGACATCCCGCATAATCAGAATCTGAAAACCTACTAGATCTAGCGAGGAGTTTTGCAGATACCAAAGTCCTAGATTTAAAGTCCCAGAAAGGTATTTAAAAATACGTTTAACTGCAGAAAGATGAGATTCTTTGTGACAAGCTTGAAAATGGGCACAAATACATACACTAAACATTATGTCAGGTCTACAAGCAGTAAGATAGAGCAAAGTACCAATCATGCCACGATAAAGTTTGTTATTTACATCTTTATCATTTTCATCTTTGACAAGATTAACGCTAGGAGAAATAGGGGTCCCTCTAGATTTAGCATTATCCAAGCCAAACCGTTTCAAAAGCTTCCGTGTGTACTTAGACTGACTTATAAAAATTCCTTCTTTTGACTGCTTGATTTGAAGTCAAAGGAAAAAAAGTAAGTTCTCCTATCATGCTCATCTCAAATTCCCTGCGCATATTCTCAGCAAACTCTTGGCATAGATAATTATTAGTGGCACCAAAAATAATGTCATCAACATAGATTTGAACTTAAAATATGCGAATTTTGAATTTTCGTAAAGAGAGTAGTATCGACCTTGCCATGAGAGAATCCATGATCAATGAGGAAGCTGCTAAGACGATTGTACCAAGCTCGAGGAGCTTGTTTAAGACCGTACAAAGCCTTTTTCAGCTTAAAGATATGAATGGGGTATTTTTCATTTTCAAAATTAGGAGGTTGTTTAACGAACACTTCCTCCTGTATTACCCCATTCAAGAAGGCACTTTTCACGTTCATTTGAAAAAGTTTAAAGTTCATATGACATGAAAATGCCAAAAACATTCAAATAGCCTCAAGTTGAGTGACTGGGGCAAAGGTTTCATCAAAATCAACCCCTTCGACTTGATTGTATCTTTGAGCAACTAGTCTAGCCTTGTTACGAACAATATGATCATTTTCATCAAGTTTGTTTAAAAAAACCCACTTTTTTCCAATGATCTTTTGTTGAACAGGATCCGGAACTAGTGACCAAACACCGCTTCTCTCAGATTGATTCAATTCATCTTGCATGGAAAGAATCCAGTCAGAATCGTTTAGAGCCTCTGAAATGTTTTTAGGCTCTATTTGAGAAAGAAAAGCAAAATCCGCGCAAAAAAGATTTACCGTAGATCGTGTTGTAACTCCACATTTCCCATTTCCTATGACTTGTTCTAGTGGATGACTTGAGGAATATCTCCAGCTTTTTGGGAGTGGATGTGTCTCATCACTATTGTTGTAAGAGGATATTGAGCACTCCCCTTCGGTTGAAGAGACATTAAGTTTGTTGTTCAAGTTTAGGGAGAGTTCTTCATTATCATCATCTGCATTCTTACTTGGTTTTTCAACGTCAGACTCTTCAAATATTACATGCATAGATTCTTCAACTGTCATATTTTTACGGTTATAGATTCTATATGCTCTACTTTTTAATGAATAACCAAGAAATATTCCCTCGTCAGATTTAGCATCGAACTTTCCCAAGTTCTCACAATTGTTCAAAATAAAGCATTTGCAACCGAAAACCTTGAAATAATCGATTTTTGGTTTTTGATTTGAGAACAATTCGTAAGGTGTTTTATCAAAAATTGGTCTGATGAGTACTCTGTTCAACACGTAACAGGAAGTGCTGACAGCTTCGGCCCAAAAATATTTGGCAGAGAGTTTTCATGAAGCAAGGTTCTGGCCATTTCTTGCAGAGTACGATTCTTTCTCTTTGCAACCCCATTTTGTTAGGGTGTCCGAGGAGCAGAAAACTCATGTGAAATGCCATTTTGAATACAAAAAGGAATAAAATCTTTTTCAAATTCACAGCTATGATCACTTCAAATTTTTACAAGCTTCAACTCCTTCTCATTTTGAAGCTGCTTAACAAGACCAATTTGTTTTTCAAACGCTTCATCCTTATGAATTAGAAAAAGAATCCAGGTGTATCTTGAAAAATCATCAACAATGACGAAGGCATAAAATTTTTCACCTAGGCTGACATTTCTCATAGGGCCAAAAAAGATCTAAAAAAAGGAGTTGAAGAGGGCGAGAAGTGGAAACGACATTTTTGGCTTGAAAGGATGTTTTTGACTGTTTACCATATTGACAGGCATCACAGACCTTATCCTTGACAAACCTTAACTTTGGTAGGCCTCTGACAAGTTCTTTCAAGAGAGTTTCTTGATTAGATCCATGTGAACATGACCTAATCTACGATGCCACAACCAAATATCATTATGTTGAGCAGAAAGACAAACTTCACGAGAATAGTCAGATGCATCAAAAGATATATTATAGATATTACCATCTCTTTTACCAACCAAGATACCTCCATCTGAGACATGACTGATTAGGCATTGATCGCTTTCGAACTGAACTTTGTGTCCACTATCGATGAGTTGACTAATACTTATCAGATTGAACTTCAAACCATCAACCAAGGATACGTTATCTATAGTAATGGAACCGGTACCAATTTTACCTTTACCAATGATCTTCCCATTTGAGTTGTCTCTGAAGGTAACAAGTCCTCCATTCTTCGGAGTGATATGGGAGAAAAGTGAGCGATCACCGGTCATATGTCTTAAACATCCGCTGTCGAGAATCAATTTGTTAGAATTTACCCTTGCTTTCAAGCATACCTACAATAGATTCTGGTTTTGTTCCTTTAGGTACCCACACTTTCTTGGGTCCTGGAAGATTAGATAAACAAGATTTTGGCACCCAAACTTGTTTCATTTTGTTTTTTTGTAATGGAAGGGAATGACTGATTTCTGACAGCACTAAAAGAATAATTTTTAACTAAGTGCCCTTTCTTTTTACATACTGTACAAAGTCTGAAAGGCGATCAAGAAGCTAAATTTTTGTTAAAATTTTTTTTATAATCCTTTTGCTTCTTTGAAGGATCGTATCCGATTCCACTTTTCTAAAAAAACACATCTTTGTCTTCCCAAAAGAATATCCAAATTCTCTCTTCCTTGGCTAAATTTTGAAAGGGTAAAATTCAGATCTTCAATCTCCTTTTCTAAATTAATTTTTTATATAAAAATATCTTCCAGTTGAGATTTTAAGAATTCGTTTTCAACTGGAACTTTTACTCCTCGGAGAGATTGGATTTCAGAAGACAAAAGAGAGTATTCCTTCTAAGAAGCATTCAGACTATTTTCTAAAAAAGTATTTTCAGAAATATAAAGTTCAATCTTTTCTTGAAACTCTTCATTTTTGCCTTCTAACTCTTCAACAATACTTATTGAAGAAAGAGCCTTATTTTTTAGATTAGCATTTTTAGCTTTTAACTTTTCATAGTTTTCACTGAGTTCGAGAAAAGCTGACTTAAGTTCATTATAATGATTTTCAGAGATTATTTTGGGATTATCATCTTTGGCCATGAAGCAAAGTTGAGCTACGTCATCATCTTTGCTAAATTCTTTGTCACTTTCATCAGAGTCATCTCATGTCAGCTGAGCATTTCTGGACTTGAACTTCTTTTCTTTGAAGTCTCGACTGTTGCTGCTTGCGGTCTTGTTCTTGAGTTGTGGACAATATTTTTTGATGTGCCCAGTTCTACCGCATTCATAGCAGGCATCAGAATTATCCTTTATATTCCAATCACTGTTATTTCTTTGATGTGATTGGTTTGTAGGATTTTTCCTAATCTTCCCATCTCGCTTGCTTGCGAGAAATTTCTTCAACTTTCGAGTTATGAGAGCCATTTCAAGATCAGAATCGTCGATGCTCTCTGTAGGTTTATGAGAGGTCTCAGCTTTAAGAGCTAAGTTTTTCTTCTTGGAGGTGGTTTCTTCTTTGTCATGAATTTTCATTGTAATTTCATGAGTCATTAAAGAACCCACTAATTCTTCAAGCTTCAGCACATTCAAGTCCTTTGCCTCTTGAATAGCTGTGAGTTTTGCTTCCCATCTATTTGGAAGAGATCTGATAAGTTTTCGGACAACTTCCTTTTTTGGATAGATTTTACCCAAAAGCTTCAGTCCATTTATAATGAGTGTGAATCTAGAGTACACCTCATTTATGGACTCGTGGTCCTTCATCTCGAAGGCCTCATACTGCTGGACCAACATGTTGATCTTGGTTTCTTTTACTTGATTTGTTCCTTCATGAGTAACCTCCAACAACCTCCACATTTCTCTAACTGTCTCACATGCTGAGACTCGATTGTACTCGTTCATGTCAAGGCCACAACTGATAATGTTCTTAGCTTTATCATCCATGGAGAAAAGTTGCCCCTCATGATTGTCCATTTCAAGAATTCCTTTCGGAATCTTGGTTCCATCCGGTCCATCCTTCATAGGAATTGTAGGACCATTTTCAACAACATACCACATGTGTGTATCCTGCCTCAGAAAATTTCTCATGCGATTTTTCCAGTAGCTGTAGTTGTGATTCTTCAACAAGGGTGGCCTGGTGGTTGCTGATCCTTCTTCCATAACGCGATCTTTAGCTCTTGACGATTAAGTCACAGAAAAATACCAGAGCACACGGCTCTGATACCACTTGTAGGTCCCTAAATACACCTAGATGGGGGTGAATAGGTGTTTTACAGCTTTGAGTATAAATTTAAAAATGAGATTACAAAGTAATGACATATATAATGGTAATAGATTTAACATAGAGATTTATACTGGTTCGGCCCCACCAGCCTACGTCCAGTTCTCAAGCACTCCACATAAGGGTGACCTACTCGAGCCTTTTACTAAATCAACTAGTTTCGGGTACTAGCTCAAACTGCAGTACAATTTTTGAAACCCTTCCAAGGTTTCCAATAGTTTACAAATGAAAAGACATTTACAATTTGAATACAACAAACAAACTCCTTCTTGAGCAGATATTACAATGAAAACTAAGACTAAGCCTTTTTAGTTGGGAAGATCTATATTCTTTCAAGAACCAAACCAAGAAGCTTACAAAGAACTATCTCAAAGGTGAACTCACTCAATAGAGAACAGATAAGAATAAAGATCAAGATGAGAGAGTTTTTTAAGAAAGAAATAATTCGCGTGAGAGAGATATATAAAATGCTCTCGAGGACCCCTTTTTATACAAGTAACAGAAGTGAACCGTTAGGAAGGGAAAGCCCAAAAAAGAAGGATTCGACTAAAATAAGAGAATGAGTCGACTAAAAGTTTTGCTTCAACTAAAAGATTTGGCTTCGATTAAAAGTTTCGCTTCGACTAAAAAATTTGGCTTCGACTAAAAGTTTTGACTTCGACTAAAACATTTGACTTCAACTAAAAGTTTTGGCTTCCACTAAAAGTTTTGGCTTTGACTACAACATTTGACTTCGACTAAAATATTTGACTTCAACTAAAACATTTGACTTTGACTAAAAGTTTTGGCTTCGACTAAAAGATTTGGCGCTTTACTAGAATTTCTGTCAGATCTTTTAAGAAAGACTTATAAATGCTAACAAGGAAAAATAAACTTCAGATTCTCACATCTTCAATGTAGTCAAAGTCTTTAAATCTCGAGTCCAAGTCCAGGTTCAAGTTTTGTCCAAGTCAAGATCTCGTCTTTGTTTGATTAAGATAAATCCTGAAATGTTTATCTTAATAATGTTGTCAGATTAATGTTAGAGATAATAAGTCTGTAATCATCAAAATCAATAAGTCAATAGGTTGAACCTTGTGGCGGTCAGAGATGGTGACGTCTGGACCTTGTTTGTGGTTGTGCAGGCATGGGCCTGCCGTGTAGGCGCTGCTGACGGTGGTGCCATAACTGTTTATGGTGTTGACCATGGGGGCGTAGTGGTGATGAGTTTCCTTTTTCATGATGGCCGAATTGTTTGATGGCAGTTGAATTCAGAGACGTGGTGGCTAATTTGTCGTTTGCCATCGGCGGTAGTTTCCAAGGCAATAAGGAGACTGTTTGAAGGCGGTTGGGGTTGAAGACTCACGGTGGTTGTGCAGTCGGTTGACTGCCGACGGTGATTTCCAAGTTGTACGATCAGAGTATTTTTTTTTTGACATGGTTACGTTCTTGAGGTCAATCGATTAGGCTGGCGGGTCCCACGATGGTGCCAAAAATGTTGCTGCTCAAAATATGTTCCGCGTAGGTTGCAGAACCGAGCCTGGACCGATGACCTGCAAGATAGAAAACAAGAGACCGCAGGGTGGGGTTCCCGGTGGAGAACTCTCTGATGCTTAAGTTAGAACGCAATTACAAGATAATGACTCTGAAAAAGTATGAAAGACACGATGTGTATCTGTGTGTAATTGTCCCCATACCTAGAGGGGTAGTCCCTTTATATAATGGTAGGAAGAAGAGCCTTAGCAGGACTGGACTGTGAACAAATCCAATCAAGATTGTATTAGGATCCTAGAGGATCACGTATCTATCTCTGATGATAGAGTTAGAATCTCTGATAAGATAATTATCGATCTTCCAATTTGACTGGGATCGTCGGATATTTCCTAATTATTGAAGTTATATTTGAAGTATATCACCTGTGTTCAAGTTTGAACCTAGGTCTTGTGCAAGGTACCTTGGCATTACTGATTTAAAGACTTTGGAACAAAGTTTGGCTTTTAGCACCCGTAAAGGCCGGTGGAAAAGCCATACTCATATGATCATGACCCTACTACTAATCACCAGGGGTCATCAACTAGCGAGCAGAACATGAATTTCGGTACGCATCTTTAATGTGCCCCCACATGTGCACGTTGTGGGGCACGAGGAGGAGGAAGAAGAAGAAGAAGTAGCAGTGCTCTTTAGATGGAAAGGGCATTCCCACATTGCACACGGAGAAAGAGGGGGTGAGAAGCTTTTGACAGAATCGTAGAGGCTGGCAGGTCGGGTGAACAGTCTAAAGCAATAATTAGTCTGCTGCACAGAGACGACGTCTTTTCTTGGTAGAAAGGAACTTAAAGAAACGGTAATGAATGACCTCATTTACTATTCAACTCCTAATGGCCCCAAGAATGAAGTGAGAAAACATCAAGACATGCACAACAAACCCTGGCCAGGTAAATATACTTAGTAGAGTGACCATCTATATCATAACCAAGCTATACACCGTGGTTTGGCCTACACTCTGCATAAGCTGGAACATGAGACATGGAAGACTTAAAAGAAAAGCTCTCCAAAATGGAAGCTTTGTTACTTACCTGGGAATAGATAAAACCCATGGCAGGTAAACATGGTGGATTGTATGATTCTACCCCAAAGTACCAAACTGATCCAAACTTGAGCCGAAAGCGGATGGAGCAGTTAAATGATAGATCAAGATTTGAGACAAAACGAGGATCAGCATTGAAAATTAGGTTTAGAATACATGGTCAAAGTTCCTCTCATAGGGAAATAGAATCAGATCCTCTTGTAGTGGGATATGCCTGACATCAATCAATGCTAAATCCAGAAAGGACTAACGAACTTCAATCAAAGCTAAATCCGGAAGGGGCTAATGAACTTCAAGTTTCCAACTAAAGATTTCTTTTTTACTTTTCTCTGGGTTAACATCAAACTTCTTCGACAAATGTTCAATGGACTACCACAGTCAAGTCAAACTAATCAAGCAGGTCAGAGATAAAAGAAACCTAACAAGTTGCAAGCCTCAGCTATGCCACAACATTTCTTTTGCCGTGATCATCTCAACCACCTCCGAAGGTCACTGGTAGAAGAAGGTGATATCTCTCCGCCAAGGCTATCTGTGCAGTAAGAAAAATAGTTAGACCGTTGCTCTATCCCCAAATGCACTCCACTAATGCTCTTGAAACTTGGGCTCTTCATGTTGTGTCCATAACCAGCAATGTAAGGATCAGGAACCGGGAAGGATAGGCGCTTTTTGGCTGATCCTGCTCTTTCCCTATCTGGGGTTGACAATCTCTGCCTTGGTGCACTCTGTGAACGGACCCTAGCTTTAGCAGACTCAGTTGCAGCCATGTAATTAGGCATTGCACCACCACCAACCCCACAAGTTGCACCTCTTATATGTTGCTGCAATCCACCAGTATAGTAATAGTTAGACCTTAAACTCGGCGTTTGAGCAGTTTGATAGCTTTTTTCTTCTCTCCCACAACGAGGGCTCGCAGAACGCACTTGAAGAGGCCTTGTTTTCGATGGAGAGGGCGTAACAGGGGAAGGATGATGTGGTAAATTTTGGTGGGCTCTATGAAGAGGAGAAGGAGCGGGATTTGCATTGGGTCTTTGATGGTGCTGGTGATATTGATGCTGATTTGATCTTCGGAAATTAGGAGCCAAGTAAGAATAAGGTTGTGACGTGTCAATTTCAACAGTTTTAACAGTCTCTCTTTGATCCGTTGAAGCTCTTCCCCTGCCATCCCATGGTTTTGCACCCATCCACCTGTCTAGCCATTGGTGCTTCTCTCGAAGCTCATTTTCGCTGCCCAGTGATGCATTCCTATCACTTCTCCACATCTTTGATATGCATTGCACAAATTTGTAACAATTAGACCATTGTTGCTTATCCATTGAGGAACAGGTAATATAGATAAAGCAGTACGGTGAAAGAAATTTCTATGTAGTATATAGCCTTATCAATTGCACATGTGAATAAAAAAGATGAACCTGTTGAGAGAAGGCATGACACAAGTTTCTTTCGCGTTTTAACGCAGCTTCCTTTCTGTTTTGTAGCATTGCTTTCACCTCCTCAATTGTGTGTGGATGTTCGTCCCAATCATCTGCATTGCTGCTTCCGTCTCTTGAAGATACCGTGACTCCCTTTCCATAGCTGTAGCCAAATTGACAACCTATTGATAAACACCATTTTGCCGTTCAAGCACACTTTGCCCTTTTTGATTCAAGGCGACTATCTTCATCTGTAATTCCTTTTTCTCGGCTTTAATCTCCTTAGAAATCTGCAAACTAACTTGATGCTTCTCTTGGATTTCAGTGTTTAAAGCATCGATATCTCGGTTCACTATTTGGGCGTCGATATCTCAGTTCACTACTTGGGCATTAGATTTAATGCTCATGCCTTGCTTCCAAGAGGTAGATATAAGCGAGTTTTGAAATTTTAGAGTATAGATTAAACCTGATTGGACATCATTCAGAGCTGATGCATTATCAGCAAGAGTGTCGATCAGGCTGTTCATCTTTGATAAGATATCATCATTAGCCAAAACATCAGAAAGGCGATGGCTGAGCAGACTTTTAAAAATATTAAGAATTGCAGCCACGTCAACGCTAGAAGGTGAAACCGATGCACCTATAGAAGGCTAAGAAAAAGCATTGATGGTTGTCTGAAGTTGTAGAAATTTATGATTGATGATATCAACAACAGGCATAGAAGGAGTTATTTGCCCCCAGCAGCTAGGATGCCTGTGGCCTCTGCTACCGTCTTAGTGATCGATGGAGAACTATAGGAGATTTGATTGGGAGTCGATAACACATGCATTGAGGGAACAACAATGATATGGCTAAATGGTGCAGGAGTAGGTTCAAAGCTTCTGACCGGATCTACAACAACAGGAGAATGACTTTCAGCTGGAAGATAGGTTTTAACTACTGAAAAAGCAGGCAATGAAGTATTATCCGATCGATTAGAATGATGACTGCTATCAAAATCTTCCTCATCCTGAACATCCCAAGGTTCATCGACCTATTATATAAACAGTAGTAAGTTATGAATTACTTCATATAGTAATAATGTTAAAAATGCATAAAAACCCTATGAACCTATTGAGGTGGAGATGCTGATCGAGGGGTAGCTGCAACTGGAGGGCCTCCGCCACTAGTAGCTTCTATATCAGTTGCTTTTTCCAAAAAGAGCATCAAAGGAAACATTGTCAGGATCGTCATCCTTGCTGGCACTTTCCTAAGTCAAATCGATGGTAATACCACCCAAATCCTAATAAGAAGGTAAGCAATGGAATTTAGCAATAAATAAAGAATCAATAAAAGGAGGAATTTACCTTCAAAGACATGGTTCATTCATTGAAACGAGTCTTGCGAGCAATATTTTTACTCCTGGTAGCCTTAGGTTTAGACATGACTGAATTAGCTGGAACAGTTGGAGAACCTCTGGTCTATCGATTAGTGCTGAATATGATTCATTTTTCTTGTCAGGAGCTATGCTAACAAAGGCTCCTATCTCACTAGTTAACTTCTTGGACGATCTAGCACCTTGATCAACTGCATAAAGTGGGACACCAGTCAAATACTCTTTAAAAGTTTGTTGTTAGAAGGTGATACAATAACGAAAGAGTATAGACCTAGGTTCAAAGAGGATTGGAAGCTAACAATAGCTAAAGCAGCCTGAGCCGGAGGAGCAACACTTAGAGGAACAGTCGATATCGGTTCATTTAAATGGGGGTTGGAAGGAAGATCACCAGGTACACATTTTGATTGCCTTCTCCTTTCTCGAACTGCTGCCCTCTGTTGAATAAAAGGAACATCGTCCTCTTCATCATCTTCCTCCATATCTTCAACCTCTTCCCTCCCCTCTATGGACATATCTTCTGAAGAATCACTTGACTCCTTATTAACATCATGCTCCTCTAAGGAAGACTCAACGATAGGCTTTTTTCCTTTTCTGCCCTTAGTTGATCCAGAGGTCCCTGCAAAAGGGGATCGATTCTTCTTCCGGGAGATAACAGTTTGACTGCTACCTCCTACATCAATAAACCAGAACATGGTAAATAAGTTATTATTGGCAGTAAAAATGGCGTCAAAAAGAGAATAAGCTACTTGGACAATAAGGACTGTCTAGAGCTAGACAGACCATACAATTAACATAGTTAAGGCCATCATACAACTTGGAAAAATTGTCTTGATACCAAGAATCAAAAGGACCAACCGATATGACAGTACAAATTCAAAGTTGGACATAACAAAATTGTCCATCGATTCATCAACAACTTTATCAATCTTCTTGATATGGTTGGTTGTGATCCTTTTTATCCTTTCTTTTGCTTCCAAGAAACCATTGTTTATGAAGAAGGGGCTTGAATCCCTTGTACTAATCCAAACTGTTGTCCAAATTGAGAAGGGGTATATCGCTCATACCCATAAATTATTGAAGGAATAGTAGTGATTTGACCACCCACGTGAAGAAATCGACTACAAAGAAAGCTAGCCCATATTCTTCGAACAAAATCTTGGGACTCTATGGACATGGCATCATTTATATGAGTGGGAAAAGTCCTAAACCATTTAGGTCCAAATGCTCTGGCAAGGAAGGGGTGTGCCTGCTTGAAGTAATTGAAATCAAAGAAAACACGAAAACAGGTTATGAAGGAGTGCAACTGAATCTCACCAAAAGAAAGGCGATGCCCGTAAGTCAAGAAAGAAGTATCGGGTTGAGCAGGGATAAAAGGAGCAAACTTTGGGAAGTAAGCTTGCAACCACAATTGAACCAGCCAGAAAGGACCACCGATACTCCAATGAATCTTCTTCTCTCCAATAGTGCACATTGACCTATAGAAGCTACCCAACAATAAAGGTGCGAGTGCATAGTCCCTACCATGAGCTAAGCTGATGGCTAAGTTCATATATTCTTTGGTTAGCGAAATGTTAGAGACACAGAACATATGATGGGATAGTCACATCCAGAGAAAAATAGCTAACTCTTTCAAATTAGGCGAAGTGTTGGCATTTTTTTACCTGAGAAAATATCTTTCAAAAGTCTCATAATATTTGGAAGAAGAAACATCAAGAGTTAAATTGGTAAGATTGTGACAGGTCAAGGCATTGGCATGATTGCCAATCAGCAGAAGGGCCATTAAAGCCCATACATCGAAAAAAGTAGGGGCCATCATTTTGGTCTTTAACATAAATGCATTGGTGGTAGTTGACCAGAAGTAAAAAGAACTAGATAAAAGCTATTGATCCACTTTAAAGGAATCTTGGACATGTGAATTAATTCAAAAATACCTTGCCGCCTTCACTGATCGGCAAATGAAGCTGATAAACGGTTAACCCACAAAGCCCAATCAACATGAATAAGAGTTGGCCAAGATCTAATCGGCAAACCAGGGTCGCTCCAGCCTTTCTAATTTAGAAAAGGCGAACTGAGGAACAATTTCTCTGAATCGTCAACTGGGTATCTTTCAAGGGTTTGGGATGAACCCTAAAAGAGGGCCTAAAATATGAGGGCTGATAGATTTTGGGTGTTTCTTGTAAAGAATCAAAACACGAGAGTCTATAGGATCAACATGGCTCGTAAGGGCACCAACACCCATCGAGGGTTAAGAGGACAATGGACTCCTTCACCCTCATCGCCTCGAAGAATAGTTCTTCTCTTCACCATGATTTTGAAGAAGTGCAAGAAAGGAACAATAAGAAATTCTGGGGTTTGCTGCGATCAAGAAAATACTCTGATAAAGAGCAAAATAGGTCAATTTAAACACAGCTCCGATAAAACAGCTAGAAAATTAAAAGTGTTAGAAGTTGAGGTGAACAGGATTAACTCGCATGACTGTATACCTCGGGCGATTTAAGGGGGCAATGTTGGCACCAATATTTTCACAAATTGCATGTAGACACGTGGCATGATGATAACCACAAAAAAGTGCATTAATGAAGAAAGTGGAGAAGGCACGACTGTAGAGGTTACCATCGGTTACTGAATTATAAGGAAGAGATAAGTAATTGAAAAAAGAAAGGCGGGAAACGAAGTATTTGAATAACCCGTAAAAGAAGGAGGAAACCGCCAAAGAGCAACCAGATCGATGGCGTCAAAACAAACATGGAGACAAAACAAACATATCAAGCAAAATCGGGTTAGTAAGAAGTTTATGAAGCAAGCCACTATCAGCATGATTGAGAAGATTTCGGAGGATATGACCGATCGTGGGGTTTGAGAAGTTATTCCTAATGAAGATAAGGAATTACAGTTACAGGAAGAAGACAGTTACAATTGATACAAGTATAAAACGAGATACAAGGCAATAGAAAAAGAGGTCGTCAATCTCTCAATAAAAACTAGTTCAAGAAAATAGCTTATTTAGATTTCTTTAGGCAGCCTGTTAGATGATCTATGTTGTATTGATAGGAAATCCAGTGCGTTGTAGGAACTGTGTTCGTTGTACTGTAAGAGTTGTCTTTGTGATTTCAGTGGACGCATCGTCTTTTGATCAATTTAGCATATTATCATCCGTTAGTTTTCCTTTTAGCGAAGTCCTCAATCTCGAGAGGCAAAAAAGATTCCATACTGTTTATCGGTTGTGTCGCAGGCGCACGATCGATAGTGAATTTGCCTAGCAATGCAAATAGAGAGCTTTATCAGTTGTGGGCTATGAGTTCATGCTAATTGATCACATAAACATTTGCATTTGTCATAATTGTTGCATGAAGTTCATAGGTGATCAAAGGCTAATAGTGAATATGTACGCCATAGCATCATTTATAACATGAAGCTCTTGTTTTGTTGTGTGAAGTGAAGATTTGTTATTATATTATAACATACTAGCTAATGGACCCGTGCAAATGCACGGGTAGAGACGTAATTTGGTCAGTTTGAGATATAATTTGTTTCTCATTAATCGTATATTATAATATAGTTATTAACAATGCTTTAAATTGAAATAATAGCAAATATAGTGACTTTCGCTGCATCGATGCATATATTCATAATAAATCATAATTATCGAGATTACAAGTGAATGTAAATTTTACGAATCAAATAAGCCATACTTAATACGATTAGAATCATATTGATAAAAACTGTGTAGAATACTGAAAATGTATCTCATTTTGGTACATCACTATGCTAATAGATTATATCAAGGTATCTAAAACTATTCTAAAAGTAAAAATGTATTTAGTTTTCACGAACATTCTAATTTTCTAATTCTTTATATCCTCTTTTAATTATTACGTAACATGTATTGTTATAAATAATATTTTACTATGTGATTTGAGTAAAAGAAATGTCAAATGGAGAAAAACTTTAGCTCATGCCTAGCTTATCATACTTACACATATACCAATAAGAAAAAAACTGTCTTATAAAATTTTTACTGGCTTCGATTTAGATTTGTAAAATTTAATGGGGACATTTGCATATAGTTTTATAATCGTTCAATTTTTTTATAAACTCAAAATTATTAATAATATTAATATAAAAACATATAAAATAAAGCATTCAAAAAGAAAAGCATGCAATAAATAGTCAATTATTGCACATCAAATTATAATTTTACTCTATTTTAAAGTTATGTTAGTACAAAAATTAGTTTTGTACAAAAAAAAAAAGTGAGCTTACACATTCAAGAAATCAAACATATATATATATATATATATATATATATATATATATATATATATATATATATATATATATACTTATTGACCGTTGAATGAACTTTTTATTAATATTCTAACTAAGTAAATGTAGGCATTTTCTTCTTTTCCATTTTACAGTTCACACCATTGATCAACATTCCCATTTTATGGATGATTCTCATATAGTTGATTAGTATTATTAAATTGAATACAATTGAGAGTCATTTGTATTAAAACTCATAAACAAAGGTAAAAAGGACACAAATTATTATTTAGTAAATATATGGGTAGACTTAAATAACTTACTATAACATGCCATGAAACTTTGTAATAGAAAATAAAGCACGTGAAACTATTTCACTTACTTTCAAATAAACACTCTATAAAAAGAGATTATATAGCATTATGTATTAGCAATATCTGTGTGTAATTGTTTTCTTCAAGGTCATGTTTGATGATTTTTTGACAATTCGATTTGATGTATTTTTGAAGACTTTCTAAGACAATCAATTTAAACATATGCGTACAAAGTAGTACTAATGATTATCTTAATTCATTATAAAATTTTTAGAGTGTTTTACAAAAATTTAGCATATGATTGAGGTTAAATAGTTATAAAGTGAAGACTATTCTTACTCATGTAACACTTTGCAATATTGAGGTCAAACAATTAAAAATGAAGAAATCTTTTATCTTATGAAGTATTAATATTAAAATTTCACATATGATTTTCATAATTTACCTTGGTGATATTTTGTGGTGTTGTTTTAATTTTTTTTTAGATGTTGAAAGTGAAATTTAAGGCCTACTATGTACATTTTATAGTTATTAGTTAACTAAATTTATCATAAAAGTGTCATAGTAGTTGATACAAAGTTTGCAAAAGATTGAGATAGATAATCATATAATGATGATTATGCTTATTGTCAAATAGACTGTAAATGGTTAATTGAGTTTATATTAGATAACAGGCTTAAATGATTATAATTTTAGGCTTATGAGCTATATTGGTTTAGGTTTTTATTTCACATACTATTGGAAACATTTTTTGAATTTAAAATTTCTTTAAGCTTTAGTAATCAAATTAAATCCTAATAACTTAATTAGTTGATGAGATGAACCTTTAGAATGTGAGGTTACTTAGTTAAAAATTAATTTGTAGAATAGCTTGCTATTTTTATATCTTAAAGTACTTTTGAAAATTTAGTCATATTAGGTTTTTTTTATTATTTTTTTGAGTCTATTAGAGAATGTAACTTATAAAAGAGTTTGAGGTTATAATTAAAACTAATTTTTTAACTATCCTCTTATCTTGATATATCAAAAATAATTTTAAATTTATATGTTCCGTAAAGAGAAAAATAATTAATGTTTCTTATGTATACATTTGTCAGGATTTGATTTTGTTATATTTAAGTACTTTTAAGGTGTTATTAGTCAAAATTCAAGGCCTAATATATATATATATATATATATATATATATATATATATATATATATATATATATATATATATATGATTAGATAGAGATTTAAAATACGTAAAATTAAAATTCTAATTTTGTAGTTAAGGTTTGCAAAACTTGGGCCAAATAGGCCCACAAAATGTTTAGTAAAAAACTTTGTAAAAACTTAAGAAGTAGGATTGTAAAAACATTATCTTAAAGAGAACTGGTACATTTTGTTGTAGTTGTAATACCTAATTTTTAAGCTGATGTCTGATGTATTGTAAAAAAGACATAGTCTTGTATAAAAAGTTTTACTCGTAAATGAAGTTAACATAATTACGAATTAATTGATTATGCCTACATTTGTATGATAGATTAGAATGTAACTTTGTAAAGTTACAAAAAGAATTAGTAAATAGGGTATGATTTTCGCACTTTATATTTTTGAGATTTTATATTGTTATTTCAAAGTATTTTTGAGCTTTTAATAAGCAAAATTAAGGCCTAATATATAAGTTTATTGATTAAGTAGAGTTTTAGAAAGTGTAAAATTAGTTTCTTACTTTTATAAAATTTACAAATATAGGGTAAAGTAGACCTACGAATTTTTTAATAATAAATTATAAGAAAGAGTTAAATAGAATAGAAAAGGAAAAGAATACTAAAACAAATATGATTCTTGATTATATATATCAAATTCAAAAGAGTTGGACTCTAAATAAAGAGATCAATTAAGTTAGGGGATTACTACATGCAAAGTTAAAGCTTATGTGTCAAAAGGAGAATGTTCTTAAAAAGTCCTACATGGCGTAAATATAGAGCTCTAAAAATCCTACGTATATATATATATATATATATATATATATATATATGATTATGCCTACATTTGTATGATAGATTAGAATGGAACTTTGTAAAATTACAAAAAGAATTAGTAAATAGGATATGATTTTCGCACTTTATATTTTTGAGATTTTATATTGTTATTTCAAAGTACTTTTGAGTTTTTAATAAGCAAAATTAAGGCCTAATGTATAAGTTTATTGATTAAGTAGAGTTTTAGAAGGTGTAAAATTAGTTTCTTACTGTTATAAAGTTTACAAATACAGGGTAAAGTAGACCTACAAATTTTTTAATAATAAATTATAAGAAAGAGTTAAATAGAGTAGAAAAGGATAATAATA
The DNA here is from genome assembly GCA_033070095.1 of Escallonia herrerae. Lineage (NCBI taxonomy): Eukaryota > Viridiplantae > Streptophyta > Magnoliopsida > Escalloniales > Escalloniaceae > Escallonia > Escallonia herrerae. The sequence continues at coordinate 119,262 of JAVXUP010000318.1, forward strand.
CTAAAACAAATATGATTCTTAATTATATATATCAAATTCAAAAGAGTTGGACTCTAAATAAAGAGACCAATTAAGTTAAGGGATTACTACATGCAAAGTTGAAGCTTATTTGTCAAAAGGAGAAGGTTCTTAAAAAGTCCTACGTGGCGTAAATATAGAGTTCTAAAAATCTTACGTGTCGCGATTTTAAGTGAAGGTTTCAGCTTTATATATATATATATATATATATATATATATATATATATATATATATATATATATATATATATGGTTTAAGGCAATGTCAATTATTGAATTGCTTGTAGCAACTTAGCACCAGAAATTTCATGTTGACAGTGTCCAGAGCAGCCCAATGAGCGAAAGGAGGGTGTGTTAAAGTTTGACCCGTATTTTAATAAGCCCATTTTCTATTGAATTTATTATTTTACTACTATGGAATTCATTTTTAAACCGCGTGGATCATTAAGGAACGCTTTGCAAAGTTAAGTACTCTCAGTAATGGATAGAAAAGTAGTACCATGAGGGAAGGGTGAAAAAAAACTCCATCTACGAGTGAAATTGAACAAGAAATTGTAAGCTCCCAAGTAATGGGAAGGGCCTAAGGCTCAGACATCATGCCTGTTAAAGAATGAGCCACGGACTCATAAGGAGTGACTTGGTTAAGGAACCCACAAGAGCTGTAGCGAAGAGTCCCAATATCGTCACTGACTCGAACTTTGTGATCTATCCATGACCATGACCATGACCATGACCAGAAGCCCATATACGTACTAACCTTTTTCACAGGCTTGGAAGTCATTATCGAAAGTGGAACCAAAGTACACTTTTCCCATGGCATTCCACAAGAAGTCCATGCTGAAAAAACTCCATTACAACCTTCAATTGCGTCGGTTCTCTAGCTTTTTTACCTTTTGGGGGTGTAATATGATGTGGATATATAGTTTTGCTTTTTATTTGTTACTTGTCTCTTTTATTCATTTAGACCAAGAAGATAATGGTTATCAATCACGAGTAAGAATTTACATACATTACATTATTTAAAATCATATACTACTTTCTCCGCTAACGTATTCTTAAAATCATATACTGGTTTCACCGCTAACGTACTCCCGAACTTGAACGAGTACAAATCCTAGCATTCTTGTAGACTTTTCCCGGTCGACAGAAGTACCCTTTCTCTGGAGCACAATGACTATCTTGTGAACATATACACAACCCTTCCAAAGCACATCCCTCTTTGATTATAGTTACCCCATCTTCCACTCCTAGGACTTGATCAGTCCACTTACTAGAGAAGAGTCCCAAAGGATCATAAATCTGCTTAACCTTCAAGAAACTTTTGGCATTTTTGTACTTCTTGATCACCCCTTCAAACGCCACATTTCGATTCTTCCCCCAGTGTGGCAGCCCTCCATACTTGAAAACCGCCATTTGCTCCACCTCTTCGAGTATGTCCTCGTAAAGTCTAGGGATGTTGGGATCTTTGCTTCTGTAATATGTGATATCAAAGTCTAATGCATCTTCTTGTTTGCCCAAGTACGCGCTTGAAGCCTTAACGTATCTCATGAGGATGCCATCGTACAGTTCAACAACACATAGCGACTTGGGCTCTAAATCCACGAGCTTTTGCATGTCCTGAATGAAGCTCTTAACTTTGGACAAGCCAATGCTGATTGTGGTATGGTGGAAGAAAAGACCTTTAATGCGAGGATCCCATGGACATGCTGTAATTCTTGCATCCTCAGGGCTGTCAAGGCATGTCCCGGATGCTTGGAGGCGGTTCTGGAATCCCACTACAGGATAGTGAGTAAAGGCTATACCTGTGCAATTCGAAAGATTAGTACAGCCATAAATCAATTTAAACACCTAACCTGCAAATGATTTTAGCTGGAACGAGGGGTTCTTGAGTGGCAATGTTTTGCACAAACATAGAACGGACAGAAAAAGCTAGGCTAGCTGCCAACTAGTTTTCCACAACCAGTTTTCAATTCCGATTAATGACTTTGATTTTCAGTTGCTAAATTTAGTAGAAGTGTCAGCGAGCATATGTTGATTCACCAATAAAAGTATAATTGTGCTGTTGAGGTGAACGCACAAGGATTCCACTGCTATTTCTAGCCAAATTAGAGTAGCGATTGGCCGCTTTGGTACTTATCAATCACAATGTTTGTGTTGGGATGAATGAAGTGGCTGAGATGGTAGATCAGATCTCGCAATATCCGTGCTCAAACTTTTAAATTTGACCTGAATCCAACATTATATAACTGTAAAACGTAGGAACTAAAAACCTAAGATTTTTGCACACTTCGTAATATTTAGCAGCTGATCTGACAAATATTTTACAAGAGAGCAATGTCAAAAAGCAAGGTGTTGTACGCATCCTTATAGTGTATGGCTGTGATTGGTATTTGGGGTGATTAATTACCGATGGCAGTGGTGGGGATTTGGTTGTGGTGGCAGTGGGTGGTGGGGTTTAATGCGTGGCTGTGGTTGGTGGTGGAGTTTGGTGCAGTGGGCAGTGGGGTTTGATTTTGTGGCTGTGGTGGGTGGTGGGGATGGTGGTTGATCGTGACAATGGTGGTGGCTGGTGGGTTTGGTGCATGGCTGTGGTTGGTGGTTCGTATTGCATTGGCAATGTGTGGGGGTGGTTGGTTTGGCTGGTTAGTGGTGGTGAATGGGTTGTATTCGGAGCGCATGAAGAATTGAAAGGGTGATAAAAAGGTCCATGTCATGGATGCCACGTGGATGCCCTCTTGGACATAATAGGCAAAGTGACTACTTTGTCTTCAGAAACTAACGGACCTTTGGTCAAAGGCGAGCTTAACAGTCAAGCGGAGGTGAAAACTACCATTATAGATGGAGGTGGTGGGTGGTGGGTGCATGCAATTGATCCAGTAAAAAACCCTTTCCCTAAGTCTCTAAGTATTAAAAAGTTGGGACATCAATAAGTTTTAAATTCTCCTGTTTTGGCTTCAATGTCCATAAAATAGGAAAGGGGTTTTAAGTACTTATCCCATTGTAAAACTATAATTTCAGCGTATGGTAGTACTACGGCATATTTTTTACTTGACTACTTTAAACCAACAGAAGAGTAAGTGCAGATACCGTCGTTTGTCAACCCATATGCACCAGTCTTCAGCAAGGATGCTGTAAGTACTGCTCCTCTGCATTTTCCATCTGCATCACCTTTGGATTCTTGATTCTCCTCTATTCAAATACAAACAAAACAATCATCCAAAAATATCTCAACTTTATAGCCATCTAGCTGCTAATGTAAAAGGCAAAGAAAAGATGGATTCTGTGTTTTATATCTTTACTAAAACTATTGTCAACTGGATTGCTCAAAAGTTTTTCGGTAGAGGGTTCCCAAACCCGTGTTGACAAGCAATAGGGTCCATCATCTAAGCAAAACTTGAATACTGTTTGCTTTTACAAAAACAATAATGTGGAGTTTGCTTTTCGCAAGTTTTATTCAAGTTACGAGTTCTCAATGTTATTGCCAGGCTTGCTAATTCGTGCCGACGTTTCACTTCACACAGGGATATGGAGTATGAGTCAACTAACCTGTAGTTCTGATGACTGCAAGTGCAACGGAAGCCATGGAGCGGAGACTAGGGAAGTCAAGGAGGCCATTGCCAGAGACGTTGGAAGGGACTCGATCATCAAGCCGGTAAACAACCTTACGTTGGCTTGGATACCATATCAAGTCTGCAAATTCGTGTTGGTTGCCGAAGGCGGTGGCTTGATCACCCAAGTCTGAGTCATTCTTGGTTAAGTAGGTGATGGACCGCTTGAACATGGGTTGCAGTCTCAGTGTGACCTACAGTGTTCGTTAGTATTCCATCGTTAGGTGGTGACGGACAACACTTGCAACAGATTCTTGGTTATGTATGTTTCTTGCAGAAGCATAGACAAGTCATGCTTTTTGTGTACCGTGGTGAATAACATGTACCAACATACCTTTTGTTGTTCTAGTTTAATTTTCTTCCCACCGGAGAAAGTGAGGGGGTGGGGGAGGATGTTATTACATGAGAAGATATTACTCTTTAATAAAAGACGTGGCGAACTCTAATATGGTGTTAGTATTAGAGTTGATATAACAGAAATTTTGAAAAGAGCGCATTACTTTCACATTTTTTCATCAAGAAGCATGCATAACATATTTAGCTCTCAAATGACGTGATTCGTTAAAGGGCAAGTATTCAATCTATTGGATTTAACATTTTAAATTTCTTAAAGCACATAACACAAAGCAAGAAGTTTAGCATCACAGACAAGCGGAATTCATTTTATGGTTATAAAAGTATCCAGCTGAGCCAGGCTTTGCAGGCCTTCTAAACAGAAGTTGCATAACGAGTCAAATTCTTTTGGCACGTGCGTATGACTTGCTGGAACTTTCAAGTTTTTAGGAACATCAGCTTTTGTGTAAAGTTTGCTTTAGTCTGATATTTTTTGTTACCGGCACTGGCATTTTATGATTGCCCTTCGAATAAGTCTCCTCCATTGCTTCATTCTACGTCAGATAATTCTCCTGCATCTGTAGCTATGTATTGAAATATAGAAACACGTATTATGCAGGACCAATGGTATCAAAGAACCCAAGCTAAAGCATATAAATCAAACTAACTGAAGATCATCAGTAAACGTCCCACATACAGAAACAAGACAAACCTGTGAAATTACTCCAAGAACTCCCAGGGAGACTCTGGCTGCATCGAGCTCGGGATCACCATCATTGAGCGTCCGAACCATGGCATAACCTTCCTTGGCTCCTGCAGGAGAGACAATCCGAATCTGAACCACGTAGTCGTGAACCGAACTGCCATTGCCCCAAAGTGTGCTGCCATGTGCACCCGTGCCCAAAAGTCCACCTATTGTCAACCCCCACCAGTATGGTGCATACGGCAAAGCTAGCCCTGCCTTGGCTGCCTCATTTATCAGCTGCCTAAGTGTCACACCACTCTCAACGCTGATCAACCTACCCAATGCATCGACATTTCCTATACGATTAAGGTTCTTCGTGCTTATAAGGAGCCCGTCTTCGCCTTCTGGACATACCAACTTGGGAATACTGTGGGAGAATCGCGTTGCAACTTTCATTTTCCTTCTGTTCATGGTTGCGTTTGCCACGATGGAAATGAGCTCTTCTTCTGTCGTGGGGTACGCAACATCAGCGGCACGACATATGGCTCGATCAGGAAATGCACCATAGGAATTTGTGATCGTACAGTTTGAGTTTTTGGATGAACACCTTATGGGATCCTCTGGAGGAGTACAAACTGCCATGCAAAACCATAGAATAACTACGAGCAGGATGAGCTTCTGGGAATGTAGGACGGCCATGGCTGAGGGAGTTTGGTAGATGAATTTACTTTTCGAAAGGATAGGTAGATGTAAGGGAGTAAGTGATGCAGCAACACGTAGTTATTTTTATTTATATTAAGTGGCGTAGAAGGGATTCAGAGAGGGGTTGTAAAGGCTAATAATGCTTTAAAGTCAAGATGTGAGAGATTCAATTTTGTTTGGAAATTTGGAGGAAGTTATGATGTCGGTTTCCCATTGGTTTTTAGGAAGCACTTGAAGGTGTATCGACGGGAAAATCGGACAAAAACTTGCGTATAAGAACCCGTGAATTGAAAAGTGGGTCATGATATTTTTGTTTTTTTCACTTGCTTCTACTTTCGTTTTTTGTTGGTCTACAACAATCATTAGAATAGAAAATTACTTAGCAATCTTCGAATACCACGAGCATCATCCTCCTAGCGATCCTTCCCAGTGAAGTTTTTGGCCAAATGATCACCGAAATAGTTTATGAAACTAAAAATGTAGAGTTGGCTGCAATCCCGACTTCTATGCAGCATTCCCTGAATTTTAAGAAACAGGTTGCCGTCAGAATCTACCAGATCGATATGGGATATTGCAGAGATTTGAGGATGACTTTGTTGAATCCTCGGTACCATGCAATTGATATACATGCCAAATCGCCCATGCCTCTGCGTCTCGATCTGCCAATTGCATATTCCAATGTCTATAGTGATCCCTACCCAGGCCGATGCTCGTGCTTAGGGGTGGAACTACGTTGTGGCGAGGGGTGGCTGAAGCAGCCCCTGAATTCTGGATTTTTTTTTTTGTGGTTTTTGGGAATCGGACCACCCCGTTCCCGAGACGTCGTTCCCCAATCCCCGATACCCCGTTCCCCGAGACCATACTCGGCTCTCTCTCTCACCGGTAGACAGTAGACTTAACGACTGGCGACTAGATCAAGCCATTGCCGGCGACGCGACCGACTGAACCCACCTTGTGGATCTCCGACCGGCGACTAGATTCTTGAAGAAACTCCGACCGGTGAGCAGATCTTGAAGAAACGCGTGACCGCAGGTGACTAGATCTCCGAGTCTCCGTCCGACCACGTGACCAGTCACCAGATCTGCTTGACGGAGTGCCACTGCTTGACGCCGTCCAACCATGCGACGCGACCAGCTCTGCTTGACGGAGTGCCTCACCCTACCGGCGACTGCGAGCTGCTGCAGTGCCACCTGTTGACGCCGATGACGGAGTGACCGGTGAGCGGTGATGGACGATTACTGATTTGCTACTAGGCGCTGCCACGCTGGGCTGTTGGCCGCTTGGCACTGTGCAGAGTGCTTGTCTGTTGTCTCTTTGTCTGTTGTCTCTTCCTTCAAACCTTATAGTGGTAAGTTTTGTTTCCTCTTGTTGTTTTGGTATGTGAATGTGGGTCGAGCTTGGATTTTGATATTATAATGTAATTGACAGGTTCTTTAACTTGTTTTGATTCAATTATACTTGCAATTTTTTGAACTTTTATGATGGATATTCATCTGTGGATTGTTTTGGTATCTTGGTCGAGCTTAAAGCGTGATTGGCGCGATTGGCCTGTTCTATAGCTTGTTTTGGTTCGATTATGAGGTCTAGTTATTGACTTCCTTGATGAGTTTTCAATTCTTGGTTGTTTTGGTATCTGGGTCGAGCCTGGATTTGAAAGAGTGTATGATAATTAACCTGTTCTTTAACTTGGTTTGCGTATAGAAATAGAAACTTGAGCTCAATATAGACATGGATATAGGTTGTTTGTGGTTATGTCTGGATTTTATGTAGGTTTTCAATATTCTTCTTGGGACTTTATGATCAAATGTTGTATTAGTTTGAGCAATCAATCTGATAGTAGTTATGAGTTGCTAAATCGAACTGTTAAAGCACATCTTTTTGGGAAAAATTGTTACCTGCTTTATGAGATTCTGTTAGATTGTATAGCTCTTAAAAACTAATGCCTGCATAGTGTGTGAATTTCTTGATCCAGACATTTTTTTAGAAGGATTAGATTTATGACGTCGTAAGAAATCAATAAACTTTTTCCTTTTCTGAGTGAGAGATGATTTTATCACTCCATCTTAATTAAATAAAATTATTATTAAATTATTACTGTTGTATGTTGCCAACTAAAATTAATTACTATTGTTGACAAAGAATATTGCTAAAAAATTTTATTAAATTAATAAAAAAAATTGCACCCCCGAAAAAAAATTCCCAGATCCGCCCTGCTCGTGCTAGACCCGAGTTATCTTGTGAAGCTTCATTTAACTTCGACTTCTATCCTTCCCAATTGACGAGGAGTCCATGCATTTGGGCTTAATCGACCCTTTATTGTCGTAGCACGTTTCGTGAACGAATATGACTCAGCGATTCTCAAACTTCAAATGGTGAAACTTTTGTTGCTTGGTGATGGGGAAGATTATTTTCTCTTGACAATTCTCAAACTTCAAATGTAAGGACGGAGTCGATAGATTAAAGTTCCATAACGTTTAAGTTAAAAGACAGGAAGAAATGGGTATTCTGGAAAGCTCTGTCCAGCTCACCTGAGTTTAATTACTCTCATGATACGGTAGATGAACTAGCTCATTTCTCATGACCTCACCAAGTTGAACCACCGAGACGGATCCCAGAAAACATCCCACAGCTTTCTCGTCGGCATTCCTCACCACTTCCCCAACATCCACCACAACTTGTACCTGTTCAGCCGATCTAAAATTCAAGCAGCAACAACACCAAAAACTCTTCCAATTTAAAGTCATTGTTTGCCCAAAAAGGGAATCCCATAAATCGAATCTCACCTTCATACTTTCACAAACCCACCACCTCCTTCACACACACGCGCACAAACCACACCCTCAGAACTGGATGAATTACTGAGGTGAATCCACCGCAAACAGATAAACCTGCTTGTGTATTTATGTACAGATAGATTGTTTTGGTGAAGACTCAATGTTGTCACTTAGGTCGGCGGCGGTGGCAGAAGGAGACGATCGATGGTTTGCGCTTAATAGAATAAAAGGACCTTTTACAAAAAAAATAAAAAGAAGAACAAAAAACTTCTTTATCGGCTAGGAAGTTGGTGAGGGTAAGTCCAATTAACATTTTGGGCCATTTACAAGATGAAGATACAAAATATTTTTGGGAGCCCAAATGATTGGACAAACCCAGTTCATATAGCGGAAATTTTGCCCAAACTAATTTTGAGCATCGGGCCGGGTTTTGGGCCTCCACCGACCCTAGTAAATTAGGTCCATGCTCGCCCCGCATCAGCATCAGGCTTCTTTACTATTTCGGGCCGAAAGGTTTTTTGGAAAAAAAAAAAAAAACCACTTTAAGTGTTAGAACATCGTTAAGCCTTAGAGTCGAGGGCATCCTATATGATATTAGAGTTTCGCTTTGGCAAGGTATGGACATTCGATTCTTTCGGCTTGCGTATATGATCCCCTTTATTATTGTGCAATTTGCACATAATTATCCGTGCACATGAGATGGAGTGTTATGCATGAGCTTGCACGTGAGGAAGAGTGTAATGCATCTCTAACTGTTTAATCTTTTTAGAGCAGATGATAACTTAACATAACGTTATTTACAATAAAAGCTCAGCCTATGCTACTGGGACACCATTCATTGGTACATACATGACAAAGCTTTTGATGGAATATTGTCATGGACTGCAGCTTAGTTTATAGGTCGTTATAGAAGGTATCAACATTCAACTCTTGAAAACTTGTGGCGGTGACTGAAAAAACACAGGTAGAGTTGTATCGCTTCACCGGTCATATGGGTGGCAGTAATATTCTGGACTAATAGTGCTAAGTTGAAGTAGCAGAAGTTAATAATAGTACGGAGGCATCCTTATAATGTTCAATTTCTAGTACCAAAAGTGATCATGCCAGTTGTTGCTGCTCAAAATATGTTCCGCATACGTTGCAAAACCCGAATCTAGATCAATGACCTGCAAGAGAGAAAACGAGTGACCGCCGGGAGGGGTTCCTGATGAAAAACTATCTGATGCTTAAGTCAGAGTGCAGCTACATGATAATGACTCTGAAAAAGCATGAAAGACACAATGTGTATTTGTGTGTGTAATTTTCCCCATACCTAGAGAGGTAGCCCCTTTATACAATGATAGGAAGAAGAGCCCTAGTAGGACTGGACTGTGAACAAATCCAATTAGGATTGTATTAGGATCCTAGAGGATCACGTGTCTATCTGATGATAGAGTTAGAATCCCTAATAAGATAATTGTCAATCTCCCAGTTTGACTGGGATCACCGGGTATTCCCTAATTATTGGAGTTATATTTGAGGTATATCATAAGCCCCCCCACTTCCTTAACCAAAATGTTTGGCTGAGGAAGTTTATTCCTGGTGTTTTGAGACACGCGTCAAATTTGTAAGGGATTCTCCATCCGCTTGTAGGGGTAATAATATTTCTCTCCTCCATGTGCTCGGACCTAAGCTCTTGGGAGCTTAAGCCTTAAAACTTTGCCCAAGTAGGCTTCTAGAACTCTAGCTCTTGAAAGCTAGGTCTTTAAAATGTCACCTAAGTAGGCTACTCAGAATCATCTTAGGAAGATGAATCATGGGATCTCGGGATCCTTTAGAGGATGTGCCCCACGTTAGCCTCTCTAAAGAGAGGACACAGAGTTGTGCATGCAAGTTCTTGCATGTGCTAAGTGTTTGAATGTCCCTTTGAGGGGTCACCTCTCCTGTGAAGGGCGTTTGTTTTGTGCAAGTGTGTGTTCTTTAGCTTGAGCTGACCACATCATGCTTGCATTTTACTTTGACGCGAACCCTTATCGTCAGCTAAGGGCTGGCAAAGAAGCCTCGCACTCACGCTCGGCCAGGTTTCGAATTAACAAACAGGGTAGGGTGACGAACTCCCACTAGGTATTGCCATTTCATGGGTTAGAACTAAAGCTAAACCGTTTGGATAGAACTTGAGCTCTATCCTGTCACCCTTGAGGGTGTTCGTCCCTTGAGGGACCGCCTAGAGGGCTAGCGGAACATAGAGTTCTTGTAGGCTCCCTTGAGGGCTGATGGAGCACAGAGCTCATGTAAATACCCTCTGGGGTTTGACAAAACTTAAAGTTCTCGTACGCGCCCTTAAGGGCGAATGGAGGGCGGAGCTCATGAAAGTACCCTTTAGGGTTGACGAAACTTAAAGTTCTCGTCTTACACGCCCTGGGGGGGGGAATGTAGCTTAAAGCTCATGAAAGTACCCTTGAGGGTTGACGAAACTTAAAATTCTCGTTGTACGCTCCCTCGAGTTTGACGGAACTTAAAGTTCTCATTGTATGCGCCCTTGGGGGTGGATGGAGCTCCAAGCTCATGAAAATACCCTTGAGGGTTTCGATCGAAGCAACAAGTGCTTGTTGTCTTGTCGCTAAATAAGAAGGTGTGGAAATTGAACTTGTAATATGGCCGCTGTTATGAAGCCCCTCTGTCTGAAAGAACACGGGGCATTAGGCCCGTAATATTGCTGATATCGTAAAAAGAGAATGAGTCGACTAAAATTTTTGCTTCGACTAAAAGATTTGGCTTCGACTAAAAGTTTTGACTTCGACTAAAACATTTTGATTTTGACTAAAAGTTTTGGCTTCGACTAAAAGATTTGGCTCTTTACTAGAATTTCTGTCAGATCTTTTAAGAAAGGCTTAGAAATGCTAACAAGGAAAAATAGACTTCAGGTTCTCGCATCTTCAATGTAGTTCAAGTCTTTAAATCCCGAATCCAAGTCCAGGTTCAAGCTTTGTCCATGTCAAGATCTCGTCTTTGTTTGATTAAGATAAATTCTAAAATGTTTATCTTAATAATGCTGTCAGATTAATGTTAGAGATAATAAGTATGGAATCATCAAAATCAATAAGTCAACAATCTCCCCCTTTTTTATGATGACAATATTAGTTCTAACATTATAAAGACATACTCCCCCTTAATCAGTTAACATTCACCCAAGAAGATAACTTAAAGAACATCTTATAATATTTAACAAAAGAATTAATAAAGATGCATACAAAGAATAATCAATTAGCACTCGTTCTCCCCCTTTGTCAAATCAAAAAGAGGGGCAGCTAGTGCAACAAGCAAAAGAATAAATAAATAAATAAAAATGTTAAGGCCGACGGCGACGAGCACCCTGGGCAGAGGAGGAGGGATCAGCGGGCGGCGGAGTAGATCGACGAGCACCTTGCGCAGAAGAGGAGGGATCAGCAGCCGGTGGAGTGGTTGTGGGGACTTCAACGACTTCGACGACACGTGGAGAGCGCAATGGCGGAGGGTTGTATGGGAGATGCGGGATAAATAACCATTCTTCCTGTCGGTGCCAGTGTGTCGAGGAGGAAAGATATCCGGACGAGTCACCCTAAAGCCATGGGCCTGATCGAAGATCTGATGAGCCAGGTAGCGGTTTTGTTCGGTCAGAATGGTCGTGGCAAGATAACCTGGCGACGATGAGCCTGAATGGCAGCTTCCTGCTGGTGATGAAGATCATGCTGCATCCAAGTCAAACTTTTCAGGAGGGGAGTATGATTTAGAGGGAGCGAGGAAAAAGGGTTAGCGATAAGGTCATTGAGAAGGTTGTGAAAGTCGATTTGATTCGAAAGAAGCTGGGTGGAAGAGTGTTGAACTGACTGCTGAAGGACAGCAAGCTCATGAAGGAGAACAGTGTGGTTAGCTGCAACAGAAGCAGCAAGGGTGGTTTGAGATTCAAGTAGTAACTGAATCAAAGTAGAGAGACGAGAAAGAGTTTCAGAGAGGTCGGAGTTGTCGAAAGAGAGGAACTCATCAAAATTAAGATTTGAGAAGCTGTTAAGCAGACTACTGAAGAAAGGATCAGAAGGGTGAAGAGGGGGTGGGTAGATGTGGGACTGAGGAGGAAGGGTCAGAAGGAGGGAAGAGGATAGAGCTAGATAGGTTAGTAGGTGCAGGGAGGTATGAACTAAGTGGAAGGAGGTGGTGGTGGTGAAATAGACAGGGAATGAGCAGAAGGTGCGGCTGAGGGAATTGCAGGAGCAGGGGAGGGAACAGGAGTAGAAGCAGGAGCGGGGGCCAGAACAGATTGGGTGTAGGAAGGGTCGGTAACAGTGATGGGCTCAAGAAGGATAGTGTTGGAGGTGAGATCAGAGCGAATGGCGAAACCCGCACGACGAAGATAAGTTTTGTCAAAAACATGGTGACTCGGAAGAGAGATACATTCCGAGTTAGAGGTAAGCAAGGAGACATGAAAATATTCAAAAACACGGGTTAACAGGAGTCTGAAAGGAAGATTAGCAGATGATTTGGTTTTTCTGGCATTCATTACTAGCATGATAATGCCCACAATGTTTAAGGGAGAACCTCGAATGAAGTGGGTGAGAAGAATGATGTCTAAATAAGAAAAAGTAGCATATGTGCCGGAACGGATCGAGAGATTATAACAAAGAATAAGATGGAGGACACCATGAAGAGGATAAAGGTCACCTAGACTAGGTTTGGGGGGTCAAGAAATGGACGGGTCACCTAAAAGAGTTTGTGTTTGTTGGAGGGGAGTAAAGGAACTGGTGGTACACCACGTGTTTGCGGTGAAAACAAGGGTAGAGGATTGATTGGTAAAACCGAGTATGTGGGCTAAGGTGGTGGCATCGAGACGGATGTGAACCCTATTCACATATGTGGTAAAAAGGAAGGTGATTGAGCGGTAAAATGCATGTTGGAGTTGAACATGCGAACAACAGCGAGGTGAAAAATGGAAGGTGGAGAGAGAATGAAGAGATAGCCCATTAGCTCAAAAAGGCCTTAAGACCAAGTTGAGTCATTAGATTGACATCACTTGGATGACCGGGAATGACCTCCCGATTTATGAAATTTGTATAGTAGGTGATTTGGTCATCGATAGACGGAAAGAAATGGGGAATGTGAAGTATATCGGTAGGGGAAATATAAAGGGCATGTAAGGGGTGGATATGTTAGTGGAGGAGCAGATGAAGAAGAGGCAACAAGTGGAGGAGGAACAACAGTACCTGAAGATGACGGAGCAGCAGACGACGGAGGGACAGGTGCAGAGGACGATGGACGGGGAGCAACAATTGTTGTTTGACTAGTGCGGCGGCTGGAGGATGGCAGTGGTGGAGCAACATCAGCAGGTGAAGCAATAATAGAGGCAGGAGCCACGTTGGATTCATTGTCAGAGTCAATGACAAGACGACGCCGACTACGAGGGCGTGGATTGGAGTCCATGTGGGTCCTTGGAGTGACAGGTGGACTAGAGAAAGAAGAAGAGTAAGAGTCTGTGAAAACGAAAGACAAATAGTGAATAAGGAACAATGAAAAGTTAAAGTGAAAAAGGGGGGGCTATATAAAGGCAACGAACTTTTAGTCGACTGAAAAAGTTTGAGTCGACTGAAAGAGAGCTTTTAGTCGACAGAAAACAGACTTTTAGTCGACTGAAAAACTTTTAGTCGACTAAAAGTTGTCAAAGACCAAGGAGAAAAAAAAACTTTTGAAGCGACGAAGGAACAGAGCTGAACAGTCAAAGAGAAAGATTTCGGGAAAAGAAATTTTTTTAGCTAAGATCACACATTCCTAAACGATGACGAAGAGAACAGAAAGAGGATTCAGCTAAGGGTTTTATAAAGATATCTGCGAGCTGATCTTCAGAGCCAACTTTTTTGAGTTTAATTAATCCTTTCTGAACATTGTCTTGGAGAAAGTGATGACAGATATCGATGTGCTTAGTGCGCGAGTGTTGGACATGATTTTTACTAATGTCAATAGCACTGCTACTGTCGCACATAATAGGAATATGGTCTATTGAGATACCAAAATCTTGTGAAATTTGACGCATCCACAATACTTGGGCACAACAGCTTCCAGCTGCAACATATTCTGCCTCAGCTGTGGAGAGAGTCACAGACGTTTGTTTCTTACTGTGCCAGGACACTAAAGCATCTCTAAGGAATTGACAAGTGCCGCTAGTACTCTTGCGATCAACAAGACATCCCGCATAATCAGAATCTGAAAACCTACTAGATCTAGCGAGGAGTTTTACGGATACCAAAGTCCTAGATTTAAAGTCCCAGAAAGGTATTTAAAAATACGTTTAACTGCAGAAAGATGAGATTCTTTGGGACAAGCTTGAAAACGGGCACAAATACATACACTAAACATTATGTCAGGTCTACAAGCAGTAAGATAGAGCAAACTACCAATCATGCCACGATAAAGTTTGTTATCTACATCTTTATCATTTTCATCTTTGACAAGATTAACGCTAGGAGAAATAGGGGTCCCTCTAGATTTAGCATTATCCAAGCCAAACCGTTTCAAAAGCTTCTGTGTGTACTTAAACTGACTTATAAAAATTCCTTCTTTTGACTGCTTGATTTGAAGTTCGAGGAGACAGGTAAGTTCTCCTATCATGCTCATCTCAAATTCCCTGTGCATATTCTCAGCAAACTCTTGGCATAGATCATTATTAGTGGCACCAAAAATAATGTCATCAACATATATTTAAACTATTAAAATATGCGAATTTTGAATTTTCGTAAAGATAGTAGTATTGACCTTGCCATGAGAGAATCCATGATCAATGAGGAAGCTGCTAAGACGATCGTACCAAGCTCGAGGAGCTTGTTTAAGACCGTACAAAGCCTTTTTTAGCTTAAAGACATGATTGGGGTATTTTTCATTTTCAAAACCAGGAGGTTGTTTAACGAACACTTCCTCTTGTATTACCCCATTCAAGAAGGCACTTTTCACGTTCATTTGAAAAAGTTTAAAGTTCATATGACATGAAAATGCCAAAAGCATTCGAATAGCCTCAAGTCGAGCGACTGGGGCAAAAGTTTCATCAAAATCAACCCCTTCGACTTGATTGTATCTTTGAGCAACTAGTCTAGCCTTGTTACGAACAATATGGTCATTTTCATCAAGTTTGTTTCAGAAAACCCACTTTGTTCCAATGACCTTTTGTTGAACAGGATCCGAAACTAATGACCAAACACCGCTTCTCTCAGATTGATTCAATTCATCTTACATGGAAAGAATCCAGTCAGAATCGTTTAGAGCCTCTGAAATGTTTTTAGGCTCTATTTGAGAAAGAAAAGCAAAATCCGCGCAAAAAAGATTTACCGTAGATCGTGTTGTAACTCCACGTTCCACATTACCTATGACTTGTTCTAGTGGATGACTTGAGGAGTATCTCCAGCTTTTTGGGAGTGGATGTGTCTCATCACTGTTGTTGTGAGAGGATGTTGAGCACTCCCCCTCGGTTGAAGAGACATTAAGTTTGTTGTTTAAGTTTAGGGAGAGTTCTTCACTATCATCATCTGCATTCTTACTTGGTTTTTCAACGTTAGACTCTTCAAATATTACATGCATAGATTCTTCAACTGTCATAGTTCTACGGTTATAGATTCTATATGCTCTACTTTTTAATGAATAACCAAGAAATATTCCCTCGTCAGATTTCGCATCGAACTTTCCCAAGTTCTCACGATTGTTCAAAATAAAGCATTTGCAACCGAAAACCTTGAAATAATTGATTGTTGGTTTTTGATTTGAGAACAATTCGTAAGGTGTTTTATCAAAAATTGGTCTGATGAGTACTCTGTTCAACACGTAACAGGAAGTGCTGACGGCTTCGGCCCAAAAATATTTGGGCAGAGAGTTTTCATGAAGCATGGTTCTGGCCATTTCTTACAGAGTACGATTCTTTCTCTTTGCAACCCCATTTTGTTCAGGTGTCCGAGGAGCAGAAAACTCATGGGAAATGCCATTTTGAATACAAAAAGGAATAAAATCTTTTTCAAATTCACCGCCATGATCACTTCAAATTTTTACAAGCTTCAACTCATTCTCATTTTGAAGCTGCTTAACAAGACTAAATTTTTTTTCAAACGCTTCATCCTTATGAGTTAGAAAAAGAACCCAGGTGTATCTTAAAAAATCATCAACAAGGACGAAGGCATAAAATTTTCCACCTAGGCTGACATTTCTCGTAGGGCCAAAAAGATCTAAAAGAAGGAGTTGAAGAGGGCGAGAAGTGGAAACGACATTTTTGGCTTGAAAGGATGTTTTTGACTGTTTACCATATTGACAGGCATCACAAACCTTATCCTTGACAAACCTTAACTTTGGTAGGCCTCTGACAAGTTCTTTCAAGTGAGTTTCTTGATTAGATCCATGTGAACATGACCTAATCTACGATACCACAACCAAATATCATTATGTTGAGCAGAAAGACAAACTTCACGAGAAGAGTCAGATGCATCAAAAGATATAGTATAGATATTACCATCTCTTTTACCAACCAAGGTACCTCCTTCTGAGGCATGACTGATTAGGCATTGATCGCCTTCGAACTGAACTTTGTGTCCACTATCGATGAGTTGACTAATACTTATCAGATTGAACTTCAAACCATCAACCAAGGATACGTTATCTATAGTAATGGAACCGGTACCAATTTTACCTTTACCAATGATCTTCCCATTCGAGTTGTCTCCGAAGGTAACAAGTCCTCCATTCTTCGGAGTGATATGGGAGAAAAGTGAGTGATCACCGGTCATATGTCTTGAACATCCGCTGTCGAGAATCTATTTGTTGGAATCTACCCTTGCTTTCAACATACCTACAATAGATTCTGGTTTCGTTCCTTTAGGTACCCACACTTTCTTGGGTCTTGGAAGATTAGATAAACAAGATTTTGGCACCCAAACTTGTTTCATTTTGTTTTTTGTAATGGAAGGGAATGACTGATTTTTGACAGCACTAAGAGGATAATTTTTAACTAAGTGCCCTTTCTTTTTACATACTGTACAGAGTCTGAAAGGCGAGCAAGAAGCTAAATTTTTGTTAAAGAAATTTTTATAATCCTTTTGCTTCTTTGAAGGATCGTATCCGATTCTACTTTTCTAAAAAACACATCTTTGTCTTCCCAAAAGAATATCCAAATTCTCTCTTCTTTGGCTAAATTTTGAAAGAGTAAAATTCAGATCTTCAATCTCCTTTTCTAAATTAATTTTTTGTATAGAAATATCTTCTAGTTGAGATTTTAAGAATTCGTTTTCAACTGGAACTTTTACTCCTCGGAGAGATTGGATTTCAGAAGACAAAAGAGAGTATTCCTTCTAAGAAGCATTCAGATTATTTTCTAAAGAAGTATTTTCAGAAATATAAAATTCAATCTTTTCTTGAAACTCTTCCTTTTCGCCTTCTAACTCTTCAACAGTACTTATTAAAGAAAGAGCCTTATTTTTTAGATTAGCATTTTTAGCTTTTAACTTTTTATAGTTTTCACTGAGTTCGAGAAAAGCTGACTTAAGTTCATTATAATGATTTTCAAAGATTACCTTGGGATTATCATCTTTGGCCATGAAGCAAAGTTGAGTTACGTCATCATCTTCGCTAAATTCTTTGTCACTTTCATCAGAGTCATCTCATGTCAGCAGAGCTTTTCTGGACTTAACTTCTTTTCTTTGAAGTCTCGACTGTTGCTGCTTGCGGTCTTGTTCTTGAGTTGTGGACAGTATTTTTTGATGTGCCCAGTTCTACCGCATTCATAGCAGGCATCAGGATTATCCTTTATATTCCAATCACTGTTATTTCTCTGATGTGATTGGTTTGTAGGATTTCTCCTAATCTTCCCATCTCGCTTGCTTGCGAGAAATTTCTTAAACTTCCGAGTTATGAAAGCCATTTCAAGATCAGAATCGTCGCTGCTCTCTGTAGGTTTATGAGAGGTCTCAGCTCTAAGAGCTAAGTTTTTCTTCTTGGAGGTGGTTTCTTCTTCGTCATGAATTTTCATTGTAATTTCATGAATCATTAGAGAACCCACCAATTCTTCAAGCTTCAGCACATTCAAGTCCTTTGCCTCTTGAATAGCTGTGAGTTTTGCTTCCCATCTATCTGGAAGAGATCTTAGAAGTTTTCGAACAACTTTCTTTTCTGGATAGATTTTACCCAAAAGCTTCAGTCCATTTATAATGAGTGTGAATCTAGAGTACATCTCATTTATGGACTCGTGCTCCTTCATCTCGAAGGCCTCATACTGCTGGACCAACATGTTGATCTTGGTTTCTTTTACTTGATTTGTTCCTTCATGAGTAACCTCTAACAGCCTCCACATTTCTCTAGCTGTCTCATATGCTGAGACTCGATTGTACTCGTTCATGTCAAGGCCACAACTGATAATGTTCTTAGCTTTATCATCCATGGAGAAAAGCTGCCCCTCATGATTGTCCATTTCCAGAATTCCATTCGGAATCTTGGTTCCATCCGGTCCATCCTTCATAGGAATTATAGGACCATTTTCAACAACATACCACACGTGTGTATCCTGCCTCAGAAAATTCCTCATGCGATTTTTCCAGTAGCTGTAGTTGTCATACTTCAACAAGGGTGGCCTGGTGGTTGCTGGTCCTTCTTCCATAACGCGATCTTTAGCTTTTGACGATTAAGTCACAGAAAAATACCAGAGCACACGGCTCTGATACCACTTGTAGGTCCCTAAATACACCTAGAGAGGGTGAATAGGTGTTTTACAGCTTTGAGTATAAATTTAAAAATAAGATTACAAAGTAATGACATATATAATGGTAATAGATTTAACACAGAGATTTATACTGGTTTGGCCCCACCAGCCTACGTCAAGTCCTCGAGCACTCCACATAAGGGAGACCTACTCGAGCCTTTTACTAAATTAGCTAGCTTCAGGTGCTAGCTCAAACCGCAGTACAATTTTTGAAACCCTTCCAAGGTTTCCAATAGTTTACAAATGAAAAGAGATTTACAATTTGAATACAACAAACAAACTCCTTCTTGAGCAGATGTTACAATGAAAACTAAGACTAAGCCTTCTTAGGGGGAAGATCTATATTCTTTCAAGAACCAAACCAAGAAGCTTACAAAGAACTATCTCAAAGGTGAACTCACTCAATAGAGAATAGATAAGAATAAAAGATCAAGATGAGAGAGTTTTTTAAGAAAGAAATAATTCGCGCGAGAGAGATATATAAAATGCTCTCGAGGACCCCTTTTTATACAAGTAACAGAAGTGAACCGTTAGGAAGGGAAAGCCCAAAAAAGAAGGATTCGACTAAAACAAGAGAACGAGTCGACTAAAAGATTTGGCTTTGACTAAAAGTTTTGACTTCGACTAAAAGTTTTGACTTCGACTAAAACATTTGACTTCAACTAAAAGTTTTGGCTTTGACTAAAATATTTGACTTCGGCTAAAATATTTGACTTCAACTAAAACATTTGACTTTGACTAAAAGTTTTGGTTTCGACTAAAAGATTTGGCTCTTTACTAGAATTTCTGTCAGATCTTTTAAGAAAGACTTAGAAATGCTAACAAGAAAAAATAGACTTCAGGTTCTTGCATCTTCAATGTAGTCAAAGTTTTTAAATCTCGAGTCCAAGTCCAGGTTCAAGCTTTGTTCATGTCAAGATCTCGTCTTTGTTTGATTAAGATAAATCCTGAAATGTTTATCTTAATAATGTTGTCAAATTAATGTTAGAGATAATAAGTCTGGAATCATCAAAATCAATAAGTCAATAGGTTGAACCTTGTGGCGGTCAGAGATGGTGACGTCTGAACCTTGTCTGTGGTTGTGCAGGCATGGGCCTGCCGTGTAGGCGCTGCTGATGGCGGTGCCATAACTGTTTATGGTGTTGACCATGGGGGCGTAGTGGTGCTGAGTTTCCTTTTTCATGATGACCGAATTGTTTGATGGCAGTTAAATTCGGAGACGTGGCGGCTAATTTGTCGTTTGCCATCAGCGGTAGTTTCCAAGGCAATAAGGAGACTGTTTGAAGGCGGTTGGGGTTGGAGACTCACGGTGGCTGTGCCGTCGGTTGACTGCCGACGGTGGTTTCCAAGTTGTACTATCAGAGTATTTTTTTTGACGTGGTTACGTTCTTGAGGTCAATCGGTTAGGCTGGCGGGTCCCACGATGGCGCCAAAATGTTGCTGCTCAAAATATGTTCCGCGTAGGTTGCAGATCCCGAGCCTGGACCGATTACCTGCAAGATAGAAAACAAGTGACCGCAGGGTAGGGTTCCCGGTGGAGAACTCTCTGATGCTTAAGTTAGAACGCAATTACATGATAATGACTCTGAAAAAGTATGAAAGACACGATGTGTATGTGTGTAATTGTCCCCATACCTAGAGGGGTAGTCCCTTTATATAATGGTAGGAAGAAGAGCCTTAGTAGGACTGGACTGTGAAAAAATTCAATCATGATTGTATTAGGATCCTAGAGGATCACGTATCTATCTCTGATGATAGAGTTAGAATATCTGATAAGATAATTATCAATTTTCTAATTTAACTGAAATCACAAAATATTCTCTAATTATTAGAGTTATATTTGAGGTACCGGTGTAAAGTTTGAACCCAGGTCTTGTGCAAGGTACCTTGGCATTACCGATTTAAAGACTTTGGAACAAAGTTTGGCTTTTAGCACCCGTAAAGGCTGGTGGAAAAGCCATACTCATATGATCATGACCCTACTACTAATCACCAGGGGTCATCAACTAGCGAGCAGAGCATGAATTTCAGTACGCATCTTTAATGTGCCCCCACAGGTGCACGTTGTGGGGGCACATGGAGGAAGAAGAAGTGCTCTTTAGATGGAAAGGGCATTCCCACATTGCACATGGAGAAAGAGGGGGTGAGAAGCTTTTGACAGAATCGTGGAGGCTGGCAGGTCGGGTGAACAGTCTAAAGCAATAATCAGTCTGCTGCAGAGAGACACGTCTTTTCTTGGTAGAAAGGAACTTAAAGAAACGGTAATGAATGACCTCATTTACTATTCAACTCCTAATGGCCCCAAGAATGAAGTGAGAAAACATCAACACATGCACAAAAAACCCTGGCCAGGTAAATATACCTAGTAGAGTGACCATCTATATCATAACCAAGCTATACACCGTGGTTTGGCCTACACTCTGCATAAGCTGGAACATGAGACATGGAAGACTTGAAAGAAAAGCTCTCCAAAATGGAAGCTTTGTTACTTACCCTGGAATAGATAAAACCCATGGCAGGTAAACATGGTCGATTGTATAATTCTACCCCATAGTACCAAACTGATCCAAACTTGAGCCGAAAGCGGATGGAGCAGTTAAATGATAGATCAAGATTTGAGACAAAACGAGGATCAGCATTGAAAATTAGGTTTAGAATACATGGTCAAAGTTCCTCTCATAGGGAAATAGAATCAGATCCTCTTGTAGTGGGATATGCCTGACATCAATCAATGCTAAATCCAGAAAGGACTAACGAACTTCAATCAAAGCTAAATCCGGAAGGGGCTAATGAACTTCAAGTTTCCAACTAAAGATTTCTTTTTTACTTTTCTCTGGGTTAACATCAAACTTCTTCGACAAATGTTCAATGGACTACCACAGTCAAGTCAAACTAATTAAGCAGGTCAGAGATAAAAGAAACCTAACAAGTTGCAAGCCTCAGCTATGCCACAACATTTCTTTTGCCGTGATCATCTCAACCACCTCCGAAGGTCACTGGTAGAAGAAGGTGATATCTCTCCACCAAGGCTATCTGTGCAGTAAGAAGAATAGTTAGACTGTTGCTCTATCCCCAAATGCACTCCACTAATGCTCTTGAAACTTGGGCTCTTCATGTTGTGTCCATAACCAGCAATGTAAGGATCAGGAACCGGGAAGGATAGGCGCTTTTTGGCTGATCCTGCTCTTTCCCTATCTGGGGTTGACAATCTCTGCCTTGGTGCACTCTGTGAACGGACCCTAGCTTTAGCAGACTCAGTTGCAGCCATGTAATTAGGCATTGCACCACCACCAACCCCACAAGTTGCACCTCTTATATGTTGCTGCAATCCACCAGTATAGTAATAGTTAGACCTTAAACTCGGCGTTTGAGCAGTTTGATAGCTTTTTTCTTCTCTCCCACAACGAGGGCTCGCAGAACGCACTTGAAGAGGCCTTGTTTTCGATGGAGAGGGCGTAACAGGGGAAGGATGATGTGGTAAATTTTGGTGGGCTCTATGAAGAGGAGAAGGAGCGGGATTTGCATTGGGTCTTTGATGGTGCTGGTGATATTGATGCTGATTTGATCTTCGGAAATTAGGAGCCAAGTAAGAATAAGGTTGTGAAGTGTCAATTTCAACAGTTTTAACAGTCTCTCTTTGATCCGTTGAAGCTCTTCCCCTGCCATCCCATGGTTTTGCACCCATCCACCTGTCTAGCCATTGGTGCTTCTCTCGAAGCTCATTTTCGCTGCCCAGTGATGCATTCCTATCACTTCTCCACATCTTTGATATGCATTGCACAAATTTGTAACAATTAGACCATTGTTGCTTATCCATTGAGGAACAGGTAATATAGATAAAGCAGTATGGTGAAAGAAATTTCTATGTAGTATAGCCTTATCAATTGCACATGTGAATAAAAAAGATGAACCTGTTGAGAGAAGGCATGACACAAGTTTCTTTCGCGTTTTAACGCTGCTTCCTTTCTGTTTTGTAGCATTGCTTTCACTTCCTCAATTGTGTGTGGACGTTCGTCCCAATCATCTGCATTGCTGCTTCCGTCTCTTGACTGTAAATTAAAATCAGAAGCCTGGAACATTGGAGACACATTAGACACAGCCCTCTTCCCCTCCCTCTTAGAAAAATGAGCTAATCATTACATACCATTGATTTCCTATCAAAAATGTCTTGAAGATACCGTGACTCCCATAGGCTATTGGTGTCGCTAAATGCTGATTTTCTACTTCCATCATTTGATTTTCTCATGCGTTGATCAAGTACCCGGGCCTGCACTCGAACGAGAGCTTGCATGCACTGAAGGGTCATCTTTGCTTGCTTTCGAACATTATGACCCCTCACCAGCGCTTGCAATTTAACAAGCCCTTTCAGTGCACGGAGAGCTCTCCTTGCCTTCACATACAAAGTGAAATAATTCATCTTATTCTTTCCTCTCAGAAATATGAAAGCAAACAAGAAATACAAGAGAAAGGCACCTTTGGAATTATAGTAGTTCAACGTACTTTGTGCGTTAAGCCGCCATTTCCTCTACTCTAAAAGCTTAAACTGTGAGAAAATGGACTCAATATGTATGTCATTGGCTTGACAAACAAAGGTTAGGGCTTGTGTGGGTTTTGTATTTATGTTTAGATACGGGGTTTATTTGCAACCAGAATCACGTTGAGTTTTATTTTTACTTTCTTTTTCTGCTTTGTTGTTGATTGTACAAATTCGTTCAAAGCGGATGACCTTAAGTAGCTTTGAACCGTATTTTAGACCGGTACTATGCAGAAAAATCTTACATGGGAAGGAACCACCACGTGGCAATGGTAACAGCCAATGGGGACAGATCATATGCTCCACTAGCCCCCACTACATTCATGGTGTGCGTCTATTTTGGAATTGTGTTGCTTTCGCTCATTGGTTATCACCATTGCCAGATGGCTAATTCCTCCCCACCTAAGAATATCTCTACCGTACAAAAATTGAACAAACTACTAATTAAGGAGGTCTGGGAAGGACTAATGCACGCAGATTTCCTGCACTTCCTTAAAAACGATGTATTGAACTCATGAACATAATGAGCAAGGAATATCCGTGATAAACTTATCAGTAATAAGATAATAGAAAGGCAAGCGTGCATCAGAACAAGTTGTACTAAGCTTTCAAACTTACTAATATAAAGTTGATTCCCAAACACCTAAATCAGTTTTGGCCAAGCATTTGAGAACTAGTGTGACTCAATCAGATACAAAAGACAGAAAGCACCAAATCACAATTGCAGCTGCGAGTTGTGAAGCATGCTTTTTAAATCACTTGCAATCTGTTGAGTGATATAATGTCTTAATGCATGGAACCTGAGCATAGAAGAGAATTGAAATTATGTAGCTTTCAGACGAGAAGTGATATTGCCAGAATGAGAAAGGATATTGCCACAACATGTCCAATGTGCATGATTGTACCACATGCACCAATAGTTGTACTCAGATGATCAAGTACAACTATTGATACATGTGGTACAATCATGCACATTGAACATCTTACGACGATACCCTTTCTAGTTGTGGTAATATTCTTTCCCATACAGTATAGAACCAACTGATATTCCAATTTAGAGTTTTAGTTCTTAGCTTCCATCATTCCCATCCAATTGGTATATTTTGCCGTGTATCCTAATTTTTAACGTTAATAGTAAAAGAACTTATTAATAGCACATTCAAATCAGTAATGTTACTTGTCCTCTACTTTATAGGACTTAATATTCTGAACTTCTTTGATTTTCTGTTTTAACAAGGGGTAGTCCTATTGACACTCCTAAACGACTAGTGACACTTCCTCACTGCTTCACCTAATTGAACATTGTTCATATAACGTGCAAAAAAGGCATTACGCGAAGTGCATAAAATTGTATTCCTGGAGGTGCCAGGATACCCTTACTTATCAATCAAAGAAAAGTTCGAGATCTACATCTCACTCACCAGGTACCCTCTGAAAGCTGTTTGAATAACAACGGCAGCAAAGTGCTCCCTGACATTATTAGAATGAGGCCTGGTGAGCCGGGCAACCTCCACTGCTGCCTGAGCAGTGGCCACTGCTGCCTCAGCCGCTGCAGCCGTCGCCACTGCCACTGCCACTGCAACTGCATGCCTCTGCTCCGCTGCAGCCCCGGAAGCTTCCGAAACATTTGCCACCGCTGCAGCACCGCCACCAACGCCCTCATCGTTGGTTGTTTTGGCCAGAGCTTGTGGCGTCACCGTTTCGTGTATGGTTGGCTTCCTGAATAGCCATCTCCGTTTCTCTCGCTTCTGCATAAAACCAATGAAAGAACACCATTAATGCTCCGGATTTGTGCACTAAAAGTATTTAAGGTGATTAGAAGTCACCGCCACTGCATGTAAAATAAACGTACTACTACTTAATGAATTAGATACATTTGAATCTATGCTCGCTGGCCAATCTATGGCTACGATCATTGCTAAAATTCACTAATTGATTTGAGACATAAGGGTGCTCAAACAATCAGCACCAAAGTAATGATAAATGGTTTAGATTGGACATAACAATTGATGAAAGAGGGTAATCAAGAAATAATTTTTAGTTGGGGGAAAGAAAATGAACCTTTTCTTCTTCCTCATCTTGTTCATCATGGTGGTTATGCTTGATTCTCTTTTCGGGGTCTTTAGATGGAGATCTGAAGGCCCTCTTGACAGCCGTCAACCATGAAGATCCACCCTTCTTCCCCATAGAAAGATGCAGTAAAGATGTAAGCTAAATGAATGACAATTAAGCTGCATTTACAGCTAAAAAGTGGCTCAGAAAAACAAGACGACTTTGATACGAAGAGCAAAAAGCTTGACAAGAAAGTGGAACTACTGCTACTCCTGCTTGGGTTAGCTTTCACTTCACCTAACAGGCTTAGCACTTTTTTGTGTAAATAAGAAGGGTGGATGAATAAATGCTTCGATGAATGAGAAGGAAACAGTGAGGTTGGATACTGTGGAGGACAGAGTAATGGCGTGGGTGTCAGAGAAAGAGTGCTGTCAGCAACTTTGAATAATTTTTGAAAGCAAAACTTACTTCAAGAGAAACACTGAGAAGTAAAGAAACTCTGTAGCCCGTACCAGTTTAGTTTGCAAATTGCAAGTGAGTGATATCGAGAGCACATTGAAAGCAGTGTTGTGAGCAAGTGGAGGAGAGAGAGAGGGGGAGTTATTATTTATTGAGAGAGACTAATGCACGTTGAAGGCTATACTTACACAGAAACCTAAAAGGGGTCAATTATATTGAGACATGGCTGGCTCGTGAGGGCTTGTTCTTTTCTCTTTCCTTTTCCTATGGGCTTCTCACTTTCTTCTGTAAAAAGCTACTCATCACCTCTCATGGCATCACATGTGACGAAGTTACAACCAGCCAAAGGATGAGCATCTCTAAATTGAGAGGAAAGAGAGTTGTTTACAGAAGGGGAAAGGGGTGTTAGGCCCCTTGGCTCGCACCTGACGGAGAAAGTCTGGTCAAACTGTTTAGATTCCCCCTTGGAAATGGGAGATTTTTATTGCTAGTCTTTCGTCTCACACGTGGTAATGTGGCCAAAATAACATGAAGTATTGTACAAGCTAAATATTGCATAGTTGTGAATTAATGATCTGGGTCAGTTGTTAAAACCGAAGGATTAATGTCATAGGCAGAGGGATTAGTTCAATGGTAACAGATGGTTTAGATTATTCATCTCCGATCACTCAATATTTTTTTTTGCTTATGTACGGATGACTCGGGGTTGATCCCTCACACATCAATAGCTATCATGCTTTTCATTGTCTCGTTCATGCCATTCAAGAAATAAAAAAAAAACACAAAATATTGTAGTTTACATACTGTAATTTGCTAGCACCTTAATTTTGCAAATTATTTGCACCAAGTAAAAACACAACAAGTCGGCCTACCACAGTTGATTTAGCCCCAACGTTCATCAAGAATCTAGGTATTGGCCTAAGGAGAAATTTTCACTCAAGGCTGACTCGTCCTAGGATAGATTAGTGATTGTTCATCAAACTGTCAAATTAAAAAGCAAAAGAACTATTGCATGATAGGTCCGTGGCAAGTTCTGGACTAAAGGAAGACATGGCTTGTTCACACAGGGCATAAAGTTTGAACTGAGTGACATGTCATCGGGAGGAGAAGAGATATAATAGATGTGACAAAAGCTGGATAGAAACTTATGCATGAAGGTATAACAAGGGCCTATCCGATCTCAACAAGTGACAAAGTCGCATCAAATCAAGGAAGTTAAACGTGAGCAGAAGGGTAAAAAAAGAACAGTAAGACGCGTGACAGCTCTAGATTGGATCGATCTGGGACTAAACGATTATAAAAGTTATAAATGTTGTATTAGTTAATCTTTTTTAGTACCACACACAAACTGATTCCTAATTTACGTTAGCACACATATCTTTAACAAACGCACCCAATTACGTTAGATAAATCAAATCACTGTGTAACTCACTTAAACAGTCATCGAAGTATATCTGATATTTGAATTGAACCTTTGTACTCTCAGAGTGTTCTCAAATTATATGAGTAGTTCATTGCAAACATGATAAAGGGTAAACTATCCATGCTCATTGTAGTAATATGTTTTGTTTGATTAGGAATAAGACTAAAGTAGGTTGGAGTAGCCATAAGTAACACTAAAAAGTTTTAAAGCATTAGACTAAAATAATGAGAAAATTTCCAAGTCCAGTCCTCAATGATCATTTTGAAAGAAGCCAAAGAAGCACGTTCCTCCAAATGGCAAAATGTTTAATTTATACCGGGTAATAATGTTTACAAGGGGTCCTGTCAGGACTTGACACGCCCTCACATTGTAATATATGTAAATCTCATTAAAATACATGACAAAGAGTTTTACAAGCAAACACAAGTCTAAGATTATAGACATAAAGGTAGAGGCCTAACAATTACAATTGTGCAATTGCTTGCCTTTTTGGCACTTTTATATCAAGGTTGGAACTAAATTTTACATCACTCCAGCATGAGGCATGGATATACTAACCACCCCTACAGATAAACAAATATAACTCCCACTGTTCAAAAAAAAAAATTACTCTATTTTAACTTGGCACGCATACTAAGAATATAAGTTGTATATTACGTATTTTTCGAGAGGGAGAGGGAGTTAGAAGAGAAAAATAAATTAGTAGAGTGTTAAATGAAGAGAGATGAGACATAATAAAAAAAAGTGTAAAAAGAATAAACACCTACAGAATCTCTTTTACTTTTGAAAGTGGTCAATTTCTATGGGACTTCCTAAAATGAAATATGATCAAATTTTTAGAAATGGAGGGAGTAGTAAATTGGTGGTGGTTTTACTCTATTCTATCCACTTATATCATTGCTTTTCTTGACAAATATTAATGTCAATCTTCCCCCGTAGTCCAACAGTCTTTTGTTAGATATAATTTTACGATTTTGGTTGCAAACTTTCGGCGGCACTTTTAAGTAAACAAATATATCTCTTGAAAAGAATTAACAAGGAAGGTAGAAAAATTTGCGGTGGCGATTCATTGTTTTGTGACGTGATTCCACTGGGGTTGAACTTACTCTCGACTTGTGTGGCCGTTTGCGAATTTTGTTAATAATTGTGTTATTTTATTTTAGTACGTGTGTTAGATGTTTGTTGTTTCATACTTTATGAATTTATATTAGTTGATATAGTTGTAAGATGTCATGAGTCTATTTTGTCTATTTAAAGAATAGAGGCATGACATCTAATGACTATATATATCAAGCTAATAGATTATTTATGAAAATTAGGCTCAAAACGATGGTTGTTGTATCGGTGGTGGTGGTGGTGATGGAGAAATTATAGTGGTAGCGAAGAAAAGATGTTCGTGGTGGTCGTGGTAGTGTTGGTTGGTGGTGGTGATGGCGCACTAGTGGTGGCCACAGGCAACAACACAGTGGTCATGATGATAGCCTTAGTGTATTCGAGATGGAGGTGGTGTTGGCAGCTACGTAGAAGTGGTGGTGTTGGTGGTGGTGGTGTCATCTTGGTGGTGGTTGTGCTGGTGGCGGTAACAATGGTGTGGTGCAGGTGGCAATGTCATCCTAATGATGGTACGATTGGTAGTGGTGATGGGCGCGAAGGTTGCGATGGTGGTGGCGTGGAGGGCAGGGTTGGTGTGGTGTAGCTAGCAGCTCTAATATTGGTGGCTGCATCATCTTCGTGGTAAGTATTTTTTTTACATGATACTATGTTTAATAACTTTGGCATTTCCTAACTTAATATTAAGTGATAAGTATTTTCCTTTTGACTTGAACTTTTGATCTATTTTAAGCAGGGTATTAATTGCTTAAGTGACGCAAATATAGCCTTAACACAATGCACTTATAGAACATCATTCAAAATTTGAAGTTCAAAGAGCTTCATTGCAATATCAAATACACCCTAAACTTCAATTTTGTATATAATACATGCATAAGGTAACTGCAAAATATCATTCCTTGGACGAAGCTAGATAAGGAATAGGGGTGGCTTAGCTGGTGAAGGTCTCGAGGGATGCTCCTTGAAGTCCATAGTTCAAGTCTCTTTAGAACTAGACATGTCCTTGCAAATCTCCTAGGCCAGCTACAATAGCATTTAAATAACGTAATAAAGCTTACATATGAAAAACTTTCATCTTAGGATTAGCTTATGTAAGAATTTTGGAGTACGGTCACCAAACCACATTTCCCTTGCACTTTATTTTTAGGTTCAAAGGTAAGCAGATAGCACATACTATTTCGTGTGCCTTACTAAGTCCACCTTTCCGGCCTAGGTTATTCAGTAGATTTAATTTCATGTAACTTGGGCCAAGGAGACTCGAATCGAAGATCTCAAGACATAAACCTCGGGAACTTTACTGATGGTGCTGCTCCTTGGTATTAAAAGCCCAAAAACCAAGGAAAGAAGGCCCAAGTATTGTTTGGATCATTTGGATGGGTTGCAATAGAAGTACAGGTACAACCATTATATATCACCAACCAATTAAACAAGATTTTACCCCAGGTCTTTCACCCATGCATATTTTGTTTTAATTGCTCAGTCATCTCATAATGATATTTCACATTAAAATTTGACAAAGTTTAGAGTAAAGTTTGGCCATTGCGGTTCTTGTATCGGTGGTTGTTTGGAAAAGTATAATTTCGTGTATACTTGTACAGAAAATAAGAAAGTACGAAAATACTGAAATGTAGTTTACTAAACAGAACAAACAGTATTAACGGTTAAAATTAACTCACAGCAAAATCAGATAAACAGCAATGGAGAACCGAGGCGTGAATTTGATTCACTGTCTTTAAGACTTTATTCGTCCCGCAACGGTGCTGACGGTCTCCTGACGAAAAGTTTTCCAGGATACAACGGTAGTACGTCTGGAAATAAGAGCACTCCAAATTTGCAGACCCGGCGAACCAAAACTATGGCACAAAACTCTTTCGGATACAGAGAAATACGAGACAGCAGAAATATTGCAGAAGAAAAATTTCGGGATAAAGTAGTTAAGTTCTTAAACTTCCGAAAAATTGACTCGTTTTTTTACACAGAATATTCACTGGGGGGTGCAATTCTTCACAAAAAAACTGTTAAGCTGGAAAGGTCACAACTTTCAGAAAAAAAAATAAAAAAATAAATAAACTTTATTTATTTAAAATATTTGTCCCAAAAAGATTAAAGCCTGATGGGCTCAAGCTACAGACCGGGCGGCGCGCGGGCGTGTGGTGGACCTTAGGTCAACCTAGGTCCTCCCTCCTTACAAAACATGGGTACCCCCAAGGGGTCCAACTCTTAGCTCAAGGTTAAGCCTTATAAGGAGATAACTTGGTTTTATCTCTTCAATGTGGGATACTCTTTTCCTTTCAAGGTAAACCACCAACTTTAACTTCAATTTTCTCATTCATCTCTCATTCGTTTTAAACATGTGAATATACCACGATCATCTATTTCAACAGAGGAACATGAATCAATTTGTTTTTAATCAAAATATGGTTTGGAACCAATTTAAAAATTGAGTCAAAGTTACTTCTTCACAATGGGTTTAAAACCCCAATGCCAACAGTGGTTTCATGAAATTTGGTATATGTGGAAGCAGAAAGAGCTGAAGGATTGTTCCGGAAATTGTTGCAGTTGAGAGACTCATAATCATGCTCTAGATCCAGAGAGTAACGTATTTCTACATGTTCATGAAAAAGGAGTGTAGATAAGTTGGTCAGATCTGGCAGTGGGCTGCCGTGTGGTTGTCATGTGCCGAAAGACCGATCAAATAACGTCCTCTCGAGCTACAGATGGATTTCATGGGTGAGCGCTTTTGCAATTCCCCTGGGTGAACATATATGTATACAAGGCACAACATGTTTTTTCAGTAAAAATCAAATAGATGAGACCAGCGTGCAAACATATCTAGAGGGCAAAAGCAAACGGGAATTCACCTGACTTAGAGACCCCGTGGAGAATCTTCGATGACTAAATCAGAAATTGAAAGAAAATTATGAGTATGTGTACAAAGTAGAAGTTATCCTTACAGTAAGGGTTTGTTAGGTCTTTATAGGGATCGAGCAGGGCTACATTGAGTAAATTAATTACCATGAAGATATCTTGGGGAATTATTTTCCCAGTTCACCAGCACGGCATGTATTTCAGAGCCATTTAATACATACAATTTAAGATCTAAAATATATCAGAGCGATGTAGGTGACTTTGCGTCAATGTAACGGGAGACATGGCGGTCTTTTACTGGCATGAAAATTTTAATCCAACGACGCAGATCAGGATCAATGGTGCATACAGATCGAATTGGAGAACATGTTGCATTTCTTGTAGCAGAACTTTGACCGATCTAATTAAAGACTAAAATGGCAGGTTGGAGAACTCGTGGGCCAATGGAAAGCTTGCGGCAAAGGTAAGTGCATGCACAAATTGGCTTATGTGTGCAAGATCCGCTTTCGGTTTCTCCTTTTTCTTATAACTAGTACAGAGCACGTGTTTTGTACGTGGATGTAATCGAAAGTAATTTTTTAAGTGATATTATTAACTTTTTTATCAAATAATATAATTCAATTATGTTGTTATTTCTTTTGTGACTTGTTCTAGAAGAAATGTATATTTGATTTTTACAATTGTGATCAATGTTTGAAAATCTTCTTTACAGGCTTCTGGATTGAAGAAATATTTGATGTTACTGCTGAGTAAATGGAAAAACTTTTAAAAGAATTAATCTACGTCTTTGTTTTTGTAATATGTTAGATTGGTTTATGGTATACAGTTAAGATTTATAATTTTCATCATTTTGTTGTAGTTTGGTTTGGTTCTGTGAGCTTTCTATATTTTTTTCCTATTCATCACGAAAAGACAAACATAAAGATTTTTTCTTTTAAAAAAGAATTTTTTTTATTAAAAAAAAAGAATTTCATTGAATAATAAATAAGAAAGAAGAACTCAAAGTCTTAGAAAGACAATTTTTTCCCTCTTTCTTTTTTCGTTTAAACAAAGAAGTTTATAAAGAGAGAACTGTTGTCTGTTGATTGCAGCATTGAGAGTGGAGACCAGTTCCTTTTCTTTTTAAATACCAAAAGAGGGAAATGATTTTTTTTAGCAAAGAATCAATGAGAAACTGTTTGAAACATCATATATGTCCAAACCACAAACCAACATTCACAATATAGATAATTACTATGCATGTATATATAAATCTATTATACATAAAACAATATATAGGAATGTTACGATTAATTAGACCTGGCAAAAAAAGAACTGGACCCTTGGGTTGATCCGTACCCGGGCAAAAAACCCGGGTACCGGTCGGTATTTTGCAGACCCGTACCCGAACCGAACCGAACCTTATTTGCCGGGTAAGTCCAGTTCAGGTACGGGTTACCCGGGCTACCTTTTAGTATATAAGTTCTAGGGTTTTCTGATTTTTCCTTCACTCGGTCACTGTTCTCTCCTTCCAGCCGATCTGCGGCTCTACTCCTCTCTCTCCCTCTACCCTCTCCTTCCCGAGATCGATCTACCTCAAACCGTTGCTCTCTCTCGCCTGTCAGATCCATCGACGACAGCGACACGCCATCACATCAACTCGACGGCCAGTTACTGCACATCAAGCGACGGCGTCCATCGTCTATTATGAAGATCTACCATAGCTCTGCCTTCAATGTCTTCGATCAGATCCACCACCGCTTCGTGGCCACCATCTCTGTCGCCATCGCCAGATCTGCTTGTTTTATTAGTGTTAAAAATCTTTGTATGTATTTAAGTATTTTGTAGTGTTGTTTTCTTTCAGATCTGCTTGTCTTTTAATTTGTGTTGTGAGATAATTTATATATAGATCTGCTTGTTTTATTAGTGTTAAAAATCTTTGTATGTATTTAAGTATTTTGTAGTGTTGTTTTCTTTCAGATCTGCTTGTCTTTTAATTTGTGTTGTGAGATAATTTATATATAGATCTGCTTGTTCCTATTGTATATTTGTGTTTGGAGACTTGAGATGATGGAGTTGGTCAGGTTGGATTTGAGATTAATCATCAAGTGATAATTGTAGAAATGAAATCAGAAAGTGATAGTTGTAATAATAAAATAGATGGAAAAAATAGGCCAAATGTTTATTAATAAAGAAATTAAAAATTAATAATTTACCGACGGGTAATACCGCCCCATTAGGGTAGAGTACGATTTAAAAAATCCTTACCGGGGAAAAATTACCCGAACCGATTTTATCTGTACCCGGCCGGATTTTACCCGTACCCAGCTGAGTTACTCGTTTGCCAAGTCTACAATTAATGTATGTTTCTGATTTTAATAATAAGATGCAGTGAATTTGCATAAAATCAATAATTTTGTGTTATGAGAGTCACTCATAATGCAGGCAGTAGGCTTTCAGCTTTTAGCATGTAAAATGAGAAGATGTAGTTTTACTTTATTATATCATATCATCTTAACCTTCATTAAAGTGGTATTCTTTTTTACGCACTGGATCTTCAGCTGTCATTTGATAGTTTCTATCTTTTTTTTTTGTGTTGGATAATATTCTTGAACTTTCACTATAAGAAAACAGGTTTTTAGTGATGGAAATTTCCGTCACTAAAAGTTTTAGTGACGGAAAATTCCGTCACACAATTCTGTCGCGTATACCCTCGTCACTAAAAAGTTAGTGACGGAATCGTTAATTCCGTCACTAACTTCAGTGACGGAATGGAGACATTTAGTGACGGAAAATTTCCGTCACTAAAGGTATTTATCAATGTTTTATGCTTTTAGCGATAAATCATAATCGTCGCTAAAATTATAAAACAAAAGAAGTATAATTCTGCCTATTTTTTTTCAAATCCCATTTTTTTCTCAAACCTGTATATAACAAATCCATCTACTCATCAAACACACAAAATCTATTACTACATCAATCTCCACAAAATCCATTAACACAATATCCATTACCAAATCAACCTCCACAATTTTCATCAACACAAACTCCACAAGTCCACAACACATAAAATACCAAGTCCAACACAAATCCTAAACTATCATATAGTAGCGATCATCCTTAAACATGAAAGTAAGGTGATGTTTGAACATTTCAAATTAAAGAGAGGGGATTAGTTGGTCACTCAATTTCCATCCTCATCAAGGTCATACTCCTCATTGGCATCCAAACCATCATTGTCATCATCATCCTCAGTATTTCTGGATGGCTGCACAATCATATAAAGATAAATTTAACTAACAATAACTAAAAATTCACATAATAAATAATATGGCGAAGAATCATGAATCATATATGCCCGCACATAATCTACTTAGACTACACTTAAGTCATTATCTAAGCAAGCTCACTATTTCCATTACCACGGTGATAGAACCCACCCAAAATCCCTTCCACGCACACATACACGCACATACATGAATATGTACCTCAGCCTGATATCCCTCCACATGACATGCCTCTGGTTCCATATGTTTTTGCATAAATCCTCACTTAGTAAATCCCTGTCAATTCTTCTTGACATCCAGCTTCTATCAATTGACATGATCACTTGTATAGAAATAACCTACAACCAACATGATAACTCGTAATAATATCCACAACATAGTAATGCTCACAATACCCATAGACCTAGATAAAAAATTCCAATATCTCTGCTAGTTTAATCCCTACAATGAATAACACAATATAGCTCTGATACTAATTACCAAATTATAATTCGGAACTCAGATAATCAATAACAAAATCGCACATTCAACCGACCATTCAACTATCATTCAACCGACTATTCAACTATCATTCAACTAAATCGCACAATCAATCCAATTGGTCACATCCTCCGTCAACAATCTCAATAATCACACGTTAAATTCAATTGGGTCCCATCCTCCGTCAATAATCTCAATAATCTCAATCAATAATCACAATTCAGAACTCAGATAATCAATAATCACAATCAATAATCAATAATCTCAATAATCATCAATCTTCAATCAATTCGGAACTCAGATAATCAATAATCAATATCCACTTTATTTTGGTCTTTCAGCTCTAACATATTCAAACCTTAAATTATTGAATTTCTATTTCGGATTTGTAGGTGTTGAAGGTTTAGACCGCAATGATTAGTTGATTATAGTAATGAGTTGCAGAGTTGTAGAGATGCATCACGGTAATTGGCAAGATCAGTGCCGAACAGTAGAAAAATAAAGTAATCGGAATTCGGAACATACCTTTGTCGCTGATTCGCCCACCGGTGGTAAAGAGCGAAGAAGACTGGGAGCTCAAAGCCGTTAGCGCCGGTGGTTCGGTGGAGTGGAGTGACCGAAGTATAGAGCCATGGAGGTCTTCTTCTTCAGAACAAACAAGATGCAGCAGAGGTGGCCGTCCGTCGGCGTGTAGCTGTAGCGGCGGCCGACGTCAGTAGAGGTGGCCGTCTGTAGCAGCAGAGGTGGCCGTCCGTCAGCCGTAGATCTACTGATCTAGATCCCAACGAGCTGTCGCGACTCGCGAATCGCTCAGACCCAACTGCTCGCCGCTCGCTGTCTCGTCGTGGCTTCGGGCTTCCTGGCTGTCGACTGTCGTGGCTCCGCCCTTGGCCAGCGGTGATGGAATAGGGAGAAAGGGAAAGGACGGCGGTGAGAATTTGGGGAGAAAGGGAGGCGGTGGGAGCTCAAAGAGATGGAGGGAAATGAAAAGAAAAAAAAAGCCCTAAATTATACATTTGGGGGTTTTCTCCAAAACTAAAAATAAAAATAAAAAATAATCAAAATTAGAATTATTAGTTTTAAGTGACAGAATTTTAGTGACGGAGCAAATTCCGTCACTAAAAGCCTTTTAGGTGACGGAATTTTAGTGACGGAGTCAAATTCCGTCACTAAAAGCCTTTTAGGTGACGGAGACAAATTCCGTCACTAAAAACCCGTTTTCTTGTAGTGTTTGTGTGCTATCTGCCTTACTTGGATTCTATCATTTTCAGTCTTTTTCTCCATCATAATGATTAAGTTGAATTATTTTCCTTTCATTTTCTCAAGGTTTTTTTTATTCTGCGTGTAATGTTTAGTGTCGTTCTTGCCTAAATTTTTACAAGGCATATAGTTATGAATTTGTGTATCAATTTTTATGCTGGACATCGAATTAAAATTTCGGTTGTGTCGAACACTGTTATGAATGCCTCTCATAACAACCAGTTTTCAACATGTACTGCTTTTATCAATATCATTGAATCAGTAATATTTCTGTTAAAATAAATAAATATTCTTAATTTTCCTATTTTATCTTGATTTATAAGATATTAGAAGTTCACATTTCTCATCCTTACAAGCCCGTCCTTTTTCTGTGATTGTAACTTTCTTGCAGCATCTTTTGCATGCTTAGTACCATAATTCTTCTTTGTTTTCAATAGTTAGCAGTACAATTTATGTAACATCCCAAAATTTTTCGGAACGTTAACACTCGCTCGATCATTTACACTAAGATAATATTATCTCAAACTCAACCTCAATAAATAATCCATCAACTGTCAGAGCAACTAAATAATCCTTCAACTATTAGAGCAACTAAACCATTAATTTTAAATCTTAGTAAACTATCGTGGGTGAAATATCAAATTAGGTTCTACAAATTTAAACAATAACACTCACCCACGCAGGGGCTCTAATGATTAATACTAAGATCAAGTGTCCTCTTCCACACCCAGCACACAAAGAAAAATGATGCCAACTCCTTTTATGTCCAACACACACTGCCTCTTACAGCTACTGCCTCATGGTAGTAGCTTGTCTTCTTCATTTCAACCTTGCACAACAGCCACGGCAAGCCTACTGGGCAGTCCTCCTTCGTCAATGTGGCAAAGACCTATTCTTTAAGCCCACCAAAAAAAGGCTTACTCCAACACCTTGCTGAAATATGTATACAAACTCATGAATTACGTACACCGTGTTTTACAGACATATCCCACACACACACATCACGCAACACACACAAGGCACACGCAATACACACCTTACGGCAGCAACAAAACCCACAGACAATTCATTTCACGGCAGCTCCTTGGCTGCTCTAACAACGCTCTACTCGTCGAAATCATGGTTGCGTCGGCGTACATACCCACAAAACTCTCACGGCTACCCTCCCTTGATGCATACACACACTAAAACACATCCACGACACTGGTCTCAATTTGTTATGGCATAGACCCACGACTCCTTCTCAGATTAATCCCAAACCCATTTACCTCACGACAGTGGGCTATCTTCCCACACTGGCCATCTCTCTCTAAAGGAAACCCCTTACAATCCCCATAAAACTACGTAAATTCTGAAAATATGACTAGGAACCTTACCGGAGAAAACTAGACGATCGCCGAAAATCTGCTTCACTTCCTCGCTCTCTCGGTCGAACTTCAGATAAATGGAAGAGAGCCCTCCGACGACTGCTCTCTCATAAAAAGGGATATAAATATAAAACCCTAGTGAGGCAATTTACCAAAACCCCCTTGAGCTTCATTAGTCGCTCAAAAATTTACCCGAACCTTAATAATTGTGAAACGGTCCAAAATGAAATTATTTACGATAAATAAGTGTTAGGAAAAATTTTAACGGCTGTTACACTATCCCGCTTCACTACTTGTCGCTAAAAGTCACTAAATAAAATATCAACGCCAACTGAAAGAAAATTTGTCGTTAAAGAATATACGTCAATGCCAAGTATAAAAGATAATGTAGCTAAAAACTACTAATAAAAATATCGATGCTTAAAAATATATTCGCCGCTAAATTTTATTTTACTCTTTTTTCTATTAATCAGTTAAAAATCGGGGTGTTACAATTTATGTATAAAGCTGTTGTTAATTTGCGCCGTATTTAAACCTTATTTTTCTCCATTTTTTTTATGCATATTAACCTTGTTTTTCATCTTTTTCTGTTTTTATTTTTTCAACAATTTTTTGTTTCTTAACTCATTATCATTCTTTGTTTTGTTTTTTGTTTTTAATTTTAAAATTACTTAATTGTTTAGTAGCCCAAAAATGCAAGAAAAAGAAAATATATCACACTTCTCATTACCCAAAATTTAGAGAACATTCATTATCTAATGTTTATTTCATTTCAATTGAATTAAAAAGTGAGTAATAAAGGGATTTCTTTGTTTTGTTTTTCTTTATTATGAGACTTTTCATTTCCCAATGTTAGAACATGTTCATTATCCAATGTTCATTTAATTTTAACCAAATTTCAAAATGAGTCATAAATAGATGTTATAATTGTTATTAGCATAATTAACGGAGGACATAATCATCCAGAATGATTTACAACATTTGTACTTTTATAGGTAGTATAGATAAAAAAAAAATTTGATTGTATCGAACACTGTTATGAATGCCTGTTGAATGTCTCTCATTACAACCAGTTTTCAGCATGTACCTGCTTTTATCAGCATCATTAAATCAATAATATTTCTGTTAAAATAAATACATATTCTTAATTTTTCTATTTTACCTTGATTCATAATATATTAGAAGTTTACATTTCTCATCCTTACAAGCCCGTCCTTTTTCTGTGATTGTAACTTTCTTGCAGTATCTTTTGCATGCTTAGTACCATAATTCTTCTTTATTTTCAATAGACAATAATCTCGCTTTAAAAGGCAGTACAATTTATGTATAAAGTTATTGTTAATTTGCTCCGTATTTAAGCCTTATTTTTCTCCATTTTTGATGCATATTAACCTGATTGTGCATTTGTTAAATGCATTGACGACTACAAAGGTTTTGTAAAAAAATTTAATTACTAGATGTCCACCTCGAGCAATTTTTATGGCTCTGCCATTATTTACGATAGAATTTTTCCACAACTCGGATAGCAAGAATAACTTACAATCTTATAGTAATTTATTAATGGTCGTAAAATGTTATAAGTGACATTTTTGCCGACATCTTTAATAACACTCATTATCAGCAATTTTTTAAAAAACTATCTAAAAGTAACTAAGGGGCTGTACGTTCACGAAATTTCGTTTTGATTTTTGTAATGATGATAAAAAAGATACCTTTTTTCATGTTCGTGTACTTTTATCTTTTTTCAGTTTTGTTTTGGATAAAAAATCCAAACAGTACCCAAAAAACTGAAAACATCAAGTATTCTCTGTGTCAAATGTTGCTGCTAAAAATATGCTCCACGTACTTTGCGGAACCCGAACCTAGACCGATGACCTGCAAGACAGAAAACGAGTGACCGCCGGGTGGGGTTCCCGACGGAGAACTCTTCGATACTTAAGTCAGAGCGCAGCTACAAGATAGTAACTCTGAAAAAACATGAATTGTATAGTTGTCCCATACCTGGAGGGGTAGACCCCTTTATATAGCTGTAGGAGAAGACTCCTAGTAGGACTGGGCCGTGGGCCAGATGTGTTAGGATCACGTTAGGATCTTCGAGGATCACGTCACAATCCCAAATAAGATAATCATTGATCTCCCAGTTTGACTGGGATTGCCGGGTATATTCTCCAATTATTGGAAGTTATATTTGAGTTATATCATAAGCCCCCCACTTCCTTAGCTAAAATGTTTAGCTGAGGAAGTTTATACCTGGTGTCTCGAGACGTGCGTCAGATTTGTAAGTGATTCTCATCCACTTTGTAGGGGTAACAATATTTCTCGCTTCCATGTGCTCTGACCTAAGTGGGAGCTTAAGCCTTAGAACTTTGCCTAAGTAGGACGCTAGAACCCTAGCTCTCGAGAGCTAAGTTTTTAGAATGTCGCCTGAGTAGGTTATTCAGAATCATCTTTAGAAAGATGAATCATGGGATCTCAAAATCCTTTAGGGGTTGTGCCCCGTGGTAGCCTCTCTCGAGAGAGGACACAAAGCTGTGCATACAAATTGTTACATGTGCTAGGTGTTTGAATGTCCCCTCGAGGGGTCACCTCTCCTTTAGAGGGTGTTCATTTTGTGCAAGTGTGTGTTCTTGAGCTCAAGTCGACCACATCATGCTTGCGTTTTACTTTGTCGCGAACTCTTATCATCAGCTAAGAGCTGGCAAAGAAACCTCGCACTCACGGTTGGTTGGGTTTTGAATTGACAAAGAATGGTGGGGGGATGAAGTCCCATAGTCCTTTGTCATTTCACGGGTTAGAACTGTAGCTATACCGTTCAGATAGAGCTCGAGCTCTATCCTGTCACTTTTGGGGGTGTTCGTCCCTCGAGGGACCGATGGAGCACGGAGCTCACGTAAATACCCTCGGGGGTTTGATGGAAGTTAAGAGTTCTCGTCTTACGGGCCTTCGGGGGCGGATGGAGCCGGAGCTCATTCAATTACCCTCGAAGGTTCGACGGAATTTAAGAGTCTCATCTTACACGCCCTCTGGGGTTTAACGGAACTTGGAGTTTTTGTCGTACGCGCCCTCGAGGGTTTAACGGAACTTTAGAGTCCTCGTTGTACGCGCCTTTGGGGGTTTGACAGAACTTTAGAGTTCTCGTTGTACGCTCCATTGGGGGTTTGACGGAACTTAGAACTCTCGTCGTTTGTGCCCTCAGGAGTTTCTTGTCCTTGTTACCGCGTTGCCAAATAAGAAGGCGCGGGTCATGGAGCCCATAATATGGTTGCTGTGGCAAATCTCCCTGTTTGATAAGACACAAGGCATTAAGCCTGTATAAGAATGATCTCATGAAATATAAAGCCCCCAGCCTTTGAGAAGGCGTGGATATATAAAGACAGCTTTTCAGCCTACATGTAGGGCCCGATCACAAGAAGACCTATGGGAGCAATATAGAAGACCATAATCCGTTTGATAGATTGGACGAGCATATAAAGCCAGAGGATACGAAGTCCGTCAGGCATAGATGGCAATTCACTAGATACGGTGGCAACATGTGTGCTTCCATCATTGTTGAACTAGCTTCTCAACTAGCAGCGATGTGAATACGCCATAGATAGAGGCCATGACCATGAAATGATATATAATGCCGTGATGGCAAGATACTGCAGCAGAAACCCTAAGTGTAACTTTTAAGTCGCCGGGTGCTGTGAATTTATTCCTTGCTTAAGAAGTGGTTTATACGTCACTGTTGATGCTCGCAGGCATAGTTTAAACCCTTGCAAGAAATAAAAGTACGTGATTGAAAGAACATCCTTTGAAGCAATAAAACATATAAAAAATGTAACTATATTTTTAACACAGAATTAATAGCGATGTTCAGACACCACGACCCCATTAGGGTTTTGTCGGTTAGCTGAGAGGGTGCTCTACATTGCGTGCCATATGTGAGCTTAAAAAATCATTGCAGTCGGTAAGACACGACATGTAGTATATTTGCATCAATTGACGTGACTGGACAATGCTAGACCAAAAATTAAATAGGTCTAGGTAATATAGAAATGCGTACGGGAAGCAGCCTTCGAAAGGCTTGCTAGCACCTAAAATTATAGTCACTTAATTTTTTTAGTGACGTGCTACGCAATATAAAATGTGCACACACACTTTGAAGAACGTGCATCATATGCGAATTAAATGAGACCCTGTGGTTCTACGATATAAATATATATTTTTTGTGGGCTAAAACATAATGCTTTTAAAAAGGTTGTGGCTAATGCGAAATAAAGAAGACCCCTTGGGCCTTAACTCTAAATACCCATAATCATGGGATAAAGTTGAATACTTTTTAGAAATTGGAAGAATTGACCTGATTTGCTTATGTCCCTTCTTCTTTCTTCGACAGAGAAGTAGCCTCTCGCGTGAGGATGCGGTGCCGGTGAAGGGTGCCGCAGTCAGCGGCGGCCCTGTCGCTGGTGCGAGGACGGAAAGGTCCCTGACCGCGGTCGGTATTTGGATTAGACGGCGCCAGAGGCGCTGCAGTGAGGCAGCGCCAAGGTAATGAGATGGTGACAGTGGGGCGGTGGCCGTAGAGACGTTCCTTTGGTCGAATTTGACCAGGAGGTGGCAACATTTAGCG
This sequence comes from Escallonia herrerae, assembly GCA_033070095.1. Taxonomy (NCBI): domain Eukaryota; kingdom Viridiplantae; phylum Streptophyta; class Magnoliopsida; order Escalloniales; family Escalloniaceae; genus Escallonia; species Escallonia herrerae. The sequence goes on from JAVXUP010000318.1 coordinate 161,539, forward strand.
GGACGGTGAGTTGGCGGCCTCTAGTTGCGATGGACCGGATCTGTGAGTGGCGGCGGGTCGCCGATTCCGTGAGCCTGGTCGGGATATTGATAGCGGAGCTGCAGCTGGCAGCTACGGCGAGCTCCTTTTGGGCAGGCAGCGGTGGAACAGCAAAGTGACGACAACGCCTGGTGGCGATGGCACTAGTGTTTTCTCGCAGGCCTACAGTGGTTTTGGACGGCGAGCTGGCAGTTGTGGATGGCGCGGCGTCGGGTGAAGCCACGGTGGTGCGGCGCTGGCGCCTTGCCGAAGGATTCTATCTTACGGCGCGATCTGCTTCTTTTTTTTTATTTAATTTCTTGGGATATTATTGATGCTGCTCCGGCAGCTTTTCGATGGTTGCACGGCCAATTGTGGTGGCTGTGGTGGTCCTGCAACGTTGCCTGGTGGATCGTCAAGGGTTGTTGGTAACCACTGATGCTGGCTAATGGCGGCGGGCCTCCTGTCTGAACCTTAGCGGAGGCTGATCGAGGTGGCTTGGCTGTCAGCAACAGCTTGTTCTGTTTCTGAAGTTTTTTTTCTTTGATTACGACGACAATCTGACGTTGGCGTTACGGCAGATTGCGGTGAGACCATTTGATGATGGTAGTACCGTCGATCCCATTGGTGATGACTCTCGTAGTGTGATGGTTGATCGGGCGTGAGGCTGCCCACGTAGGTGGTGGTGCCTGGATGGTGTGGTGCCTGGAAATTTGAGACCTTCGACGGTGGCGGTGATTCCGACTCATGCCACCGTTGCTTGCAAAATGAGCGTTTTAATTTTCTTGAGGTCGATTGGCTAGGCTGTGCGGGTCCCACAGATGGCGCCAATCTGTTGCTACTAAAAATATGCTCCACGTACTTTGCGGAACCCGAGCCTAGATCGATGACCTGCAAGACAGAAAATGAGTGACCGCTCGGTGGGGTTCCTGGCAGAGAACTCTCCGATGCTTAAGTCAGAGCGCAGCTACAAGATAGTAACTATGAAAAAGCATGAATTGTGTAGTTGTCCCATACCTGGAGGGGTAGACCCCTTGACATAGCTGTAGGAGAAGACTCCTAGTAGGACTGGGCCGTGGGCCAGATGTGTTAGGATCGCGTTAGGATCCTTGAGGATCATGTCACAATCCCAAATAAGATAATCATTGATCTCCCAGTTTGACTGGGATTGCCTGGGTATTCCTCAATTATTGGAAGTTATATTTGAGTTATATCATCAGAGAATACCAATCTTATCTCCAATGTTCACATTTCTCTGACATGCCTACCGCCTAGCGCGTCTCTCTCTCTCTCTCTCTCTCATTTTTCCAATAAATATCAGGAAAAGCGGAGTAGGAGTATGAGTATGAAGTAGACGATGGTTGGTGGCAAGTGATGTATCAAAGATGGACTTCGAAACGCCGTCTTCATCTACGAGCTTGGGCTCAAACGATGGCTGCTGACAAGCGTATAAACCTTATTCACGAATATCCTCCTTGTCCCATTCCCAACAGCACTGGAACAGGTCTTCATCCTGTGGTGATCTTGAACATTCGCCCCACAACTTAGAAGCACAGCCGTTCAATTATCTAGTTGAGTAATGTTTGTACAGTGTTACTCTGGAGAATTATTGTTCTTAAGATTCCAATAGCATATGGCTCATGCTTGTGTGCCTTCTTGTCTCAGCTGTCAGTCTCTTTTCTCATCTCCAGCAAGGAGGTTACATTTAAGCTAATTAATTTTCTACTTCTATTTGCTCCGGCTGTGCGTACTCTGCTTCGGCGGTGACGAGGGGGTGGTGCTTCTGACAATATCGGCACGGCACATGGGTCAATTGGTGTGTGATCAAAGCCAAGTTTCAATGCAAGGCACGTGAAAAACATGGTGAAGGGGAAGGAAAATGGGAAGGGACACTCGTGAAGAGGGAGGGGAAGGGGAAGGGGAAGGGAAAGGGGGACACACAGACGTGGGAACAGGGAAGGGGAAATGGAAGGGGTAGGGGAAAGGGAACTCGTGAAGGGAAAATGGAAAGGGAAGGGGGATGCATAGATACGGGCCCACGAAAGAAATATTGTAGAAAATACTAAAAAACATACAAGATTGGATTCAAAAAAGTTTGTAAAAATGGAAATGAAAAATGGTAAACGTATAGAAAAAATTGAAAAAAGTAAATACATGAAAAAACGAAAAAGTACAAATTTCAATTTTAGAATTGAATACTAAAATATAAAAAATAAAAATAAAATATAAAATACAAAAATAAATTATGTAAATGTACGGCCCTAAACATTTAGTAATTATTATTTATCACTGCAGGATGTCGCAGCAAAACTTTTTAAAATTTCAAGTCAACTCTTTAACATTCAAAGTGAATGCTAAGTCAACTTTCTAACGTTCAGAGCCGTCTCTTTCCATTAGGTAGAAGTAATTAAAGTTGCTTTTCTAGGATTCATGCATGTCGACTTCAAATTACGTAGCTTTGCGGATCCTCGAGCCCGCACGCAATGTCTTTCCGCCATGTTTGGTGCCCCTATGCATATATCAAGTCTGAAAACCGTGACAAGAAGTGCAATCTCATCAATTCGGATGACAAGGAGGTCTCTAACTAGTCTAACTTGGATAGAAAGATTCCCTGGGTTGTGTTGCCAAAGCATTTAATTACTATGAAACTGACTCGACTTAGCTTTGATTTAACATGGCTTAGTGTATTCCTATGGCATTTCTACTGCTCAATGGTAGTTGATGATTGAAATTAGCTAGTTCCCTTCTAGGATAAAGAATTACGGTTACGACTGTTGTCAAAGGTAGCACTAGAGAAATGCTTAGAGCATGGACGAAATGGCCATGCAATTGTTCATCAAACAAACTTTGGTTATTATCCGAATTATAAGAATCTTTATCTAACCTCGTATACAGTGACATTAATAATCGTTAAATATAATTACTGGCATTTCTGTTAACATTCTTAACGATAATTCTTAGTCGTATTGTTTTAATGTCACTAAATAAAAGTCACTGAAAACATATAATGACTATTAATTGTCGCTACATGAGGGGTAGGAGAAAGATTCTTTCAACTGGAATAGTAACAAAAAAATTTCTTTGTTCATCGTTTGCGTGATTCCCCTCACTATAACATTCTTCTTTTTGCAGAAGCTTAACCAGAAACTAGTTCAATTCCATATATATGTACCATCTCTCTCAATCTGACCGACTTGGGTTATGTTGCTGGTGGAAACGAAAGTTAAATCACACCTCGTAGACAATTATAGGCACTTTTATTGTGCACTCGAGGAAGAAAATGTACGATTATAGTTGCATGTGGAAGGTGCTTATCATACCAGCCAAAGGTAGCTAGCACATAATTATTACTAGCCAGCACATAATTATTACTAGCCAGCCAACAATTGCTGAAAAATGGGAGACAAAGTGATTGCCAACCAAAAGATAAGGGTTGAAAAAAGCCAACGCATCTTATGTAATATCACGTATATTATCACACAAAGCCCTGTAATAATTATAATTTGACTTTCTCGACATATGACATTATCATATATAAGGTTGTTCAGTATACTATACAGGAGCATTCGACATGTGGCTCCAGAGATCGAATTCGCCGTTGCAATCTTGATGGTAAACCTTGTAGTTGGATGATGAAGACGACGATGATCGTAGTTGCTGTAGTTGAGGGTCATGATCGTTAGGGGAACAGAACACTGTCATGGGGTCGTTATTAAAACCAACTAGCTGCTTAGACGCGTCGTTTTGGCCGTTGAGATGTGAAGCTACAAGCCGATCAAGGGCTGCCCAGTTTCCAAGGCTGGTCTCTGAATGATAATCCAGGTTGGGATTATTGGCAATCACCTCGTTCTCTATCGGCATTTGTACTTGGATAGGATGGTAGCATGCATGGCTACTAGTTGAGTTTGGGCTCTCTAAACTTGGAAGGTTCATGAATCTTTCTTGAAGATAGGAGTCGTTTGCTTCGGTTTCGTCCTTGCAAGTTCTTCCCACATATTGAAGTATTTGCTCCAAGGTGCCTTCGTTGCTTGAACTGTGTCTTTGGCCTCTTGTTTCTGGAACAAAAGATGAAGAATTGATTGGGCTGTCTAGGGTTTTGTAGTGATTTTTCTTCTTGAAGATACGACAAACCACCCAACCCTCTTCTTGCGTTGTCTCTACCATAGCATGGGACACCTTTAAGGTACGTAGAAATTTATTACAATCAGATATTATGAAGTCAAAAGAACTTTCCAAGTCTAAGGAGAAAGATTTCTCCATGAACAATTACGAAAAGTATTCAACTTACAATATTGGTATCAGTGGAGGTGTTATCATCAAGTCTATATTCATGCATTATCCAATCGGACTTTTGCCCGTGAGGCGCGCGACCTTTGTAGAACACCAGAGTCTTCCTCATCCCAATCCGTCTTGAGTTACTATAGATAACCTTATCACGGCCAGTAGCCTTCCAAAACCCGACCGTGGTGGCACGATTGGTCCGTGTACCGGTAGGGTACTTCTTGTCCTTGTGACTGAAGAAATACCAATCATTCTGTGGGGTGGATCCTATTTTACATTTCTCTGCAAAAACCAAGTCCCAGAAAATGGAACACATGAAAGCTTGTCAGCAATAGAAGAAAACCTATAAGTAAACTTGGCTCACATCCATGAAAAAGGGGAAGAGAAAAAGAAAAGACCTTGTATATCCCATGGCTCGAGCTTGTTGAGATCCACGTCTTGGATAACATCCAGATCAATCTGCTCATATAACACCTTCTTCCTCAAGTAGTACTGCAAAAGCTCCTCTTCGGTGGGATGAAATCGGAAGCCAGGAGGGACCTTGGACTGTCCATTAACAGAGATACTCATACTCTCTGACATATAGAGATATGTACTATCAGAAAAAAAAAAAAAAAGTTCAAGGTATCCAAACTGGAGAATGCATATTTCTGTGGGGAAGAACTAGATAGAAAGCTAACAAACACGAGGTGTAGAGGATGGGAGTATTTATACGTGGGATTGAAGAATCAGCAAGAAATTAATGCAGCAAGCACATGAGAAATTGGAGAATTATTTTGGTCCCACGGGTGCAGTTATGGGAGTGGGGCTAAGCTTTTTTGCTAGAGTTGGAGAAGATCGAGCTACCTGCATAGAAAGAGAAAGGTTATTGTTGGTGTCACTCAGAAGTGGCAACCAAATGTGAGTTCCAGGAAACGACATTGCAGTGGGCAACCAGATTGCAGAGCGCATGCCCACATCCTAACTGCGACCTTCGACCTTAAAATATCCCTCCCAGATAAATCACATCTAAAACAACCACATCTCTCTCTCTCTCTCTCTCTCTCTCTCTCTCTCACACACACACACACACACACACACACACACACACACACACACACACACATAGTTTAGTTGTGCAACCACCGCAACAAGAAAATAGATGATGGGGTCGGAGGCATAGAGCTTTCAGTGTCCGTTGAGGGAAAGATTGAAATGATGGGTGGGGACCTGCGTTCTTTGAAATACGTGCCCCGACCTTTTGGGCGATTATATAGACACCTTTTCCGTCTCTTCAAAACTATAGCTTAAAAGGTTATTGTCGCACTGATCTGCAATTCTCATGTACGTGAACCGTACATTTCTCAATGCATAAAGTATAATCATGCAAAACTATTCTCACTGTGATGACAAAGTTTTTCTCCTACTTAACAAGAGTAAAGTTACTAACAATCCCAGTACATTTCTCAGTGCATAAAGTATCTTCATTTGTTGCATGCAATTCAGTCGCTAATTAGTAATTACATATGGTATAACAACATCACTCCGACCAGAAAGAAAGCTTTAGATGTATCAGGATATAGGAAATTAATTTTTTTTAATAAAGTTTGTATGCAAACGTTAATGACTTGCTTTTAACCCGATTAAAAATATGAATTTTGTATGATGGGCACAAGTTAGAGCCTGCTAAACCAAGAAAAGAAAATAAAATAAAATAAAATAAAAACAGAAACAACACTTTTGCATCTTTGCAGAACTATACAACCTTTGCATGGCGTCTTACTAGGAACAGAAATGCTGTAAGGACGTGCGTCATACTCTCACTCGACAAAGATGTTGCGTACTAAATTTCACATTCTATAGGCTTGTCCTGTTACAAGTTTTGTCCTCTCTTAAGAGTTATTGTCCACTTCTGCACCATGTACGTACGTCTTGGTCAAATTGACCCTCAAATTGAGTTATCATCTAAGTTTCTCCTCTATGCTTTTCTAGTACAGATCATAACACCATGTTATCCATCTTACCTACAACTAATGAACATTAAGTGGCTTTCGTTGAAAGAAGCTGATAGAATGCAGTTGCAGACCCCAATATCTTCATCTGTTTTTTCAGTTTCCGTATTCTCATGCGTTGTTGCCTTGTACTACCGCAAGAGAAAAATATCTATTTTTAGAGTTTAGTCGCTCTCTAAAAACGATTGATTATCGACATTTTGCGTTGTGCAAGATTGTTTTGATACTAAAGTTGGAGGAATAGTATATTTCATCCATGAACGACTACTAGTCCAAACGAATAAGTGGGAGAATCGATCCTCTACTCATAGTAAAAGGTGTTAGTTATTGGTGGCTAAAGATGATTTTAACCCCAAAAAACTCAAATTTATCTCTACGAAAACGCGAAAAACGGCTTTGTAAAGGCATCTCATTTTTATTTTGGTGCAAGACCAAGAGTACAGAAAAATAGGAAGTCACCCTTAGCCTCCATTCGCCACGTGCATCCCTAGCCAACTAGACTCTATCTTGCAGTCTCAGTCTTCTTCTAGCAACGGGAAAATTACATTGTATTTTTGGGTAATAACCTAAGAGGGTCTCAAGAGCATCTCACTCGAACTCCTGCTGTTATACCCAATATAGAGAAAAGCCTCCATTTTGTGATATATGGGAAAAAGAGATAAAAATGTCTTTGTGACACAATAGCTGACCTCAGCCCTATTCAATCCAATTTCTTGAAAATTTTGAAAACTACCGAGTCTTATAGAGCGGCAGGACATACCTACGTACATACTCCTAATTAGATTTTGTATCAAAAAAAATACTCCTAATTAGACGAGGGACTTTTAGAAGTCTCTGTTGGTAATCATGACCCTCTCCCCTTGAAATTTTCTGCAGCTAATTATGATCTTTTGGTTCGTAATTGACTGAGCAACCACTTAAAGCTTTCTAGCGATGTCTTAACTGATTAATTACCTTTACTTTTTCCCTTCTTTTTCTTCGTAACCATTTTGGTTGATTGAGTTTGAGATGACTACTTTCTTCTTCTTCTTTTCGGTTCCACAGAATCTAAGTGGCGTTGTCTTCTTCTAGCAGAATGGTTAAGGCATTGTTTGACGTCAACAGTCACTTAAGAGAATTTGACTTCAAATATTGATATTTACTCTCCTTCCCTTTTAATATTGTGCCGGAGATGATGAATTTTTGTCCTTTTTTTTTGTGCCGTTTATTATACATTATAAATTGCATTTTTATGATCTTATTGTTGCCATAAATGATCTTGTTGTTGAATTTTTTTACCCCGTCGGGATCATTTCTGGGCTTGCCCCTATAAACGTACTGTTGCTAAAGGAATAGACGAGGGCAAAAAAATATTAGTTGATCGAGACAGAGGAGGTGAAGCTCAGATGCTCAAATGCTAGGACTTGGAGGGCTCTTAAATTTGAAGGCATGTGGTGACAAGACTTCAAGAACCGTCTATTGTAAAGCCGGAAGAACCGCCCAGTTGCCTCTTGAGATATAATTTCACGTGAAACAAATATTCCATCTGTTCTTGAAAAAGGATCATATATATATTTTTAACCGTCCTATAGAAATTGATTACTTTTAAATCATGAAAGATTTTATAGATATTTTTATATATTTATGCTTTTTATACTTTTTGTTATTTTATTTTTCTCATCATATTTAATTCTTTATCAACTTATTTTTTCTCTCATGACCAACCACTTTACACTTTTTTATTTTATTTCTCTCTTCATATTTAACACTCTATCAACCAATTTTCTCTCTCATGACTTACTCTCTTCCCCCTATCTCTAAAGGGTAAAATGAAAAAGACACACAATATATAACATAAATCCTTAATATACGTGCAAAGAAAAATAAATCGGTTTTTAAAGAACGGATGGAGTAGCAACTAATAAATTACTATAGGTCATTGGAGTCTTCTCCCCCTCATAAGTAATTAATTTTCTTTAATTATGTTTTCACATAGAAGCAGAGCAGATCAATTCAGACCAACTAAACAATTCTATTAAAAATTTATCATTGCCCAGTGTAATTCATCCATGTATTTGGTACATTCAAAAAAAAATTATGGCTATATGCAATTGGGCCTGTTAAGAATATAATCTCACATCGAGTAAATAACAATTAATACTTGAACCAATAAAAATCTAGTGAGGCTTTTCATTCATTACCACTTGATCTTGAGTTGTTGTTTTCACATGATATTAGACCGGTTGATGCCAGATTCAGTAGACAATGTGAACTCAAACATCTACCGCTACCCAATTTATTTCATTCACATATTTGACTCACTCAAAGAGAAATATCCACACACGTGAAAGAAAGTGTTGATATACAAATCTGACATTGAGAAATTAAAAAATAAACACTTTGATAAATACGCCTCGAGGGATCCTTCTTTCATTATCAATTAATTTTGAATTGAATGTTTTCATATGATATCAAAGCAGATCCATCCAAGCTCAGCAGTCAGTACAATTAACAATATATCCAATTTAATTAATTCACGTGTTTGGCCCATTCAGGCCATTTAAAAGAAGTCTGGTCATATTTAAGGGTCCGTGTTTGATATACAATCTTACCTATGGAAAATTAACCTTTAAACCATCATATGAACCTTAAAAGTATCTCTGCTCGTTACCGATTGATTTTGAATTTGACACTCATGTCTGAGTACCTATTCAGTTAGTACTTGTGATTGTCCTCATCTACCTCGCTATAATCACCTTTGAGGCAGTTTTTTCTCCCACTTCCCTTGCATGATCGTTATTAGAGATGCGGATTAAAGGATGTCTCCAGAGATTGTTTCCTTCCTTTTCTTGATTATATACACGTTCAGATTTCTTAAAGCCTTTAATCGGTCCTTTTTGCGAAGGGCATCTTTATTATATAAACTTAAAATAACATTAACAAGTTGAGTTTAGATAAACTTACAATAGTAGATAAATAAACCCTAACTGTAGAGGACAATAACACCTTCACCATGTACAAACTTCCAATAAATTAACAACTTCGACTAGAGCAATACATAGTTTAGCATTAGAGTAGCCTAATATTATCATGTTAATGGAATTTTTTCTTAAATGAGTGCAATACGTCATTTTTGTTGATCTTTTATGTTCACCCTTTCAAGCCTTTTAACCAACCCCATCCCTGAGGCTCTGAGGTTATGTAAGCAAATTGATATTTCCTATAGCTTATGTTAACATGTTGTAACCCCTATGTTAACGGCTTGAAAGCTCTAAGAGCAAACCATCTCTGCTCAATACACGAGGTTTTTGCTCTATATTTTCTCCTTTTGTAAATCTCATCTCAAGTTGGCTAGAACTACAAAAGCTTAATAAGTTTCAGGATTAAAATGAGCATCAATTTTGTTTTTTGTTTCCCATCTTAATATGTTTGTATTGTCGTATGGACTTCGAGATTATTCGGCTCAATGCAGCAAGGAGCACGAACTAAGCAATGTAGTACGACTTTTTTCCCGTGATCGGAGGCTTTCACCTCCTTATCCTTCTTTAAATTATTCTTGTCGGCCCTCCTTTGAAGGCTGATTCTTGGAAAGGGCGACTTAGAGAGTTTCAAAGGTTTGGGTGAAAGGATGAGGCCATTATTTATTTTGTCATCTGATGGATCATGGCCAGTGAGCCACATTTCTCCTAGAGATGCAGTTAAATTCACCTCTCCCAGGGGCGATGTGAAATAGCTTTGTGGTCAAGGTCTTAGTTGGTAGCAGATGTTTGTAGTAGGCGAAACAGTAAAGAAACAGATTGTTGCACTTTTTTTTTTATAACAAAATTACATTACTTTGTCCTTAAACACCGGCTTCAGTATTCCTTCCTACGATGTAATAAAAGAAAAAAAATCTAAAATTTTACTTCTTAGTACTAAATAAGGGTACAACGTTTAAGTTAATCTGCAGGGTGTTGTTAGTTGCACCACCTTAAGTGAGTCGACTTGCAACCAAACCAAGATTAAGTGGGTCGATCTTATATATAATCTACATGAGACGTCCTTACAACATTGGACTTGCCAAACATATTCATGGTTTAAGATTGGGCCAGCAATCTAATGACTTCGGATTTCAAACAACGACACTAATAGAATCTGTAACTGTAATAGCTTAGAAATAATTAATAATGGCTTTGTAAAAATCTAGCTGCAATCAGAGGGAAAAATCAAGGCTGGTCAAGAAGTAATTAATCATGTGGACTTAATACCTGTAATTCTCATTCTATTTAAAGCTCATTAAAACAAAACGAGCCAACATCCCCGAGCAGGACCAAACGAACCAAACCATACTTAGTCCAATTGAAAAGTGAATTTCAGCTTAATTGGACGGAATTCTAGTCCTGGTCTTTGGATATGCTATGGAATTAAAAAGCACGCGTGCCAACACACACTCTCCCTCCCTTTTCAAAAAATGAAACAAACCTCAAAGCCATCTCCCTTAAATTTTTTTCTCTTCTCTTCAATCTCGTGGCTTTCTATCACTTCACGCACAAATTCGACAAGCTTTGATCGGGAGGTGTATTTTGTCTCAGACATAAATTCGTGTTTCTTCGTGAGAGTTGCTCTCTTGGAGAGTGGTTACTTTTGTTCTTGATCTAGCCAAGGTGATAAATACAAAATTTTAGATTGTTGCGAGATGCTTTTGGGGTTCTTTCTTTGCCTGCTCTCTTTTGGTTTCAGTGAAGGTGTACGTTTAAGGCATATTATCTTTGTTGTGACTTTTGTGTGATCAAACCAAACTATGTCACAGGCACGTTAAAGAAGTGGTCTCATTTGTATGGCAGTTAGACCCTTTTGTGAAGGTCTTCGTAATTTATATTGATCATGTGATGTCAAGGAATGTGGGTTCGCAGTCGATGTGAAGGTACCACAAGGAATGCAGTCCGAGTTAGATGCCAGGTGTGATGATGTGGGACACAGTAAGGGCGGAGCAAGGGCAGAGACCAAGGGATTTCCAGACAGAGCCTGAGGGTGGCAATGTTGCGAGGGCGATTGTGCAGGGTGAATACACGATGACAGTCACAGTCCGATACTTAGGTCCAGAGTCAGGGTCATGAATGTTTCTCTCTAGGATTCTAGAGTAAGAAAGTAAAAATGTCATAGTTCCGAGAATATGAAAATCAGGATTCCCCAAATGAATTCTCAAGACCTCTATTTATAGAGGTTGAGATGATAATGTCATCACACGACAAGTGGCATTCCCCGAGAGTGACACGTCACCGAGGGATCCACAATTACCGGTGCTCCACGGACTGTCGAATCGCATATTCACCCGGCCTGCCCCGCACATCGTCACTCTGTCTGTCTAGAAAGACTGGCTCCCATAGCGTCGGTATGGCCAGAGAATCCCCTTGATCTAGCCACCAATCCAAGCCCTTGCAGAGTCTCACAAGCCTGGCAATGGTGGGGAAGACCCGACCCCCAGCTGCCAGGTGGACTAGGCGCGATGCCCTCCGAAGACCTGCTCCCTTCTAGAAGTGACCCAGGGGTCATAACCCCTAGGGGTGCCGACCCGAGCCCCCAATGCCAGAGCACGTAGGCCAGTCACAAAGACACCCTAACAGAGATAGTGTCCCGAAGGAGTCGCCTATCCTGCTACTGCGAAGGGTCCTCGTGTGGAGCACTATGAACGGAGCCCCCTGGAATGAAGACGGTGATAGCTTTATGATAACGAGCCTATCCTGCTGTGATGGGTCCTGGTGTCGGAGCACTACAAACGGAGCCCCTGGAATGAAGACGGTGATGGCTTTGAGGTTGTGAGCCCATCCCGTGGCGGCAATGACTATAAGGTTGTGAGTCCATCCCGCTGCGAGGGATCCTCGTACCGGAGCCCCCCGTGATTGTGACGGCAATGGCTTTAAGGTTGTGAGTCCATCCCTGGTGGCGATGACTATAAGGTTGTGAGTCTATCCCACTGGGAAGAATCCTCGTGCAGGAGCCCCCCGTGATTGTGAAGGCGATGGCTTTAAGGTTGTTAGCCCATCTTGTGGCGGCAATGACTATAAGGTTGTGAGTCCATCCCGCTGCGAGGGCTGGAGCCCTCCATGATTGTGGCTGCGATGGCTTTAAGGTTGTGAGCTCATCTCGTGGCGGCGATGACTATAAGGTTGTGAGTTCATCCCGCTGCGAGGGCCGGAGCCCCCCATGATTGTGGCGGCGATGGCTTTAAGCTTATGAGCTCATCTCGTGGCGGCGATGACTATAAGGTTGTGAGTCCATCCCGCTGCGAGGGCCAAAGCCCCCCATGATTATGACGGCAATGACATTAAGGTTGTGAGCCCATCCCATGACGGCGATGACTATAAGGTTGTGAGTTCATCCTGCTGCGAGGGGTCCTCATGCCGGAGCATTGCGAACGGAGCCCCCGGAAGCATGTAACATGATTGTGGCACACGGGCACGATGCCAACGGCATAAGACAATACCTGGTGCCTGGGCATGTATCATGGAAGTGGCACATGGCGCAATGCCAACGGCATAAGACAATACCTGATGCCGGGGGCACATGTCATTAAAGTGGCGCACGGGCATGGTGACGAACGTCTCGGAGACAATATCTGGTGCGGTGGGCACATGTCATGGAAGTGGCGCACGGGCACGGCGACGAGCGTCACGGAGATAACCCTTGGTGCCGGGGCCCGTGTTATGAAAGTGGCACGGTAACGAACGTCGCGAAGCAATACTTGGTGCCGGGGGCACGTATCATGAAGATGGCGCACGGGCGTGGCGACGAACGTTGCGGAGCAATACTTGGTGCTGGGGCACGTGTTATGAAAGTGGTGCGGCGATGAACGTCATGAAGCCATACTTGGTGCTGGGGGCACGTATCATGATGATGGCGCACGGGCGCGGCGACGAACTTCACAGAGCAATACTTGGTGTCGGGACACGTGTTATGAAAGTGGTGCGGCTACGAACATCGCAAAGCCATACTTGGTGCCGGGGGCACGTATCATGACGATGGCGCACGGGTGCGGCGACGAATGTCGCGGAGCAATACTTGGTGCCGTGGGCACATGTCATGGAAGTGGCTCACAGGCGAGGCAACGACCGTCGTGGAGACAACACTTGGTGCCGCGGCCCGTGTTATGAAAGCGGAAGCAATACTTGGTGTTGGAAGTACGTATCATGAAGATGGCGCACGGGCGCGGCGATGAATGTCGTGGAGAAATACTTGGTGCCGGGGCACGTGCTATGAAAATGGTGCGGCGACAAACGTCGTGAAGCCATACTTGGTGTCGGGGTCAAGTATCATGATGATGGCGCACGGGCGCTGCGACGAACGTCGCGGGGATACACTTGGTGCCGGGGCACATATCATGAGAATGGCGCACGGGAGCGGCAATGAACGTTGTGGAGACGGCGCACGGGCACACGTCGGGTGTCCCGAATATGGGATATGAGAGAGTGTACCTGTCATAACAAGATAATGAATGCAACATGTAGTAATGACAAAGTCGGGAGTGATGGTATGTGGTCGTCGGCGACGGGTCATTCGGTTGTAGTGCGCGACTTAGGCAATGGGCATCGCGAGAACAATATGCGATCACCAAAGACAGACGTCATGAGGTTGATGCATGATGGATGTCGTGAGGTTGATGGATGACAAACGTCGCGAGGTTGATGGACGACGGACGTTGCGAGGTTGATGCAGGACGGATGTCACGAGGTTGATGTATGAACGTCCGTAAATATCGCTGAGGTGCAAAGATTCGAGAAAACAAGTGCTCGCGGGAGGGAAGGCCATAGGCCAAAAATGGGGGAAGGCCAAGGCCACCACCAATGGGGAGGCTGAGGCCGACCCCTGGGTGAGGTCGAGGCCTACCCTAAGGGGTAGCCAAGGCCAATGGCCAACGCTCATGAAGGGAGGCCAAGGCCACTCCCCCTTTTGGTGAACTTTGGGCACACCGACAGTGGGTGTTTTGATGGGCAATGACGAATCCGAAAGTTGCATTGCGACTAGCGTGTTGCCGTGAGTCATACCCATGTGACTAACAAGGTACCAAAGTCATCTACGAAGTGTATGAAGCAAACAAAGCGCGAAAAGCACTTTGCATGAAAAGTGAAAAACCAGGGGGAAGGCCGAGGCTGACCCCCCATGGAGGCCGAGGCCGACCCCCCATGGGGTTTGCCAAGGCCTTTGCCCTTGACCCCGTCGCTTCGGTTGCGCTATCGGTCAATGTTTTTGGTGAAAAGGTGCTCGGGTGGTCGCGGCGCGACAAATGTGGTACCGTGAGTCACGCTAATGTGAAATAAATTGTGTCTAAGGCGTGTGAAGCAAGAAACGCACGTGACATGAGCGTGCGCACTTTGACATGAGCATGTGCACTTTGACTGGTTCGATGCGTTGGAAAAATTAACGTTGACCGTGTCGATGTGTTCGTGCAAAGAGGGACCCCTAGTGGGCCCTTGGGTATGACCAGGATAGGTTGAGAATATCATGTTTGTTTGTTTGCTTACTTTTATTTTTATTATTTTTTTTGGCTTACACAAAAAGTAACTAATTTTAGTCTCAAATTTCAGGCCCATGACATGTCATATTAAGTCTTAATCAAACAAGTTGTTTGGTCATGCCGATGGCAGAAACAAAAGCGGTTTGGCTGTGATATTTTGTTTTAAAATATTTGTGCAGAAAATCAATTACAGAAATAGTGAAGATGTAAATAGAAATTTGAAGTATGTCTAATGACTCAAAATAGAAATGCAGAATAAAAATGAAAGAAGCGAGGCGTGAATTTGATTCACTGTCCTTAAGACATTATTCGTTCCACAGCGGTACTAACGGTCTCTGGACGAAAGTCTTTTAGGATACGACGACAACAATGTCTAGGAATAAGAGCATTCCAAATTTACAGACTTGATAAACCAAAACAATGCAAAACTCTTTCTTTATAACACTCAGACTCAGATCAACAAAGTGCATAATTTTTGTGCAAGGGAAAATTTTTCCGTACGTTTTTCAAACTTGAACATTGTATTTATACAGTTAAAGAAAACTCTTTACTACTAAGGGTGCAACTATTGGCAAAGGTTGCAACTTTTTGTAAAAGATTTAAATAAATAAGATTTATTTATTTAAAATATTTATCCCAAAAGAATAAAGCCTGATGGGACTAAGCCACGGACCGGGATGAGCGGGCGGCGCGTGCGTGTGGACCTTGGGTCAACCTAGTTCCTTCCTCCTTACAAAACTTGGGTACCCCCAAGAGGGTCAACCCTTAGCCCAAGAATAGAGTTTTAAAGGAAACCACGTTTGCTTTCTCTTTTCTATGTGAGATTCTTTTCCTGCAAGTTGAACCACCAATTTCAACTTCAATTTTTTCATTCACTCCGCATTTGTTTTAAACTAGTAAATATGGTATGATCATCTACTTTGATAGACGAACATGAATCAATTTGTTCCTGATCAGCTTATTGTAAAAAACCCATTTGAAAATTTTAAAGATAGCCTCTGAAATTGAGTTTAACGCAAAATGCCAACAATCCCCACATGAATAGAAAATTGAATGGACATTATGCGTAAAGAAATGCTGACACTAGAAAGAGTTCAATTAGAACGGCATTGCATCAAGATAGGTAGGCGATGGCCTTGAACCTTCCTTAGTGAGAACTATCGGATTTTTGGTTAACCAGTGAACGTGATGTCTCGACATGTTTAATCTTTAGTATAAATCGAGACAATAAAACGTCACATAGTACCTCTCAAACATCATTTTGAGGCTCTTACTGTTGTTTTTATTTTGGCCCTGAACAACACCTGGGTTTTCATAAGTACTCTATGAGAATACAGCCTTCCTATTCTCATAAAAATGGCCCTATTTTTACTCACATAGGTGACTTGTTATTGAAAAATTCCAATTCACTTAGATTTTCAAGATATAAGAGTCATTAAAAGTATTTTTTAACCTAAACTTTTGTATGTGCCACTGTCTGCTCATCATAAGAATGGATATGAGGGTTTCAACCCCCCAAGTGTTATGTCTGAGTTGCATTTACATAATTTGATTTTCCCTTTGGACCTAAATTTTGGGTTCTCCAGTCCGCTAGGTAGGGTTTTCATTATGAAAACTTTTAGTACATAAGCTTAAGATCCTTTCCATTCGATGTCATATTTACTCTCTTTCTAGTAAAAGCTTTTGTTAACTGATCCGAGATGTTATCCTTTGACTTCATATAGTAAATAGAGATAACCCCACTACAGAGTAATTACTAAATGGTATTATATCTACGACGTATGTGCCTAAACTTGCCATTATACATACTACTTTTTGTTCTTCCAATTGCAAATTGGCTATTGCAATCTATACAAATTGGTGGCACAGATCAAAGCCAATTTGAAATATCTTCCAAAAAATTACGAAGCCACTCTGCTTCTTCTCCTACTTCGTCTAAAGCAATAAATTCAAATTTCAAAAAATCTGGCAATACATGTCTGTTTTGAGGATTTCCAAGAAATAACTTTTCTTCCTAATGTAAACATATATTCACTTGTTGACTTTGTGTAATGCAGCCCAAAATTTAAGGTATATCTGAAGTACCTTAGAACTCTTATAATAGTTATCAAGTGATTCTTCTTCGGATTGCTAGTATATCTGCTCAGTTGTACTGACAGTGTATGTTATGTCAGGTCTCGTGCAATTCATGATATTTATTAAGTGACCAATTATGTGCGAATACTCTAATTGAGATATTCCTTCATAAGTGTTGCAAATTTAGTGGTGTATTTTACAATCATATTAAGTTTTAAATATGTCTATCATCTTCTCAATATAATGAGATTGTGACAAGGCTAGTCTATTAAATGTTTTGGTAATTTTCATACCAAGTATAACATCAGCCACACTCAAATCTTTCATATCAAATTTAATGATTGACATTTTCTTTGTAGCTTTAATGAATTCATTAGGCTCCCGATAATGAGCATGTGTCATCTGCATATATAAAGATAAACAATGACATATCCCTTTTCAGTGCTTTTAACGAGACACATTTATCCCATTCATTGAAAGCCATTTTCAACCATGACTTTATCAAACTTTTCATGCCATTATTTTAGAACCTGTTTTAGTTTATAAAGTGACTTAACAAACTTACACACCTTCTTCTTTTGATCAGGAGCTACAATCCCTCAGGTTGCACCATATAGATCTCTTTTTTTAGATCTCTATTAAGATCACAATTTTCACATCCATTTAATGTATTTCAGGATTAGGGTTAAATACACGTAGGTACCCTGAAACTACCACAATGTCTTAGCTGAGGGTCCCAAAGTTTAATTTTTACACATAAGGGCCTGTAACTCCAAATTTGCAACAAGTAAGTACATCCATCCAAATATCTAACGATCCATGCTTTTCCGTGAGACAGAGAGACGGTGAGAGAGAATGAGTTTGTTTCAGGTGGGTCTTTAGATACACAGGAGTTAGATTGGCCAAAGCAGATCGCGAAAAATGGAAGCCGAAGCAAATCGCAAAAAACAGACAGAATTGGCATAGGATTCGAACCGGCGGCAAACAGTGGGTGGTCTTTGCCGGAGGGTGCTGAGCAGTTGGGTGGTCGTTGCCGGAGGGTCTCGCCGACGGTGGAACAATAAAGAACCGGATTGCAGGTAAGGTTTTGATAGTCATGGTTGTGGGTTTGCCGGATCTGGACCGATTTAGTTTGCCGGCGGTGGCTATTGGTAGGTTGGCATGATTGGTGGTGGCTGGCAGCCGAAAGTGTGTTGCTGTGGTTGTGGCCGGCGGTTAGTCGTAGTAATGGGGATAGCGGTGGCAGGGCCACTGCTGGCAGGGTCTCCAGACAGTTTTGGTCGATGGTGGATCGTGTTGATGGGGGAACGATGTTGGTCGTGGTGGATCGTGGTGTTGGTTGACGGTGGACCGTGGTGATGGGGGAGCGATGGCAGGGACAGTTGCCGGCGTGGTAGCCCGACAGTGTTGCCAGCGGTGTTGGCCGTGAGTGAGCAACTACAAGGAAAATTGTCGACATGGTTTGTAGGAGGCATTTGCCGGTGTTGTCGATTGAGTGTGCTGCCGGAGGGTGTCGTCAGTAGTTAAGGCTCCATTTTTGGTTAGATGAAAAGGTTTTGGCAGTTAAAGGCTCCACGGTTTTTGAAACTCAAAATTGGTCCTGATGGAAAAAGCATGGATCGTTAAGAATTTGGACGGATGTACTTACTTGTTGCAAATTTGGAGTTACATACCCTTATGTGTAAAAATTAAACTTTGAGACCCTCAAGTGAGACTTTGTGATAGTTTTAGGGTACCACATGTATTTAACCCTCAAGATTATTAATAGTTGCAATAGCTATCAATATTTAAATAGATGTTATTCTCGTAAGTGATGAATATGTATCAAAATAATCAAGGCCTTCCTTTTATCTATATCCATTGATAACCAACCTGGCCTTATATTTTCGATTGTTCCATAAGCTTTCATCTCATCTTTCTCTTCAAAATCCATTTACACCGTAAGCGTTCATTTCCAAGAGGAAGATCCACTAGTTCCTAAATATGATTTTGCATGATGGATTCAATCTCACTATTAATTGCCTCTTTTAATGTGGAGCTTGAGGACTTGACGTAGCTTCACTGTAAGTAAGAGGCTAATTTTTTTAACAAATATGTTAGAAAATCAGGACCAAAGGATATAGACGTTCTTGCTCTCTTGTTACGTCTTGGTTCATCTTACTCTTGAGAGGGTTCTTGGTCCATTTTAGTTCCTTTCAAAGAACTTCATTCTTGTGCAATTCTATAAGGAAATATATCATCAAATAAATGTGCATTCCTTATCTCGATTGTTGATGTGTATCATCAACTTCAGATTTATGACTAAGAATCGATATGCAGAATTATGGTTTTCCTATCCAATAAAAATCCCAACAATAATTTTAGGTCATAATTTGAACATTTTAGATGGTGCGATTGCTACCATTACTAGATTACCCCCACACTTTGAGATATTTGAAATAAGGAGGACATCTTTTCAAAACTCATATGGTGTCTTTTATAACTTCTAATGGGGTACTTCATTAGTATGTGATTTGCAGTTGAGACTGCCTTCCCCCACAAGTTATCTGGTGGTCCAGAATTTATCAACAAATCATTCATCATTTCCTTCAAAGTACTACTATTCCTTCGCTCAACAATTCTATTTGACTGAGGCATATATGCTTTTGTGATTTTGTGAATGATACCATGATCAGCACAATATTTTTTAGAAGCAAAATATATTCCCCTTCTCTATAGTACTTTAATTTTTTTGCTAAGTTAATTTTCAACTTCAATTTTGCATTGTATAAATGCATCTAAGGCTTCATCCTTGTTTTTAAGCAAATATATATAACAAAATTTGGTACAATCATCATAAAAACTAATAAAATACTTTTTCCCTCCTCTAGTTTGTACCACCTATAAGTCACAAATGTCACCACGAATTAGACTTACAAGATGTTTTTGCCATTTTTGCTTTAACACAAATTTCAAACTCTTTGTATGAGTCAAAATTCATTTTAGACAAAAATCATTTTTCACAAGCTTTTACATAAAACTATAATTCAGATCATCTAATCTAAGATGCCATAAAATAAGAAATTCTAGCAAGTAAGCAAAATAAATATTTTTATTAATTTCAGAATTTGGTAAGCTTTAATTACGGCGGTCATTACATTAAACTTAAACAGACCATCACAAATGTACCATTTTCCTTCAAACATAACACGTTTAGTGAGTACAATCTGATCAGACTCAAAAACACTAGCTTAAAATCATTTTTATTCAACAATGAGCCTAAAACTAGATTCTTTTGAATGTCCGGTGCAAGAAGAAAATTGTTGAGACGTAACTCATTTCCCTAAGTCATCTTCAAGACCACTTTTTCCATTCCTTGCACCTTTAAAGAGGAAGAATTTCCCATGAACATATTCTCGTTGACACTCTGATATGTAGTAAACATACTTTGCGCGGAGCTCACATGTCGAGTAGCACCCGCGCCTACCCACCAGTGTATGAGTTTTTTTGACCAAATTGACTTTGAATACCACCGCAGTTAAATTCAAATCTATAATGTATTTGGTGATTTTTGTAACTCCATTCATGTTGGCTTGAGAATGCTTTCCTTTCTTTAAGTTTTCTTTATTTTTGTCTCTATAACAATCCTTGGCACGATGGCCTAGTTTGTCGCAGACCTAGCAATTCCCATTGAAATTCCTCTTTTTCTCACCGTCATTAGGGATTTGAGCTACTTACTCCATTCGGACCAACTGAAGGGGAACATTTCCTTTTTTTTTAATGGACCTTGCTTGACAACATTTGCCTTGGCCTATAGATGATAATTACCGGCTTTCTTCTCCGTCGGCGATTATCATCTTCAATCCTTAATCTCACAATCAAGTCTTCAAGTTTCATTTTCTTGCCCTTGTGCTTCAACTAATTCTTGAATTCTTTCCAATTAAGGGGCAAATTTTTGATTAATGCCGCTACTTGGAAAGATTCTCCAAGCACCATACCTTCCGCATGAATGTCATGCAAAATTAGTTGAAACTCTTGGACTTGACTTACGATAGTCTTGGAATCCACCATCTTGAAATCAAGAAATTTGCTGACTACAAATTTCTTAGAGTCGGCATCTTCGGTGTTGTATTTCTTTTTCAAGGATTCCTACAATGCTCTCGCAGTTTTCATCGGACTATATACATTATACAACGCATTGTCCAAACCATTGAGGATATAATTCTTGCACAAAAAATATGTATGCTACCAAGCATCCACGGCAGTGTCAGGATTCTCACTAAGTTCTGATTCATCCTCTTGAAAGAAATTTGCCAAGTTCAAGGTGACATAGAACAACATCTTTTACTGCCACCTTTTAAAGTCCTTTCCTTTAAACTTTTTTTATTTCTCACCAAGTCTAACGGATCCATGAGCAAGTCCATGTTATGTATTGGTATTAATTAACTGGTCCACTTTTGAACTTGGCTTTGGTAGTTGCCATTGTTATATCTATTGTACCGCCCTGAATTTATTTACGGAGCGTTAATGCCGAATACACAGAGATCAGATAAAATCCTATAATTATCATAAGAACTCCAAAATGATAAATCAGAACATATACTAATAATTCTCAAAATACATCAATGTCTAACAAAATGACCCCAAAGCTTTTATACAAGTCATGTTCTCCGACATGGAGTTTCCAAAAATATACCCAAATAGTGTGAGAACTAATATCTGAGACAAAACAGCTAACTCTTGATCGTTTAGCTAGCCCTCCAATCCAAGGTCCCACCTACTCGTTCCCTGAAAGGAACAACAATAAGGGAATGAACCAAATGTCCAGTAAGGTCGCTCAAAGGACTAATCATACAGAACGAAAATATCAGAGAAACAAAAATTTCAGAAGCACAAAGGGTCTTAACAGAACAGACAATCAAACCAGATTTCGAATGTCAAAACATATCTGAATAAGAAAACAGACACTAGAGAGCCATTCAGAAAGTGATCACATACATCGTTACTGACATATGAGGTCGGTTCAAAAAGTAAGATCGCGATCCCTAGCTCAACTCCTCTGAGCTAGCCCACGTTGCAATCCACGTGGGTAAGTCAGACATAAGTCACATACACTGTGACATGGCTCATAGAGTTATCAAAATAACTATTTCAATTTAACAAAATTAAATGTCGGTCATGTCAAACAATATACGGATTTTATGAAATAATGATAATCTCTAAAACGAACGAGATCAACATCGCAAATTTGATCGAGAAATTCAGATTTCAAATTCAAGAAACTCACTTAGAACTTACTAAGAACTTACAAGAGCGATTGGTCCATCGCTGATTTGAATTTTGAACATAACCCTTACCTTAGCCTAGCCTTTGAGGAAAGCAAATCCTTAAGCTTTACCTTAGAACTTCCAAAGCCTTCTCCCCCCCCCCCCCCCTCTCTCTCTTGCGCATAAAGGAGGAAGAAACGAAGAACCCTAAAAAGGCTAGAGAATGAAATAAGACACTATTTATATGGTGGGACAAAAAATCAAGTTTGCATTCGACCAAAAATGAGTTTTAATTTGACTTAAAACATTTAAGTCGAATGAAAACACTTTTGAGTCGACTAAAAATTTTTTAGTCGAATTTTTTTTTAGTCGACTGAAACACTTTTAGTCGACCAAAAACTCTTAAATTCGACAAAAAACTTCAAAAGGTAATTTTACACGATTTAAATACTTTTTAGTCGACCCAAAAACTCCTTTAGTCGACTAAATTTTTTTAAATTCGACTAAAAACTTCAGAAAGTAATTTTACACGATTTAAATACTTTTTAGTCGATCGAAACACTTTTAGTTAACCAAAAACTCTTTTAGTCAACCGAAAACTATTTTAGTCGACTGAAAACTATTTTAGTCGACTGAATCCTTTAGAAACTTATCAAAATTTTGAACACTTTCCATTCGACTAAAAACTTTTGAATCGACTGAAAACTATTTTCAGTCGACCGAATCCTTCAGACTCCAAAACTTTAACATAAAAAAGTTTTGAGTCGACTGAAACCACTTCCATTCAACCGAAAATTTCAGAAATGATAAAAATCATTTTCTCAATATTTTCAAAAAGACCACAAGCTTATTTACTAAAAATAAAAATTTTGCACAAGGAAAAAAAAAGAAAATTTTCAGGATATTACGTCTATCATAGATTATAACTACAATTGAACAAAATTTCAGTCTTAACAAAACTTATAATCAAAGTAATTTCAGAAATTAAAAATAATTTTAGTACAGAATCTAACACAAACAAATAACAAAACAAATTTTTAAACACAAGTTACACAAAATGCGGAATAAAGTCTAAAGATTGTTAGAAAATATCTTTATGTACTTATGCTGAAAATCAACTAGACAAATATTGACCATAGAAATAAAAACAGAAACAGAAATCTGAAGTTTGTTTAGTTACTCAAAACAGAAATGCAGAACGCAAAATAAAACAACCGAGACGTGAATTGCCTAAAGATTTTATATGTCCCGCAACGGTGATAATGGTCTCTTGACAAAAATTTTCAAGGATAAAATGACATCAACATCTGAAAATAAGAGCACTCTAAATTTGCAGATTCGGTAAACCAAAATATTGCAAAACTCTTTCTCTACGACACACAGACTCTGAAAAATGAAGTGCATAATTTTTGTGCAACATAATTTTTTTTTTTTTTTAGACTTGGACACTGTATTTACACAAGAAAACTCTTCATTAAGGGTGCAATTGTTGGTAGTTTGTAACTTTTTGGAAAAGATTTAAATAAATATAATTTATATTTTTAAAATATTTTTTTTCCAAAAGAATATATAAAATCTGATGGGCCCAAGCCACAGCCAAAAACTTATGTATCCCCAAGGGCCCAACTCTTAACCCAAGGCTAGAGCTTGAAAGGAAATTACATTTGATTTATCTCTTCTATGTAGAATTTCTTTTTTCCTGCAAATTGAACCACCAATTTCAACTTCAATTTTCTCATACACTCCGCATTTGTTTTAAACTAGTGAATATGGTATGATCATCTACTCCGATAGGTGAACCTTAATCAATTGTTTCCTAACCAATTTATGATATAAAATCCATTTAAAAATTTAATTAAAGATGGCCTCTCAAATTGAATTTAAATCCAAAAATGCCATCATATTTTACATCGAATGTGAAGATATTATGAATGGCCTTATAAGGTTGTCAATGAACTGATAAATACTTACTGGCTAACCCTTCTGAGGAGGCATTGTCCTAAGATCATTTTAGATTGTATCAGAGCTAACTCTCAAAAGTTCCGGCTCTGCTATCTAGTCGGGTTGTCGAAGGTTAGAACACAAAGATGGACTTGAATCAGACTAATCTGATTGGGCTAATGGTATTATGCAACGATAGCTAGAGATTAAGATTTCGAGCTATATGTGAATAATATTTAGTTTGGGCCTTAACAAGGATGTTAAGGCATGAGAAAATGAGGTTGGAAATTATGGTGATGTTTGGATCTATTGGTGTTGCAGTAAAGCTCGTGTCTCACAATTAAGTATATCTGGTAGATCGATGGTGTCTCCCTCAAGGTGCATCATTGTCGATAGGTTTGGCTTTTAATGGCTGAATACATGGTCGTGATTCGGGTTCACGATGAACTGAAATAATTAACGGTCATTATGGTCTCCAATCATTCTCCAATTCAATTACAATGATATATGGTCTGCGAGAATCCGTGATCATCGAACTCTTTCTTCTTTCTCCCTTTTCAGCTCCTGTAATGGATACATTGATGAGGATGCTTACTTAGAAGTTTGGTGTTATTTTATGTTAGGAGAATATATTCTTCGTGTGTACTTGTGTAGAAAATCAGTTTCGAACAATTACTAGCGTGCAAATATTAAGGTTCCAAAAATAGCAGTAACGTAACCAAGGAAATAAAACTATACGTAATAACTCACAACAAGATTGCTGAACAACAAAGGAAAAAGGCCGAGGGGTGAATTTGATTCACTGTCCTTAAGACTTAGTCATCCCGCAACGGTGCTAACGACTCTTGACAGTCTCCCAGGATACAACGACTACGTCTAAAAATAGGAGCACTCCAAATTTCCAGACCCGGCGAACCAAACAATGGCAGAACTCTTTATTTTTCGGACACAGGAAAAACTTGATAGAATCTTACAGAAAGAAAAAATTCGGGATTAAAATACATTCTGTAACTGACTCGATTTTATACACAGAGTATTCACTGGGGGTGCAACTCTTCACAGAAAAAACTGCAAGCTGGAAAGGTTACAACTTTTCGGAAAAGAAATTTATTTATTTAAAATGTTTTTGTCCCAAAAAGAGCCAAGCCCAAGCCACGGACCGGGGGCCGGCGACGCGCGCGTGTGTGGTGGACCTTGAGTCAACCTAGGTCCTCCCTCCTTACAAAATATGGATACCCTTAAGGGGCTCAACCCTTAACTCAAGGTTAAGCCTTATATGGAGACAACATTGACTTTAATTCTTCAATATGAGATTCTCTATTCCTTTCAAGTTGAACCACCAACTTCAATTTCAATTTTCTCATTCACCTTCCATTTGTTTTAAACATGTGAATATACCATGATCATCTATTCCAATAGATAAACATGAATCAATTTGTTCCTAACCAAAATATGGTTTGGAACCCATTTAAAAATTGAGTCAAAGTTGCTTCTCCACAATGGGTTTAAAACCCAAATCCAACATTTTATTAAAGGTGACAATGTGTCGGAATAATAGCGTAATTGTTACGGTTGGTACGAATATTTTCTCAACTAAAACCGCACACTAATAATTCATTATAACTAGCAAAGGAACTAACAATGAATTAGTACATTAATGCCCTAGTAATGATGTGCTATCCAAACTGTCTTAGTGCGCCCTTTGGCGACAAATTACGTACGGGGTGAAAAAATATATAAAATGTGAAAATGCACGGTCAAAGTGATGAATTCGAAGATCGAGATTTCTAATTGAGCCGTGCTAATGAGTTGTAGGGGATCAAGACATCAGTAAACTACAACAAACATGCGTTAGTGGCAGGTACAAATATTAATTTGAGGAGATCGCCAATAATCAGAGACATGGAAATACAGAGAACACCTCGATCTACATCTACGTCTACATCAATAAATAAATTACTTTATATATGTTCGCAATTTTACTAAACCAACTACAATATTTTAGAGAAGGGGATTGAAGACGTAGACAAACTAGTACTCCAGCTATCCTGCTGCACACTGGACAAGCTACACTGATCAGAACTCGCCGCCGCCGACGACGTCGTAACGCTGCCGCCGCAGCCGCACTTCGCCACGGTCCTCACGCTCTCGATCAACGCCTCGGTCCGCCCCTCGTGCGACAGAATGTCCGACAGCTGCTCCGGGCTTATGACCAGCCTCACCTTCCACACCCCGGAGCTGTTGTACCTCGGAAACACCTCCGCCGCCTCCGCCCGCTTCGCGTTCCCGGACGACACGCGGTACGGAGCCGCCGTGGTTTCGCTTACCTGGGAAGAGGCGCCGGTGTTGAAGGGGAGGAGGTAGTAGGAGGCGCCGCCGCGGAGGCCTTCGTTGTGGAGGAGGGGCGGCGAGGAGTGGTCGGGGCTGCTGAATAGCGCATGGCCCGGGAACTCGCTGGTGATGCGCTCGGCGGTGATGGGTGCATAGAGCTCCATGACGCCGCCGGTGGAGGTGACCACCCTGATCATCTGGTCCATTTCTCTGAACCCTTTGAACCCACAGTTGCCCATGTGTGATGCGAAAAAATGGATTAGGGTGTTGTGGGGTTGTTGCAATGCGATCAAAGGGGAGAAGAGTGGAAGATATGGAGGTTGAGGAAGAAGGAGAAGGTAAGAGGTTTCTTCGTGAGGGTTTCTCGACTCAAATTATCCATGTCTAGCCGACACAAGTATCCTTTCCCTTGGATTTCTATATTGGGATGGTGTACGTCGGTGCAGTAGTGGGCCCACACGTGTTTTCATTTGGATTTTATTGTGGGTGGGGTGGGCTGAGTTGGCCGTGTAGATCGAGAGTGATTTGGAGCCGTTTGATGCGGCCAGATGGAAAGCTAGAGTGTCAGTCAAAGGAGAGATGATTGCCGGAGTATTCAGGTGCACGATTCATTGGAGGGTCAACGGTTGACAGATTCCATGTGTGTCAGAGTTTGACCCACACTGTGTCTTTGGTTCTCGTTCTTTTCCTAAATCCTCTTCGCAAAACGAGTAGATATAGCATATAGATTGCTCGTGAATTATTGATATCCATCTTTTATATTGTTGGATGCGAAAGATTTGTACGACAGATTAAAAAATTCATAGCACCAGAAAATTATTATACAATAAAAATAATGGCGTTATATTTTCAGGATTGATTTTACCGAACGATATAAGTAATATTTTTACAAGAAAAGATGTAAATGGACATTAACAAATTAAATTTTTTACGCATTAGTGACCAAATATGGAAATTCTATCACTGAAATGTCAAATGTGAAATCCAGACCCTGTTACACATTGTCATTTTACTTTTGTATGATTCGGATTCACAGTTCAGCAAGCTAAATGGCATATATTGTTATCATAACCTTAGTAGTTATCATTGTGCCAACTAGTAACAAATCCAATCACAGTGTTTACATTACTCAAGTGGGAGATAGATGTAGGGTCAGCTTTAAACTTTCGGTGGTACTCATGATCGAATTTGTGATTAACTTTGAGGGGTGACTGCTATTTTTTTTCCCCGTTCAAAGCAGTGCAAAAAATTAGGAAGCCTGCTTTAGCCTCCGTTCATCCCTTAGTACTTAATGATCAAATTTGTCTTCGGCCAGCTATGACGGAATAATTTTGAGGAGTAATTCTTATCCTTTTTATGGTGCTAATCTATATCCGCGGGGGAAGCCAAATTACAAAAGTCTGCTTCAGCCTCTGCTCATCGCGTGCATTCTTAGCTAGATCCTCAAGTAATTGTTATTCTTAACATGGTGAAATCGCAATTATTTGCTGGCTAAATTAGCTGAGGATCATGTTGAGGTGTATCTTTTTTGAAAGAAAGTGATAACTGCAGTTTCCTTTATTTTCTTGTACTTAATGTTGTCCCCAGGTATATCTTTTCTATTTAGCTGCATTTTTTTACGAAACGATTGAAAAAAGAAAATCAAAGGACTCAAGTTGTAAATGTATGAATGCTTATCATCATCCATCAATAACACTGATACATGATAATCAAATTTGAACATTAGTCGCGGGTTCATGCGGCTATCATTTACCCAAGGATTATGTGTCATAATAACCCTATAAAGTTTAACTTTCCAATTTAGATTCATGATTTGGGGAATTAATCAACAGGTGTCATTATGGTTGCAAGATGACTGCTTCTTGATTCCATTCAAGCTTTCGTAGTCTGATTACAATTTGGCAATCATTAATCAGATTTTTTGTTAGCTAATTGTAACTTTTGAATGGGGGAACACGATATTTATACATGTACAAATAATTTATGTGAGCAAGAGCGGAAATCACGTTACCACCTAATAACATGTTGTCCAATTTAAGAATTTGAGAGTAACTTTGTTATTTGGTTCCCAAAAGATAATCTACTTCTTCTTTCTTTGATCGATTGACTCACTCGCATGCGCAAGAGCGAGCAATGTAGAGTCAAAGATGCAGGCAATGTGGTCCGGTCGGCCAAAGCAGCAAAACTTTTCTTTTCTAGCTTGTGTGATGTAACAGATGATTAATCTATCCCACTACCTTTATAAACTTAATGCAATCCCTTACCTAAACGGTCGTGCTTTCTGGCTTTGCACAGATAATTGTTCGTGCAATTTTACTTATTCGGCTTCCAATTCAAGTGTTTGTCACTTGAAATTTTTGAACACCGAGGTTCTAACATTTGAAGACTTTAATTGATTCAAAGCTTGATTATCTACCTTTGAATAACACTTTATTTATTATCTTTAGCACATGTTTAGCCATCTATTTATATTAGTGGTTATAGAAATATAAAATAGAATTTCATTCACATTATTGTTAATTCAGTACAAGTATACCTATATATAAGTAGAGAGGATAATTTAAATTTATGAATATGAGACATCTCTCTTTTTTCCCCAAGGAATCTTTAGAATTTCCAGCTTAGCTTTCAATTCGCCTCTGACCATCAAATGAAATGCTAATAACCCGTCCTTTGCCCTTTAAAAGAAGGAGTGCTTCCAGTGTTGCCGGTGCTTGAAACAATTTTGTCTTCTCCATGTTACTCTATCTCTAGAGTCAATGAATTTATATGAGGAATTACTAAACTCAATCACTTGCTACTATTACTTTTCAGTAAAGTACATTACATAGTCTATTTTAGGAATTTGTAACTTACCTATTTAGTGACTTTGGTCCTGGCCGTTCTCAATATGGGTACTGTCTGATCGGGTGAATTAACTAATAGACGCCTATTGGCACTCCAGCCTTCCTTCGCCTTTCAGGGCCTATTCGAAATAAAATCAAGTATTTCTTGATTGTGAACTAGTTTATTTCAAAAGATAACTAACCACTTCTTATCTAAAAGTTAAATTTAGCAAGTTTAGATTGATTTGATATTATCTAACACCCTCTTCAAACACTAATATTTTGAATAAATATTCCATGTGTTTGGTTACAGATAGTAACTCAAAGGAAAAATATGAAACACATGTCTAGTAAGAATCTTCATGATATTGCTCCCTAGTCATGCATATCCAACACACATGAGATCTCTCCATTGCAATCCATAAACCAATGGAAAGCAAGCCAGTTGTCCGTCTACAGGACTAAAAGTTGCAGAAGAAGTGAACATGTAGAGATGAAGTGCATAAACACAAAAAGGTGCTAGCTTGAAAAGAATGACTCTTTGCGAAAAATGGGATAATCAATAGCTTTAGAAATTCGTAAAAGAACAGGAAAAAAAGGTAGAGCTTTCCAAATATTTGGAAAGAAGGGTAGGAAATAGAGAGATGAGATAGTTATATGCGTTTTAGCGGAGCAGTAGCATAAAGTAGAGAATCAGTTTACAAAGATATTTTTAGGCTTGAAATTTCGTTAGAAATTTAATGAGGAATGTCGAATAATTGATTAGATTAGACCAAAAACGTTCATATATAATTTATTACACCTAGATAATCAAGAAAAGCAAAAAAGAGAGAAAAACATGCGTGGCCAGGCAAACAGCATAAGGCCGCCCGTCTAACTGCGGAAACACTTAATCAGTAGACTCTCAAAACAGAAACAAGGGATCGCCCAGCTCTTGGTAACATATAGATATATAAAATAGGATTTCTTTTACATTATTGTTAGTTGAATATAAGAACCTATGTATAGGTGGAGAAGATAATTCAAATATATCAATATCTCAACGTAACCATATTATCTCAAAAATAACTAATCACTTCTTATCTAAAATTTAAACTTAACAATTCTAAGTTGATCTGATATTATCTTACGGCGGTAACCGTAGCCCAGCTCAGGTCTAGATGTCTCCGTAGTAGCACAAGAGGGCCCAATTATCATTGTTAATAAATAGGTCGCTAATGGCTAGCCCCAAACCACTAAGCTTTCCATGAGCTTGCCCATTTTACCTCCATAGTTTTCTTTTGTTGCAATATGTAAATGTTTTAGTAATAAAGTGCTTTTACAAAGACGTTCTCACTATTTTAACAAATTACAAAACGAAAATAATATATGAAGCCATTAGATATCTACATCAGCAAAGTTATATTTACAAATATCTAATTCCAGAAGGGTTAAATCCATAGATATTAGTGATTTTACTTTATAAAACATAAAAGTGTTAGTAAGATTGCTTAGTGTCATGTATCTCCATAGTTGTTGAACTCAACGCCCCATGTCAACCACTCTTTTTCCCATTAACTAGAAAACGTAGGTTCGAGTGCTCTATATTCTACTGGGCCTCCTCCCCATTGTTAATTATTTTTGAATTGGATGCTATGGTTTGTTAATCCATTGTTTCATAGTTTCATTCAACCTTACATGTTCAGCCCACTCAATTAGAGGCATAACTGCTCACAAGAAAAGAATAATAGAGACTTCAAGTATAAGCCTTGTTAGGTTTTTTTTCATCGATTGCAAATTGATTTTCAATTTGAAGCTTACACACTTTCATCTGAAAAATGCACATAACAGCCCCAATTTGTATTATGGCATAAGTATCATGAGGAATAACATCCTATAACAGTATTCTTGAAGGAACTAGTAGACAGGATCGTAACACACACACAAAATGGATGCAAATTGGAAGGAAAATTACACAATAGACTTAAAGTTTATAGCATAATCAGGTGATGAAAATTTCTTGTCTACGAGGACATATTGAAATTGAAAATTGCGACAATAGACTTAAATTGTTCACACACCCTACACACACTTACACACTATCAATGCCCCCCTCTTGCAATCTGCCAACCCCTGTCACCATCATTGACCACCACAAATTCACACGCACGCACACAATGGCCCCTACCCTTCCATATTCCATTGCTGACCACTAGTGCATACCAACACGCACAAAACACCGACATGCACATTATAGATCGAGAAGCGACCCTGACACTAAATCAATGGCGAAAGCCGCCACCACCAAAGACCACATCTACATCAAGGTCGAGCCATCCCGACACTCCACCACGGAATTCCCCGCCACTAAAAAATCTAAATCTAGGTGAAATCTTCATGAAATGGACCGTGGTGAAATCTTTGTTGTTCAGAATATCCTAAATTTAGGATTTAGGAAAGTAATTTAGTTCTCTCGGATGGTTTTGCCATTTAAATGAAAGTTCTACCTATATGTTTGTAATTAATTTGGGGTGGGGGTGTTTTGTGATGATTCGGTTATGGGGATGGCCATTGGGGGCAAGGACCAGGGTATGGGCACGGGATAGATGGGGGGCATGGGTGTTGTGTGTGTGCGAGTGGTGGCGGGTGAGGGGGACGAGGGGTCGCAGAATTATGTGTAGCCATGCTTCTATGTGCGGGTAGATCTTGGTGGTGGTTGAGGGATGGGGGTAGGGCCTGGGTTAGAGGTGTCAAATGGGTCGGACGGCCCGCGGGCTGGCCCAACTCGGCCCTTTTTGGCCCGGCCCGGCCCTAACCCTTAGGGCTTGGGCCAGGGCCAGAGCCAGGGCCAGGCCTAACTTTTTGAGAAATAGGCCCGGGCCGAGCCAGGCCCTAAAATGGTCCGGATTTGGCTCGGCCCTCTTTTGGCCCAAAAAATGGCCTTTTCAGTTTTTTTTTTAAGCTAAGGTGTATTTGCTTGCCTTCTATGGCTAAAATGTAGAAGAAATCTATTACTTTTAGATCATTTGGGAGAATAACTAAGGTGTATTTGTTATTTTGAATAACAAAAAAAAAAATTGGTCCCGGGCCCAGCCTTAGATGTTGGGCCTAGGGCCTGGGCTTGGACTGGGCCCAAATTTCTCTCATTCTGGCCTGGCCCGGCCCGTTTGACAGTGGCCCTGGCCCGGTTTTCTGGAGGCCCGATGGGCTTGGGCTGGGCCGGCCCAAGCCCGGCCCATTTGACACCTCTAGCCTGGGTATGGGTTGAGGGAGAGGGGGTGGTGGGGAGTGCTAGCGACTTTTGTGGAGTGTGTGTGTGTTTGTCTTGAAAAGGTTAACCCTTCCTTGTGGATCGTCGTCTACCTTTTTTTTAGTGGAGATATATATGATTTTGAGTCTAACTGGAACCAATTTTAAACATTAGAGTGCTGCTATGTGATACAATTGAAACCATGAAACTTAAAGGGGGAATACGATGTAAACTTTAGGAGGTTAAGTACAACTTATCCAAATGTTCTTTTTAATCAAATAGCTTAATTTCTGCTAACAAGAAGCACGTGGAGATAAAATATTAAAAAAAAAAAAAAGAATTAACTTTGTACAGGTGTTCATTTCAGCTTGACTTTGGATAAAAAAGAAACCCACACAAATCTGCAATGTTCATGGTAAGACGGAAGGTATGACTAATTTGTTCTTCTCACGGGACCTTCCTAACGGCATGAATCACATCTTTAATTGTAGTTATAACTTTCCTCATCACTGACGTAACCTAAATGGGTGCCGTGAGAATCTTCAGGCAACGCTACCACATAAAAAGGCATGAAACACGTTGCAATATGACATTGTTTGGACATATAAGATGAGGATAATTAAGTTAAAAAACAATTTGTGCTAATTTAACAATTTTTAATGAAATTTTACACACACTTTGCTCATTCATACTTCATAGGGTAGACCATAATTTTTGTCGGTATTTTAAAAGTTGACTAAAGTATTACTTGCTTCATTAGTCTCTAAACGATGACATCCTGTCAAATTTAAGAGGGTAAAACTGATATATCATATTAGCATGCTAATGTAAAGGAAAAAATTTGGTCCAGAATAATGGACGTAGCTTGCTTAAGGACTACCATTTTTATCTTTCTATTAGTTACAAAATCTCATACTTTAGGGGCTCAGGGACAAAACAGGTAGCGATCTATTCTTCGGAATTACAATAAAACAAGTGATACTTTATGACCTTTTACAAATAACTGTCAAACATATAAAGGACAACATTTGTGATTTTTCCTGACTTTGAATGGAGATAGATATATATATATATATATATCAAAAAAATATGTAGAGATTCCTAAACTTTTTAATGCCATCCATTCAAAACGATATAAACCCTTTTTGATCTTGGAAGTCAAATAGAAAAGCGATATACAAACATTAATTCTAGTACAAATATTAGCAATAGAAGTTGTTGTAACCTTTGAGAATGTCAAAATCCAAGCCTCACACACGTATTTGGCTGCCAAATACATGAGGAGCTGAACATAAACGATCCCTAAACAATTTCTTTGCTTCTACATGCAGTATATAATGAACCCATGAATGCTTGTATAACTTTTAGAAAGTAACTTCATATCCCAGGGATCCCTTAGAAAACAATTATATAAAGGTACGACAGGGGCACCTTTCTGTCTAAGATGAGACGTAGGAATCGTGGCATGCATCGCAACACGCAGTTTCCATATTTAGACATTATTATATATATCGATATACCTCTCGGTAGGTACGACTATAGAATTTGGAGGAATGCGACTAATTAACAACCAAATAAGTACGGACCAAATAGTTTATTGTTTTCTCGTTAGGTATATGAATGAACGGCATGAAAATGTCTCCATATATATCACACTCGTGGTTTTTTGTTCAGGTAAAAGGTAATTTTTTACTACCAATAAGCACGTACAAAAATAGTTTAGGAGCTTTTGTTTTTTACAATACCCACGAAGGAATTATACAAAAGGATTGACACTATGTCGATTAACGTCAACGGTTGAACTTCTACCAAACAGAAAAAAAAAAAAGAATAGCCTTACACCTGTTGGATTTTGTGTTATCTTCGAAATCAAGCAAATTCTTTACTTTTACATTTTTATAAATATGTTTTGAAACGAGAAGGTGCTTTTATAATTTAATTGTGAAATTAGATTATGCTAGTTCTCATACTACTTGTGAGCGATTGCGAGAGTTTAGGCTCGTGCATTATAGGTGCACTTAGCAACGCTTGTCAGGATAGCTAGTAACTCTATTATTGTTTTAAAGAGTATTTTTTTTCCTTTAAAAATGTTTTTATTGAAAAGTTGTGATTAACAATTTATTTTTTCTTATAATACTCTCAAACGAATTCTTACCGTTATACTTGAAATATAGAGTTGTTGTAACTCCCGTTTTTTTTTTTAACAATAGTTGTGTTTATTTACAATCAAGTTTTACAAACTCATTGTAATTGTGTCTTGCCAGAATATGTACTTGCTATTTTGCACTTTCTCTTTCTCAAAAAATTCAAGAGTACACCGCTTCAAAGAGAATTTCAAGAGTAATTTATTTAACTTGTTATTTGTCAACTCTCATCGAGACTTTGATGTATCCTGTAAAATGATTTATTTCAACCTATCAGCAAACATGATTTCAAGCTGGGATAAATAATTAAAAGTTTAAAGAAAGCGATCGTCACGCCTCAAAGTCATTACTTGTATTTGGTTTCCATCTACTTTTCAAACAATACCAATGAGCAACTCCTTCTCTCCGTCAGATGACTTTAAGTTCATATTTTCTTATGCTAAATTGTGGTAATTTCACTTTATTTCGTGGGACATTAAAACATTGAATGAAGAATTATATTAACTAAATTTGTGAAGCCCGCGGTTAACTTAATTTAGCATCTATCAACTAGAATAAAACGCACCCATGAATCCTCTTTTGTCTTGCTGACGGCCAAATGAGACCCCCTTAACGGTCAGCCTAAACTTTTGAGCAACTTGACGCTTTCTTGAGGCGTGGACCGGTGGGAAAATCTATTAGCACAATAACAGCGACCATTTCTTGGAAGTCCTTGAATCCCATACACTAGTATATATACCTTTTTCCTCTTCCATATTTTCATCGTAAACACACCAAACAAACGTGAGGGGATCCGAGGAGAGACGTCCAAAAAGATGGGAAATTGGGTTGGAAAGAAGCAGGCTGTACATCCTTTGGAAGAAACGTACGACTATCATGAGAAACTGATGAAGGGCAAACGTTGGGGTATGGAAGGAAGGAGTAGTACGAAGAAACCGGCAAGCATTGGCACCGTGCGAATCAAGGTGAGAATGACGCTAAGAGAGCTGAAGGATTTGATGGCACAGGTTGACGATGATAAAAGAAGAGGAAATTCGGAGCTCGGACGTTTGATCTTGGAAGAGTGCTTGAAAGGGAGATGGAAAGCTAATGTTGTTCCAGAAAAGAAAAGATTAAAGGGAGGAAGACATCTTGGTACCATCAAAGAAGAAGACGAAGAAAATGTATGTTCATTGTGACGAATTGAGCAGTATTGGCTACTCCAACCCACGGTTAACATTATTTTTGATTTTTTTATTCTGACTTCCATGTTTAGCTTTCCTAAAGGAGCTAAAAATGGGTATTTACACATTAGCATATTCAGCAGTGTGCATTGGCTCTACTGGCTGAAAAAACACTTTTCTTTCATACTTTCGATGTTAGACAAGATTCAATATTTGACCTTATATTACAAATAACTCAGGATCTCCTACTAGATCTCCTCTAGTAGACGGCGGATGTGGGATATCCATCCATCCTGACAGTAAAGTGTGGGATCTCACACTTATCCGGGCATATCACACGGAAATCAATTCCTTCCCCCACCATACCCTATCCTATCCGTGGCGATGGCGGTTGTTGTCGCTTATAATGGTGGTGGTTGTGGGTGAATGAGATATTGAGATCTAATTACAAGATTATGTACACTAGTTTTCAACTATCCGAACTTGTAATTTGAAGCACGTTGATATCACCTTTATGTATCTTACGGAGTATCAATTTCTTTCTTATTACATGATATTTATCGTACGTAGTCACCGTCAAACCCTTATTGAATTAGAGCTTAAGTCAATATCTTTTGCTCCCAATGGTCTACATATCAACTCCTCAAATCAACTTATCTCCCCGAGAATGACTCCCGGTCTGGCATCTTAGTTTTCAGTTTCCAAAAAAAAAAAATTAAGAGCAGTTAAAAAAAAAATTCAAAAGCAAGTGGACGTTTGTAACCAGTTTTTTTATTTTTTGAGTTTTTTTTTTTGGTGTTTGATAACTCAGTTTTTTTTGTGGTGGTTTGCGGTGGTGGGGCATGGCGGTGGCCGACGGTGGTGGTGGCCCCCGGTGCCGGTAGTTGCAGCTGGCGGTGGTCGCCACCGACAGTCGCCGGCAGTGGTTACTGGCGGTCAGTGGCAGCTGCCGGCGGTGGGAGGGTGGTGGTCTAAAAAAAAAACCAACACTAAAAAAAAAAACCAATTTTAGAGTTTTTAAAAATAGTCTTG
Organism: Escallonia herrerae; assembly: GCA_033070095.1. NCBI lineage: Eukaryota > Viridiplantae > Streptophyta > Magnoliopsida > Escalloniales > Escalloniaceae > Escallonia > Escallonia herrerae. The sequence goes on from JAVXUP010000318.1 coordinate 198,286, forward strand.
ATTTAAAAACTAGATTTTTAAACTAAAGGAAAAAAATGAAAAATGATTACCAAAGGCAACTTTTTTTTCTAGTTTTCAAAATTGAAAAAAAAAAAGTTGTGTCAAACATAACCTTAATTTACCCATAAAAGTTCTTTTTTCTCTTTGGCATTTACTGTTAATGAGACTCCCTGTCAAGACCTATCTCTCCTGCATCGGCCTCCCGATATCCACACTTTGTCCAACTTGCAATACCTATGTTGAATCTGTAACCCGCCTGCTTCTTCAATGTCCTGGTGTTTAACCTATTGACGGTCACTCAACATGATCAACCCCCAGAATATTGATCCGATACCTTAAGAATGGCTCATCGTGTGGACAACAATCTCCAACTCTTCAAGATTGACTCAGCTTCGTAACATAAATTTTCTTTCTTTGTGGTTAAATTAAAAACAGAGAAACAAAACTTTTTTGAGAATAAAACTTGGAATCAGGCAAGCAATAATTATCCTTCAGCGACAACAATTACTCTCCTCATACTATAAGGCCCTCAAAATATATACCAGCGTTACAGTGCACAAACTGATCACTCATCCTCCTTCCTTAGTGTCAACGGCCTGCTCCTGCTTAAATAAACAACCAATAACAATTTTTCCTGGGCTGTAGCTACAACAAGGCCAACCTTCAGCTTGGACTTCTCCTAGCAGTTCACAATCTGGGGAACACATGGCTAAAAAAGCTTGAAGGCATCTCTCAATCCAGCTCCGTATACACGAAGCCAGTCTCAAGAGTTTCCTAATTAGTATTAGATGGTTATCTGATTTGGGTTACACACATTTGCAAAGTTATTAGATGGTTATCTGACTTAGGTTACACAGGTATACAAATAAACAGTCATGACCTTATTCTTCTCCCATTACAGCAGCGTAGGATATGGGACCGCAGGCATGCTGCTGGACTACGTCCCCGAATAATATTCATTTTGTGCTAAAGCAATACCATTCCTTCACGGCTTGATTGTTGTAAAAAGGGTAGAACCAAAATCGTAAGAGACAGAGCAAGGATAGTCGACAAGCAGATTCAGGGCAACTCTCATGTGTTCAAGATGGAATAATTTTTTCTTGATGTTTTGGGGTTTGGGTTTATGTGTTGTCACTGATGCCAAGAAGGTGGGTTCGCAGTCGACGTGAAGGTGCCACAAAGAATGCAGTCCGAGTCAGATGTCAAGTGTGATGATCTGAGACACAGCAAGGGCGGAGCAAGGGCAGAGACCAAAGGCTTTCCAGACAGTGCTGCGAGGGCGATGGCACATGGTGAATACACGACGGCAGTCACAGTCCGATGCTTAGGTCCAGAGTCAGGGTCCTGTATGTTTCTCTTTCTAGAATTCTAGAGTGAGAAAGTGAAACTGTCAGAGTTCCGAGAATCTGAAAATTTGAAGTCCTGCAAATGAATTCTCAAGACCTTTATTTATAGAGGTTGAGATGATGATGTCATCACTCAACACGTGGCGCTCCCCGGGAATGACATTTCACCGAGGGGTCCAAAAGTGCCGGTGCTCTACAAATTGTCAAATCGAATATTCACCCGGCCTGCCCCGCACAGCGTCGCTCTGTCTGTGGCCAGAGAACCCCCTTGATCTAGCCACCAATTCAAGCCCTTGCAGAGTCCCACAGGCCTAGCAGCGGTGGGGAAGACCCGACGCCCAACTGCTAGGCGGACTAGGCGCCATGCCCTCCGAAGACATGTTCCAGTCTCGGAGTGACCCGGGGGTCATAGTCCATAGAGGTGCCGATGCAAGCCCTCAATGCCGGACCACGTAGGCCAGTCACGAAGACACCCTGGGCGGAGATAGTGTCTCGGAGGAGTCGCCTATCTCGCGGGTGAGTCCTTGTGTCGGAGCACTCAGAGCGCGTCAAGGTAGTATCCGGAGGAGCCGTTTACTCGACGGGCCAGGTAGCAACCCAGAGGAGCTGTCTACCTGACGGAAGGGGAATTGAAGAGCTCCCTGATGGAGATAGTGTCCCGGAGGAGTCGCCTATTCTGCAAGTCGAGGTAGCATCCCGGAGGAGCCGTCTACCTGGAAAAAGGGGAGTTGAAGAGCTCCCTGGTGGAGAAAGTGTCCCGGAGGAGTCGCCTATCCCCGCGGGTGAGTCCTTGTGCTGGAGCACTCGGAGCGCATCAAGGTAGCATCCCGGAGGAGCCGTCTACCCGACTGGCTGAGGTAGCATCCCGGAGGAGCCATCTACCTGGCGGAAGGGGAGTTGAAGAGCTCCCTGACGGAGATAGTGTCCGGGAGGAGTCGCCTACTCCCGTGGTGAGTCCTTGTGTCGGAGCACTCAGAGCGCGTCAAGGTAGCATCCCGGAGGATCCGTCTACCTGACTGGCCGAGGTAGCATACCGGAAGAGCCGCCTACCTAGCAGAAGGGGAGTTAAAGAGCTCCTTGGCAGAGATAGTGTCCTAGAGGAGTCGCCTATCCCCGTGGTATGCTGCACACTCCGAAGAGTGGGTCGAAGCATGTTCCACAACCATGGCAAGGTGCGATGGTGTGGTGAAAGGATGGACCGATGCAAGGAACATGGTAGTGTGACAGAGAGCTAGGAGGCGCGACTGTGTCAGTGGCGAGGCGCATGGGCGCAGCGGAGTGAGTAAGGTGCCAAGGCACGTCTTTGTTAGTGGCACGGTGCACGGGTGCGATGGAGTGTGTATGGTGACGAGGGCATTGCAGTGTGATAGAGAGGCCCGGGGCATGGCTGTATCAGCGGCGTGGCGCACGGGCACGTCGGAGTGAGTATGGTGCCGAGGGCACTGTAGAGTGACAGAGAGCCCGAGGGCACGACTGTATCAGTGGTGCGGCGCATGGGCACGGCCGAGTGAGTAAATGTCGGGGGCACGTGTTATGGAAATGGTGCAGCGCATGGGAGCGACGAAGTGTGTATGGTGCCGAGGGCACTATAGTGTGACAGGGAGCCAGGGCGCGACTGTATCAGTGGCGCGGCGCATGGGCACGACAGAGTGAGTAAGGTGCCAGGGGCAAGTCTGTGTCAGTGGCATGAGTGCGATGGAGTGCGTATGGTGCCGAGGGCACTGTAGAGAGCCCGAGGGCACGATTGTATCAGTGGCGCGGCGCATGGGCGCGGCGGAGTGACTAAGGTGCCGGGGGCATGGTGTGACATCCGGGCGACGGGATAGCGGAGTGACGTACGGGCGACGCGGGTCACGGAGTGACGTCCGGGCGACGGGGGTCGCGGAGTGACTTCTGGGCGACGGGGGTCGCGGAGTGACTTCGGTGCGACGGGGGTCGCAGAGTGACGAAGTGAATGTATGTCGCGAGGTTGATGTGCGAACGTCCGTAAACTTCTCGGATGTGCATAGACTCGAGAAAACAAGTGCTCGCGGGGAGGAAGGCCATAGGCCAAAAATGGGGAAGGCCAAGGCCGTCACCCATGGGGAGGCCGAGGCCGAGGTGAGGCCGAGGCCGACCCCCTGGTGAGGCCGAGGCTGACCCTATGGGGTGGCCAAGGCCAATGGCCAACTCCGATGAAGGGAGGCCAAGGCCAGTCCCCCTTTTGGTGAACTTCAGGCTCGCCGACGGTTGGTGTTTTAATGAGCAATGATGAATCCAGAAATTGCATTGCGATGACCATGTTGCTATGAGTCATACCCATGCAACGAACAAGGTGCCAAAGTCACATACGAAGTATATGAAATGAACAAAGCTCGAAAAGGACTTTGCACAAAAAGTAAACAACTGAGGGGGGAGGCCAAGGCCACTACAGGAAAGGTTTTTAGTGACGGAAATATGTTTTTAGTGAAGAAATTTCCGTCACAAAAAAAGAAATTTCGGTCACAAAAGGTTTTGGTGACGAAAAAATCCGTCACATTATTCCGTAGCGTAAAACGTCGTCACTAAAAAGTTCGTGGCGGAAATTAACGATTCCGTCACGCCACTGGCGACGGAATGAAAAACCTTTAGTGACAGAAATTTCCGTCACTAAAGGCATTTTATATTTTAAAAAACATAATTCATTTTTTTTATTTTTGTATAAAGTAATTGGTAATGGAAAATTCCGTCACATGAAAGGCAAATATTTCATCAGTAATTCCTTTTTACAACGAATTTTGCCACTAATTTTTGTTTGCAAATTTTATCAATGTTTATGCATCTAGTGACATCATAATCGTCGCTAAAATTAAAAAACAAAAGAGATATAGTTCTGCCTCTTTTTTTCAAATCCCATTTTTTTCTTAAACATGTATACAACAAATCCATCAACTCATCAAGCACACAAAATCCATTACCACATCAAGCTCCACAAAATTCATTAACACATTAAACTCCACAAACACATAAAATACCGAGTCAAACATAAATCCTAAACTATCATAGTGTAACAATCATCCTTGAACATGAAAGTAAGTTGATGTTTGAACATATCAAAGAGAGGGGATTAGTTGGTCACTCAATTTCCGTCTTCATCAAGATCATACTCCTCGTTCGCATCCAAACCATTATTGACACCATCATCCTCAGTATTTTTGGACGGCTGCACAATCACGTAAAAGTTAAATTTAACTGACAATTACTAAAAATTCTTATCATAAATGATATTGTGAAGAATCATGGATCCTATATGCCCACACATAAAAGAATTAGACTACACTTAAGTCATTCTTTAGGCAAGCTCATTATTTCCATTACCACTATGATAGAACCTACCCAAAATCCCCTCAAGCACACATACATGAATATGTACCTCTGCCTGACGTGCCTCTGCTTCCTTATGCTTTCACATAAACTCTTCAAACAAATTACGCGGTTGTGGCTTCCAATGATCAGGCATATCCTCAGTCACAGGGTATAGGAGAATGTTAATTCAAGTAAAGAGTAGTTTACAAGTAAGAAGTAGTTTAAAGTCATAAATGATACGTGTTGATCGTGATGTTTGTACAATATTTAATTATCATCAGCTAGAACTAACAATAGAGAAAAAAGATCATTTAGTCCGCATATCTAGTATACATCCACTATAAGTTATCATACATGTCAGGTTACTTAAATGGAAAACACACAACCGCACCCACACACATAGTAAGAGTGGAGGATAGGAAAGGTCATCATCAGTTATAAATTTAGTAACTTTTTGTTGTTTCTTTAGCAATTATACGTCTTGTGATTATCGTTGTTTCTTTAGCAATTATACATCCTTCTATGGCTCTCTCTGTAGTTTGTGAATGTAAATGCATTGAAGAAGATGCTATATGTGAAGCAGAGAGAGATTCTGGTCAATCCATGAGATATATGCATAGTGTATTTCTCTTCCAAATTAGGTATCTCCTGATACTCTTAATCATAGACCCAGTTCTTTAGGAAGTTCAATACATGAAAAATGTACTTCTCATGCACTCCAAAGCAGTTCCTTCTCGACATGCTCAAAAATTGTGAATGTATTCCATAGCCAAAAGAAATTGTCCAACTTCCAAATGATTTCAAATATGCAGCATATGATTCCACAACGCACAGCAAACTAATATTGGGCTAAGCAACTGTTCCCAGAAGAACCACCAGGTACCTTCTACAATAATTATATTCTCACTTATGCTTGTACTCAAGATGAAAACTTCTGTTCGGCCAATATTAATTAAGATGCCGCGTTTTTGGTATTTCTCAACTTCAGCTTTTTACCATTTGTAGAGGTATAGTCGAGGGATTAATGGGATATGGACAGTTCTCATGAAATAGAATGAGAGCTTGTATACAGATGGTATGATTTGCATACATGACTTGGTACCTACCAATTTTATTCAAAGAAAAACTACAATATAATGAGAACAATATAAAGATCTTTTGTATTGTTCGAGACCCTATTCAGTTGTCTGTTTCAATTTAACACTGGTCATGCAACGGTCTCTTGGAAAATCAGAAGGTCCTTTCAGCATCTCCTGGCACAACTCTTGCTCATTGTAGAAATAAAAATTTCTGGTAACAATCTCCAGTACCCATCTAATGATTCTACAAATGGAATACAAAAATGCAAGTTACCATCTGCTACGTTTTTGCCCAGCTTATTCTTAGCCCCACTCAGCATTGTGAGATTGTAATTCTTTCTTAACAAACAATAGTGGCACAATCATCAGAACAGAGAGCAAAACTACTTTCTTCTCACAAATAATTAAGATAAAGAATCTACACATGTATATTTATGACAGGCAGATAAAGGATCTAAATATCCATTGTGCTCCGAAAGAACTATGCAAAAAATTTCAGCCACAGCAGTATAGATCAAGATATAACACATAATGCAATTAGGAAAAATAAAGCCAATGTCATCTATACTCACCTCGATCAAACAAGAGTTGGAAAGGAAAGAAATTAGGGGCGGGGGCAGGGGCAGGGAGGCAGCGACAACAGCAAGCAGTCGCGGCAGCAATGGGGGCGGCAGCACCGGCAGCAAAGCGGACAGCAACGGCGGTAGCAAAGCAGACAGCAATGGGATAGCAGCCACGACAGGGAGTTTCGAGAACCCAGGTGGAGGCGGCACTGGCCGTGATGGCCAGTTGGATGCCAGGGGAAAGGGGCCGGTGGTGAGAGAAGAAGGGGCGGCGATTATATATCGGGGGGAGTGGGGTAGCGGTGAGAGCTGATAAAAAACTTAAGATTATTTTATTAAGGTTAGTGTTAAATTATCTATCTGAAACTCAAAACAAATTCTTGAAAACAAAATTAGAAAATTGGACTGGATAATTTTGTAGCTAAAACTTCTATTGACGGACTATTTGGTCGCTAAACCCAACTTAATTTTTATAGCTTAACATTGGTTAGTTGGGTGACGGAATTTCTGTTACGAAGTCAAATTCTGTCACTAAAAACCTATTTTCTTGTAGTGGGCTGACCCCCATGGAGGCTGAGGCCGACCCCCCATGGCCTTGGGGGAGGCCGAGGCCGACCTCCCATGGGCTTGGCGGAGGCCTTTGCCCTTGACCCTGTCGCTTCGGTTGCGCCATCGGCCAATATTTTTGGTGAAAAGGTGCTCGGGTGGTCGCGGCGCAACGAAAGTGGTATTGTGAGTCACGCTAATGTGAAATAATTGGTGACTAAGGCGTACGAAGCAAGAAACTCACGTGACATGAGTGTGCGCACTTTGACCTGTTCGATGCATTGAATAATGTGCTTGTGCAGAGGTGTCATGCAAAATAGGACCCCTAGTATGCCTTTGGGTGCGACCAGAATAGGTTGGAAACATAAGCCCCTTGCATGTGGTGTACGCGGAGGGGCAACCCGAGCGGGCACCGCACGCATATTCTTAAGTTCGCACTTAGAAGATTTCTTATGTTTGTTGGTTCGAGAGTTGTTGACGTCGTCATTGCATGATGAAGGTGAAGAGTAGATAGCTCGAACCACCTCGTGCACCACCTACTGAAGCCTGAGTATGGATAGGAGTTGACACAAGAGCATGATGGTAAGGTGAAGGGCGCGGGCAACGGGCGACGGGGGTCGCGGAATTGGCACCCGGGTACGAACGATGGGCGTCGAAGTATTGGCGTCAGGACGCTAGCGACAGGGGTCGCGGAGATGGCATACGGGCAGGGGCGACGGGGGTTGCGGAGGAGGTGCCCGGGCTACGGCGATAGGGTAAGTGGTTCGAGCTACCTCGCGCACCACCTACCAAGTACATTGGTGTCGGGGGACATCGTCATGAGGGGTGCGACAAGGGGCGCGATCGGGCATCGTGATGCTGGGGCAGTCCAGGACGGGCGACGGGGTAAGTGGTTTGAGCTACCTCGTGCACCACCTACCAACTACATTGACGTTGGGGGACATCGTCATGAGGGGCGCGACAAGGGCGCTATCGGGCGCCGTGATGCTAGGGCAGTCCACGACGGGCACTGGGGCGTGGGTGACAGGGATCACGGAGACAGGGCCAGGGTGACGGCGACAGGGTAAGTGGTTCAAGCTACCTCACGCACCACCTACCAGTACATTGATGTCGGGGGACATCATCATGAGGGGCGCGGTCGGGCGTCGTGATGCTAGGGCAGTCCACAACGGGTGCTAGGGCCAGGGCAATGCCATGTGGTCAATGGGTGGCCTTGATGGTGGTTGAAGTTTGGCCGCAGTGGATGGGGATGGGTCTGCCTCGGCGAGGAAGGAACGGTCGGCCTCGGCCTTGGGTGTGGCGTGAGAGTTGGCCTCACCATGGGTGGAGTTGGCCGCGCACCAAGCACCAAGTCGTTATGGGATGTGAGGCTGAAGAGGTTGGGAAGGGGTGAAACCCCCAAGGTAGTGGGTGATGGTATCAAGAGTGGTGTCAGTAGACTTATGCAAGAGCAATGTAGCTTGAAAATTTTCTAAGTCTGGAAAATGCAACTTCATGGATGGCTTGGTTGAGGCTGTGATTGGTAGTCCTGGTAGCCCTACATTGCTGAGGCATGGTTGCTTGGATGTGTCAGGCACGGCACGAACTGCACTGCGATGCCCACCTCCCCAGCAGAGTCGCCAGAATGATGCCAAGGAAGGTGGGTTCGCAGTCGACGTGGATGTGCCACAAGGAATGCAGTCCGAGTTAGATGCCAAGTGTGATGATGTGAGACACAGCAAAGGCGGAGCAAGGGCAGAGACCAAGGGCTTCACAGACAGAGCCTGAGGGTGGCAGTGCTGCGAGGGTGATGGCGCATGGTGAATACACGACGACAGTCACAGTCCGATACTTAGGTCCAGAGTCAGTGTCCTATATGTTTCTCTCTCTAGATTTCTAGAGTGAGAAAGTGAAAATGTCAGAGTTTCGAGAATCTGAAAATCTAAAGTCCTGCAAATGAATAATCAAGACCTATATTTATAAAGGTCGAGATGATGTCATCACACGACACATGGCACTCCCCGGGAGTGACACATCACCGAGGGGTCCATAGCTGCCTGTGCTCCACGGACTGTCGAATCGCATATTCACTCGGCTTGCCCCGCACAGCATCACTGTCTCTGTCTGGAAAGATTGGCTTCCACAGCGTCGGTGTGGCCCGAAAACCCCCTTGATCTAGCCACCAATCCAAGCCCTTGCAGAGTTCCACAGGCCTGGCAGCAGTGGGGAAGACCCGACACCCAACTGCCAGGCGGACTAGGCGCGATGCCCTCCGAAGACATGTTTCCGCCTCGGAGTGACCCGAGGGTCATAGTCCATAGGGGTGCCGACTCAAGCCCCCAGTGCCAGAGCACGTAGGCCAGTCACGAAGACACCCTATTGGAGATAGTGTCCCGGAGGAGTCGCCTATCCCGCAGATGAGTCCTTGTGTCAGAGCACTCGAAGCCCGTTAAGGTAGCATCCTGGAGGAGCCATCTACCCTACGGGCCAGGTAGCATCCTGGAGAAGCTGTCTACTTGGCGGAAAGGGAGTTGAAGAGCTCCCTGACAGAGATAGTGTCCCGGAGGAGTCGCCTATTCCGCAGGCTGAGGTAGCATCTCGGAGGAGTCGTCTACCTGGCAGAAGGGGAGTTGAACAGCTCCCTGGCGGAGATAGTGTCCCGGAGGAGTCACCTATCCCCGCGGGTGAGTCCTTGTGCCGGAGCACTTGGAGTGCGTCAAGGTAGCATCCCGAAGGAGCCAATTACCTGGCGAAAGCGGAGTTGAAGAGCTCCCTGACAGAGATAGTGTCCCGAAGGAATCACCTATCCCCTAGGTGAGTCCTTGTGCCGAGCACTTAGAGCTCGTCAAGGTAGCATCCCGAAAGAACCGTCTACCCGACTGGCCGAGGTAACATCCTAGAGGAGCCGTCTACCTGACGGAAGGGGAGTTGAAGAGCTCCCTGGCGAAGATAGTGTCCTGGAGGAGTCGCCTATCCCAGCGGTGAATCTTTGTGCCGGAGCACTCGGAGCGCGTCAAGGTAGCATCCTAGAAGAGCCGTCTACCCGACTGGCCGAGGTAGTATCCCGGAGGAGCTGTCTACCTGGCAGAAGGGGAGTTGAAGAGCTCCCTGGAGGAGATAGTGTCCCAGAGGAGTATCCTATCCCCGTGGTATGCTGCATACTCCAGAGAGTGGGTCGAAGCATGTTCCACAACCATGGCAAGGAGCCCATGGTGTGGTGAAAGGATGGACCGATGCAAGGAGCATGGCAGTGTGACAGAGAGCTAAGAGGCGCGACTGTGTCAGTGGCGCGGTGCATGGGGCACGACGGAGTGAGTAAGGTGCCAGGGCACGTCTGTGTTAGTGGTACGGTGCATGGGCGCGACATAATGCGTATGGTGCCGAGGGCACTGCAGTGTGACAGAGAGCCCGAGGGCATGGCTGTATCAGCGGTGCGGCGCACGGGCCCGGCGGAGTGAGTATTGTGCCAAGGCCACTGTAGAGTGACAGAGAGCCCGGAAGCACGACTGTATCAGTGGCACGGTGCATGGGCGGGGCAGAGTGAGTAAGCTGTCGGGGGCACATGTCATAGAGATGGTGCAGCACATGGGCGCGATGGAGTGCGTATGGAGCCTAGGGCACCGTAGTGTGATAGAGAGCCAGGGGTGCGACTGTATCAGTGGCGCGACACATGGGCGCGACGGAGTGAGTAAGGTGCCGGGGGCACATCTATGTTAGTGGCACTGCGCATGGGCACGATAGAGTGCGTATGGTGCCGTGGGCACTACAGTGTGATAGAGAGCCCTAGGGCATGGCTGTATCAGCGGCACGGCACATGGGCGCGACGGAGTGAGTATGGTGCCGAGGGCATTGTAGAGTGACAGAGAGATCGGGGGCACGACTGTATCAGTGGCGCGGTGCATGGGCTCTGCGGAGTGAGTAAGGAAACGGGGGCACGGTTTGACGTCCAGGCGACGGGGGTTGCAGAGTAACGTTTGGGCGACGGGGGTCGCAGAGTGACTTCAGGGTGACGGGGATCGCGGAGTGACGTCCCAGCAACGGGGTCGCTGAGTGACAGACGACGTATGTCACGAGGTTGTTATGCGAATGTCCGTAAACATCTCGGAGGTGCATAGACTCGAGAAAACAAGTGCTTGCGGGGGGGAAGGCCATAGGCCAAAAATGGGGGAAGACCAAGGCCACCACCATAGAGAGGTCGAGCCTGACCCCTTGGTGAGGCCGAGGCCGACCCCCTGCTGAGGCCGAGGCCGACCTTAGGGGTGGCCAAGCCCAATGACTAACTCTGATGAAGGGAGACCAAGGCCACTCCCCCCTTTTGGTGAATTTTGGGTGCACCGACGGTTGGTGTTTTTATGGGCAATGACTAATCCAGAAGTTGCATTGCGACGAGCGTGTTGCTGTGAGTCATACCCACGTGACGAACAAGGTGCCAAAGTTACATATGAAGTGTATGAAGCGAACAAAACGCAAAAAGGACTTTGCACAAAAAGTAAACAACTGGGGGGGAAGGCCAAAGCCGACCCCCCATGGAGGCCGAGGCCGACCCCTAGGAGGCTGACCCCATGGGCTTGGCCAAGGCCTTTGCCCTTGACCCCGTCACTTTGGTTGCGCCATCGGCCGATGTTTTTGGTGAAAAGGTTCTCGGGTGGTCGCGGTGCGACGAACGTGGTATTGTGAGTCACGCTAATGTGAAATAATTGGTGACTAAGGCGTGCGAAATAAGAAACGCACGTGACACGAGTTTGCGCACTTTCACCGGTTCGATGCGTTAAATACTGTGCTTGTGCGGACGTGTCATGCAAAATAGGACCCCCAGCAGGCCTTTTGGTGCGACCAGAATAGATTGGAAATAGTCACTAAACTGTAAATATTCCTAACTCTGCATTTTCGATCTGGTTGTAACAAACTAAAACTTCCTTTCTTTTGAAAGTAGTTTTAAATTCTCCCGATTAACCGATTTTTTTTTATTTCTCCCTATGTGGGTTTGAACATCAAACATCATCAACATGTTTGGTAAACCACGTGTAAACATGATTATATGCAATTAGGTGCAAAGTGAAAAGTATATCATGAACATCAAAATTGGTAAGTAGGCAAATTTAAAACTATACATCATATCCCTCTCGAGATAGGTCTTTAATTGCTTCAAATATAAAACTGTTCTAGCATGAGCCTTTTAAGCTGCCAACCTAGAATGCAAGAAGCATGTTGCAATTTGCCAATTAATTAGCACTATTAGCTTTCTGCTAGCGCTAAACTCACAGTTTTATGTCATTCTAAGGGCTGATTAAAAGCCACTAATTTATCTTTTAGCTTTCAATTGATATGAACTTAAAAAAAAATGTAAATTTAACCCCGTTTAAGCGTGTTTGTGTGTGTATGATGGTTAAATATGTAAGATGACGCTGACATATATTAGCAGAAAAAACAGCATGCCAAAGTCTAAATTCTGTATGTGTTGCTGATTGCCAAATGGGACCTATTAATCGTCAGCGAAGATGACAACTAAGACAGAATTAGCCATTCAGTCAATGCTAAACTCTTTAAGCTACCAAAAACTTCCTGCTGGCTGGTTTGTGTATTTAAAGCAAACCATCCTCCGGTCCACATGTTTATCAACAACACAAGAATTAATGGGAAACTGGTTTGGGAAGAAGCACGGGGTGCACCCTCTGGACGACCATGGCGATCGTCAGCGACAACAAATGAAGAGCTGGCGGACGGGTTCTGCTCCTGATCAAGCAAGCAGGACTAGCGTGAGAATAAAGGTCAGGATGAGTGTGAGGGAACTGAAGGAGTTGATGGCAAAGGTTGATCAGAAGAGCGAAAAGGGCGATTCTGAGCTTGGGCGTTTGATATTGCATGAATGTTTGAATGGAAGATGGCAAGCTTGTGTGGTTCCCGTTTATAAAGGTTTGCAGTAGTGACTCGATTGTATGCCAAGGAAGATGCGTGTGACTACCAGTTTCATTTGTTCTTTGGTAGGTAGACTGTTTTGTTTATGTCTATGTTTCTCGTTTCGGTTTTCCATACCAATATATATATATATATATATATATATATATATATATATATATATATATATATATTGGTAGCTTTATATTATCTTTTTTTTGTTTTATTTTGGACACAATTAAATTTGCTTGTATAGGAAACGATTTTGGAGCCTTATATGGTTTGCGCTTAAAAGTTACAAAAAAATGGCTTATTTTGGGGGTCAGACAATGCCTTAACAAGGAGGACTAAACAATAACACCGTAGCCCGGAGAGTATGTGCCGACAATCTAGGATTAGACAGAGATACGGGTCCTTTTGCTTTACTCCTTAGCTTCCCTTATTATATGTTGATAAGATTTTTCTATTGCCAAAAAAACAAGTGCGCAACGATATCTTATATTTGAAAATAGACCTAAATATTTTTGTGCTTATATTTCTACCAATTCAAGTTAGCCAACTTCGATAAATTGTATCTTATTTATTTCTCATTGATTTTTAATGATCTTGGACATTCTAAAATTCTTGAAGAGTTTTATTCAACTTTGTAGTTTAAGATCTTATAAGAATCCATTTGGTTCTTGGTCAAAATTGAGTTTAAAAATTATCTGTCAGTACAGACCTTTCTGTTTTTGACACTGTAAATTAGTCCACTTCGATTTGTTCTATCTCTTTTGTTTCTCATTAGTTTTTGATGATTCTAGACAATCTGAAAACCTTAAAGAGTCCTCTTAAACTTCTTAGTTTTGTGTTTTATTAGAATCCATCTATTTTCTGATTGAAATTCAGTTTGAAAGTTATTCATCGGTGTAAAAGTTGCTTTTTGACACTGCAAATCAATTTACTTTGACTTGCTCCATCTTATTCGTTTCTTATCAGTTTTTGATGATCTTAGACATTATAAAAATAGTAACAATTCCTCTTTAACTTTTAGGCTTTGATTTTTCTTAGAATTCATCGATTTCATTGTTGAAGTTAACCCTCGAATAAAACTATTCTGCGTAGAATCGTGTGAATGAGAATGACTTTGTCGGCTTCAAACTCTTGGTATTTATTAAGTTGATTTTGTATATGTTTTTATAATCTAAAGAGTCATGTCACAGTGTATGTGACTTATATATTTCTAACTTACCCACGTGAATTGGAACATGGGCTAACTCAGCGGAATGAGCTAGGATCGCGATCTTAATTTCCAAACCTTGTCTCACGTGTCAGTGATGGCACACATGACACATTTCTGAATGGCTCGCTTGGCCTTCATCTTTGTACTGATTGAACATTTGAATTTTTTATATCTGATCTGTTTGAAGACGTTTTCGAACTTAGCTAAAGCATTATTGAATTCACAAGAGTCTTTTTTAAATATAAGATATCGTTATCAGAACTTGTGGAGACATTTCGAACCTAATTTTGTATTGTTTTAAATCCATCGAAACCTTTTGAACCACTGTAAATTTAGTTATATCTGATAATTCCGTACTTTGAAATTATAGTTCGCTAGTACGAGCTATTTGATCTTACTGCTAATCTGATTTTTGAATTGAAAATTAATGCATTGGTTTTGGTATTCCCCATGTACATTAGTATCATATTTTTATCAACTCCAAGTACTATTATCGATATAGTGTGCTTTGTACTTTGTAGGTGGGTGTGTGCAGATATCTTTATTGAGCTTTGTGCTCACCCCTTACTTTCAGGTTATCAGCTAGTGTTCGGAACTGTGCAAAAGATTATAAGGCATGGCTAAGTAAGAAACTTTTTAAAGAAGAATTTTCTTTTTATATTTATTGTCAAATAGATTTCGCTTTAGATTTTGGAGCTCCTTGTAGGAGTAATTGAGGTCAATGTTACTGTTTTAAGCCGGTGTATCATTTTATTGATGTATCTTTGGTACCGATTGGTAGATGCTCCAGTTTAGAAGACTTTTTGATAATATGGGGGTTTTAGCCTTTATTCCTTTGAAATTAATGCTCTGAAAATTCAGGACGTTACACACCAGCCCCGCCATCAACCCCATCAACATGCATCAGCGCTGCCACCACGAGCTTAGCCTGCTACCCAATACCAACACCATTCATACATGAAAAAAAAAGAGCTAAGATCTACAATTACAGTATATATATAGATGATAATTTAGACATTTTCATCATTCTGTTACGGAAATAGTCGGTTGCAACACTTTTACAATTTTTAGTGTCTTTTTATAATTTTTGTAATAATAGGGATCTTTTTGCAACTATTCTAGATCACATGAATATTTTATGTAATTATCTTAAGAAGAGGAAGAAGAAGAAGAAGAAAAAAAAAGCTAGTAGGGTGCTAGATTGGTCTAAGGGGATGATGAGAATAGGGACGGTTTGTGCGGTTGGAGGAATATTGGCATGTGCACGTGTATAAAAGTGATGCTTGTCAAACACTGTATTAAAGTATCCACCATCCAAATCTCCCACCGTCAAAGAGTACAAAAGAGACCGCAGCATCAACGGTCTAAAATCTAGGGATGGCATTCTCTGTAGGTGGTGTGAGACATGCACCCAGAAATTTTTACTATAAAGTCATCTAACAGGCTAAAATCCTCAGAGAAGAGAAGAGTAATAATGGGAAATGCAGATGCAAGTTGGAAGGGCATGTGCAGGGCTTGCAGCTTTCACGTGGCATTGTGGATACATTACTTACCACCCTAAAAGCTTGCCCCTTTTCCAGCCTAGACTAGAAAACATCTCTTCTTTCTTCCTTTGGCTCGGCTTGCTTTGTTTCGTTTCATTCCCAACCCTAAGCCAGCCTTTAATTGAACATGCATCCTTTCAATATTTGGACATGTATTGGTTTAGCCAAAATGTCACCTTATTAGATTCAACTTTCGAGATAAAAACTTAGAAATGTTTCTTGAGTTCCAATTTTCAGCGATTTTTAATCGACAATTAACTGTTTTCAAGTGATAGTACTAATAATATGGGGCGGTGTAATTGAGAGATATGATTAACGAACAACGCAACATTAACCTTCTATTGTCTGAGAACCCCTTCATCTCGTTAGGTCTTAATTACCCGTATAAAATTTTTCTATGTTGACTGATATTTAAGATTTGTGCATGATGAGCATTTCAAAGATTTAAGTCAAGTTATTACATATATGCTAGAGTCGTACTTATCACATGCATGATACCACATTTTTCTAGCTAGTGGTGATTGAGTCACACTTATCCGGGCATATCACACGGAAATCAATTCCTTCCCCCACCATACCCTATCCTATCTGTGGCGATGGCGGTTGTTGTCGCTTGTAATGGTGGTGGTTGTGGATGAACGAGATATTGAGATCCAATTACAAGATTACGTACACTGGTTTTCAACTATCCGAACTTGTAATTGGAAGCACGTTGATATCACCTTTATGTATCTTACGGAGTATCAATTTCTTTCTTATGGTTAATGCGTATGGTGCCGAGGGCACGCTTTTGAAAAATATCAAGAAGGTCTATCTCGAGTAGTAATCTTATTTCGTATGGTTAATTTAATACTAACAAAAAACTAAAAAAATTATAAATTCAACTATAACTTGATTTAAGTGTTTTTTTTTTATTTTAACCCATACACAAATAAATCCAAAAAATAAATAAATAAACCTAAGCTCAACATAAGACATCATTTAGTCATCCTAATTGAGGTCTGGAGCAATACAAATGCAGAAAAAGACCATTTGAGTCGTCCTTATCGCTTATAAGAAATAAGACTAAAATAGGCTGAAAAGTCCAGATCAACCCTACCGGTAGGTTCACATTAGGAACCAGCCGGTTGAAAAGGAGAACATGACGAAACACAAAATAAAACCAGCGGGTTTAGTCTAAAAGCGGCCTGTTTTTTCCCTCGCCTCGTTTATTTTCAAAAGAAAAGACTACCTATTCTGATAAATCACACGTGATTAGTTTGAATTCAGGATAGATAATCAAATCTAATTCAAACTAAGTGCTAGACCGCCAACCCTATCTAGACTTTGATCTGAGCTAAGTCCAAACTAATCGGATCAATCAGACTGGGCCACCTAAATTTGACAGAAACTATTAAAATTATGCCTATTATTGTTAACTTAAGCGTAGAGCAAACAAATAATGAAAATCCTAATAAGTGTATAAATATAAGGTTACAGGAGTATCTACACTTTGTACAAATTTCCATGCTCGTGACAATGCATACTTGCAAGATTCAGATGGCTTACGATATATGTCATCTTTTGCTCAAATACTCACTTTTCAAAGAAAAAGAAAAGTTGTTCGATACATAATTTAGTATAATGGCTTACTGGAAAGATTTTAGAGTCGGAAAAATATTTATGGTCAATAATGGTTTTTGGCTTTATGCCCTCATTCTGAATCCTTCACTAACTTCGTATATTTGATGGGCTTACTAGCCTTATTTTACAGTTACACACACACTATTTTTCTCCCTCGGGTCTTAGGATTTTCTTACCCCAATTTAGTTTTATACATTTGGTTTCACATTTTCATTCAATCCGAAAACCAAAAAAAACAAAAAGATGTTGGGCCACTTCAAATATTCAAACAGAAACTGGGTGGTCTAAGGATTTCTTTCCAATGGCTCAACCCAATAAAAAGAAAAGGTTGTGCCGGCCCAAAGAAGATGCGGGCCAAAATTCGTGGATGGCGTTTTTGTAGAATCTAATTTTTAGCTAACAAATTAACTCGCTCTAAACGAGATTAAAGAGTGAGAATTGCACAAATCTGGGATACATACAATGCTTTGCCATTGATAGAAAAGGTGACGGGAAAGATAACAATATTAGAGAGCATTATAGTACAAAGAGACGTTTATATAGGTAAGAAAAAGCTATCTTACCAGAACTAGAAAAAAAATCTAATAGAAGTCAGGAGAACTCTAGAATATTCTAAACACAGAATAATAGAAAAAAAATAATTATTATATTAATATATATAATTTAACAGCTAGCATTGAGCTTGTTAACATGAGCTTGCAGCCCTAATGAAGCACTAAAGATGGTTAAAAATTGTCACTTACTATAATCTAATTTTAACTACAAATTCACTCACTCTAAGCGCGACTACAAAGTGCAACGATCGCACAAAATTGCAAGATACATAAAGCTTTGCCGGCACAGAGATTAGCAACATGAGCTTGCAGTGAAGTAATATAAAAGATAAGGAACAGTAAGCTGAAAAAGGGGCAAGAAACTCTATGGAAAGACGGTGGTTCAGTGATTCAGTCCGGAGCAGGAGCAACTTCTACGGCAAATTCACCGGTGAATCAAGCCCACCGATAAAAAGAATTAGCAATATTTCGGCCACGAATCGAGTCACTCTCAGATGAATGAATGTTGTCGTCGGATATTTGGGGAATGTGATCCACGAGCATTTAAAGAATGGACCGTGACAACCTTGAATTTGGAACAGTTTGGAAAGTAAGAAGGAATAGAGTGGGGATACAACACGAACTTACTTCCAACAAATACACACCTGGCCAACACCTTACTTTTTGCCCACATTGATCACATAAGAGGGTGGGTGTTCCTTTCTCCATTTCTTCTTGTCCAACGGAGGTCACTTGATAGCGTTTGAATAAATAATCATCGAGAGTGGGTTGTGTGCGATTTTATTGTACAAGGTGTAGGCACAGATTTATAGATTAAAGAGTCAGATTGTGACGTACTTTGATTTGATTTTTCGATGAAACATAATGTAACTTTTTGAATTGTTAGGTAGTTGTTTCCTCCAAATTTAAGCACTTACAATTGAAAATTCTATGATAAGTTAAATAGAAGTGAATTATCTGGCTAAGTTGATACATGTTACTCTCCCGCATTTTGTCCCAAAAAAAAAAAAGGAAATTAAAAGGGTCTCTTTATCACATATTGCCTCCACTTGTTGCAAACATAACTTTTAAGAATTAATGTTCTGATGTGACATTTATAAATTGTGAAAACTTCCATGGCTTTCATGTCATTCTTTCTTGATTTTCATGACTAATGCCACCATTTTAAGTTCTTTTGCGTTTGCATTCGCCTTTTTAATGATTAAATTAGCCGAAAAAACATTTGAGCGTGATCGTCACATTTGTTAGACACATTGTACGTACTTTTAATTACGGTTTGGTGGAACTCTTGTATGCTGGGGTATCATGTGGCTTGAACAAAATAATATCAACTAATTCATTGAAATTTTTGAAAATATTGAATTGAAATGCCAAGTTGAATTTAAATGTTGAACCAAGTATAGCATGACTAACTAGGCACTGGTGTAGGCTTGTTTTGCGGTGATCAATTGATGGCCTTTATTTGGATAGAAGACAAGTTTTCACCTATGTATACCAAAAATTACCAAGATTGTTAAAAAGATACAACAACACAACCCAAGGTTTTAAAAGCTTTGGACTAGAATTAAGGTAGCGTTTGAAATCATTTCTAATTTTAATTTTTTATTTATAAAAAAATAAAATTAAAACCAATTTAGTTTTTATTTTTTATAAAAATAAATGGACGTTGGATTACCCAGTTTTTATTTTGAATTTTTTCTTTGGTTATAGTTTGCAGTGGGGTGGTGGGGATTGGCTGTGGCCGGCTGGCGGTAGTCGCTAGTGGTGGCCAGTTGTGGCCCGTCGGCAGTGGATTCGGTGGCCGGCAATGGTCGTCGAGGTGGCCGGCCGGCGGGCTGTGGTGGCTGGTGGTTGTGCCGGTGGGAGGGTGGTGGTGGTGGTTTCAAAATAAAAATCAAAACTGTAAACCCAAAACTCCTAAATGGGAATTTTAAAAAACAATCATGTTTTAA
This sequence comes from Escallonia herrerae, assembly GCA_033070095.1. Taxonomy (NCBI): domain Eukaryota; kingdom Viridiplantae; phylum Streptophyta; class Magnoliopsida; order Escalloniales; family Escalloniaceae; genus Escallonia; species Escallonia herrerae. The sequence goes on from JAVXUP010000318.1 coordinate 217,913, forward strand.
ATACAGATTTTCAAAACTAAAGGAAAAAAAAATAAAAATTGTGTGTTAAACGCGTTTTTTTTTCAGTTTACAAAACTAGAGGAGCAAGTTGAAAACGAAAAGGAAATCAAACAAAGCCGAAGCTTTGACAAGCTTTGACCAACTTATGCAATCATCTCTCTATGCTCACTTGAAGTGCTTGGATGACTTAAGTCCTCTTTGAAGCCTCCGTAACACCACAAAAGAGAAATATCTAATAAACCAACACAAGATTGCTCTCTAGTTGGTACTTTTATTATAAGTGATATTCAGAACGCGTGAGACACGTTAGAACATGTGCCGCAGAAATTGTTAGATGCACTGGTGACAACAATACAACTCATGGGTAGAACAAAGCAAGAATACCAAATCTGTTGATTGACACTGATATTCGATGGACGAGACATCAAAATTTGCAACATTTACCGTTCTAAGAAACATAAGCCAAAATTTAAACAAATAAAATTATCCCTTTTCATACAAAGAAAGAAAAAAGGGATAATTGTATAAAATACCCATGTGGTTTGAGGTGGTTGCAAAAAGACCCCGTTGTTACAACAATTGCAAAAAAAAAAAAAACGGAGTTTGTAAAAGTGTTGCAACCGTCAAAAACATCATTTAAACTAATGGTATGTGATGTTCACGCGCTTGAAGAGTGCGTTTCGTGGAGAATAACTTAATAAAATGACAAAAATGCCCTTTATTTCTTCTTCCTTCTCCAAATCCTAAACCCTAACCACCACCTATTTCTGCCACCACCGCTGCCTCAGCACAAACACTACCGCTGCAGCCACCTACTCAGCCCAATCGTTGCCGCCTCAGCCCCCTCAAGCCGTGTACCTCCGAAGCTACTAGCCACAACCACCCACAGATACCCTATGCCACGTTAGCCCCTTCATCAACCCAAGCCAAGTGCATCGCCCCCACCAGTGCCTTTCACCCACTGCGAACTCCCATGTAGCCATCCTTGTCATCACCCCCAACCTTTTGCACCGCTGCTAGCCCCATCATCAACTCTAGCCATTTGCGCTGCCTCCAGCCTCGCCACCAACCCTAGCTTATTGCGCCGCCTCCACCAGCCTAATTCACAAACCACGAGTCTAGATCTACAATTCAAAAAACAAACCTAGATCTACAATTAGGGTTTCTACAATTATGGCCAACCCTAGATCTACAATTAAGGCCAACCCTAACCCCGCTAGACGTTGCCGCCACTTGCCTTGTCCACCTTCCATGAACCTACATCGCCGCCCGCCATGTAACACCCGAGATTTTTTTTAATTAGAATACTTATGTAAGTGCGAATTAGAATCTATTGTGACTTTGAATTAAATAGTGGGCCTAAAAATCAATTTAAAATTTTCTTTCCAGAAAGTGGGTTACACTTTTGGGATTAGATGACCCAATTTAAATTTGGGCATTAGTTTGACCCATTTATAAAGTTAAAGAAATTTGGGACGAAATGGGTATTTTACGATTCTTATTATTTTAGGAATATAATTACATTCCTTTTAGGCTAATAACTTATATGCTATCATTCCTAAGAGTACCACAAACTTCAGAAGAGCCTCCAAAGAATCTGTAGGAAGAACATTCTTTAGATTTTGGTCATTACATTGAGGTAAGAGCTTATTTTGATATTGGGATTAAGGTTCATGGTAAGAACCACATAAGCTACTGTGATTGATGGAGTCTAATTGAAATTTGGATATTATTATATCAGGGTTTTGATAAAAATTAGTTTGAGAAGATCAAGACTTGGAGTTGATTTATGCAATTGAGGTAAGGATTTTCTCACGCATTTACCCCATTCGAGTTCTGATTATTGATCTATTCATCAATGAATTAATTATTTAAAGAGATCTATTGATTCTTTAGAACCCTAATTACATTCTTGATCGTTACGCTAAATTGTTTTTTGTACTTTCGATTATTGACTTTTATTCATGATCATTTTGTTGTAAATCTTTAAGGAAACTTCAAGAGTTCGTAACTTTTTTTTCCTTGTCCAATTTTAGTGTTCTTTCACTTTTTGAAAACCTCAAAGGGTGAAATACGACTTTGTAGTTTTGAGTTTTCTAAAATTCCAAGTGATCAATATTTGAAAATAGACCTAAATATTTTTGTGCTTATATTTCTACCAATTCAAGTTAGCCAACTTCGATAAATTGTATCTTATTTATTTCTCATTGATTTTTAATGATCTTGGACATTCTAAAATTCTTGAAGAGTTTTATTCAACTTTGTAGTTTAAGATCTTATAAGAATCCATTTGGTTCTTGGTCAAAATTGAGTTTAAAAGTTATCTGTCAGTACAGACCTTTCTGTTTTTGACACTGTAAATTAGTCCACTTCGATTTGTTCTATCTCCTTTGTTTCTCATTAGTTTTTGATGATTCTAGACAATCTAAAAACCTTAAAGAGTCCTCTTAAACTTCTTAGTTTTGTGTTTTATTAGAATCCATCTATTTTTGGATTGAAATTCAGTTTGAAAGTTATTCATCGGTGCAAAAGTTGCTTTTTGACACTGCAAATCAATTTACTTTGACTTGCTCCATCTTATTCGTTTCTTATCAGTTTTTGATGATCTTAGACATTATAAAAATAGTAACAATTCCTCTTTAACTTTTAGGCTTTGATTTTTCTTAGAATTCATCGATTTCATTGTTGAAGTTAACCCTCGAATAAAACTATTCTGCGTAGAATCGTGTGAACGAGAATGACTTTGTCGGCTTCAAACTCTTGGTGTTTATTAAGTTGATTTTGTATATGTTTTTATAATCTAAAGAGCCATGTCACAGTGTATGTGACTTATATATTTCTGACTTACCCACGTGAATTGGAACATGGGCTAACTCAGCGGAATGAGCTAGAGATCGCTATCTTAATTTTCAAACCTTGTCTCACGTGTCAGTGATGGCACACGTGACACATTTCTGAATGGCTCGCTTGGCCTTCATCTTTGTACTGATTGAACATTTGAATTTTTTATATCTGATCTGTTTGAAGACGTTTTCGAACTTAGCTAAAGCATTATTGAATTCACTGGAGTCTTTTTTAAATATAAGATATCGTTATCAGAACTTGTGGAGACATTTCGAACCTAATTTTGTATTGTTTTAAATCCATCGAAACCTTTTGAACCACTGTAAATTTAGTTATATCTGGTAATTCCGTACTTTGAAATTATAGTTCGCTGGTACGAGCTATTTGATCTTACTGCTAATCTGATTTTTGAATTGAAAATTAATGCATTGGTTTTGGTATTCCCCATGTACATTAGTATCATATTTTATCAACTCCAAGTACTATTATCGATATAGTGTGCTTTGTACTCTGTAGGTGGGTGTGTGCGGATATCTTTATTGAGCTTTGTGCTCACCCCTTACTTTCAGGTTATCAGCTAGTGTTCGGAACTGTGCAAAAGATTATAAAGCATGGCTAAGTAAGAAACTTTTTAAAGAAGAATTTTCTTTTTATATTTATTGTCAAATAGATTTCGCTTTAGATTTTGGAGCTCCTTGTAGGAGTAATTGAGGTCAATCTTACTATTTTAAGCCGGTGTAGCATTTTATTGATGTATCTTTGGTACTGATTGGTAGATGCTCCAGTTTGGAAGACTTTTTGATAATATGGGGATTTTAGCCTTTATTCCCTTGAAATTAATGCTCTGAAAATTCGGGGCGTTACACACCAGCCCCGCCATCAACCCCATCAACATGCATCAGCGCTGCCACCACGAGCTTAGCCTGCTACCCAATACCAACACCATTCATACATGAAAAAAAAGAGCTAAGATCTACAATTACAGTATATATATATATATATATATATATATATATATATATATATATATATATATATATATATATATATATATATATTATATATACCGGTGAGAAAATAACAATTTTCCCACCGAACCGCAGGTAAGAGCAGCAGTTGGCCACGTGGACGGAAAAAAGGACGAAAAAGACCAAAAAGGACCAAAATGGCACGAGAAATTCACCAAAATATCACGAGAAAATGAAAATCTCACGAGAAAATGGGCATAATGCCCAACCGCAACCCCTACATGCGGTTGGGAATTATTTGCCAAGTTGCATTTTTAAAAAAAAAAGGACACATATATATTATAATAATAATAAAAAGGACATTTAAAGGACACATATATATTAATAATAATAAAAAGACATGAAGCATCAATGGAGAAAACCCAACCGCCACACTTAGTGGCGGTTGGTATCATTGCAAATTTTTTTTTTCTCTGGCTAAAAGTGAAAGACTTAATTAGACAGTTTTTCACGAATTTATAAAAAATAGCTAGAGCTAGATCTTGCCAAATTGCAAAAAAGATACCGTAGTTATTTTTAAAAGATCTATATTAGGGAAAAATTTCAGATTTTTCCAAAAACTGGAAAGGGGTTAACTGAAATGGGGAACCTTGTAACTTTGCAGTATAATTTAAAATATCAAGCTAGCGCGATTTCGTGCGAAACTTTTATGAGAACCCTAGGATGTTAGGAAGTTCTATTTTCCAGGACTTTGGGCCATTCCGAAGTCGTTAGCTAATTGTTTGGCCGAACGGGCTAATTTTTTTAGGTCCATTTCCCAAAAAATTGCACCGTTAGGCCAAAAAATTAGCTAACAATTTCAGAATGGCCCAAAATCCTGGAAAATGAAACTTCCCAACATCCTAGGGTTCTCATAAAAGTTTCGTACGAAATCGCGCTAGCTTGATATTTTAAATTATACTGCAAAGTTACAAGGTTCCCCGTTTCAGTTAACCCCTTTCCAGTTTTTGAAAAAATCTGAAATTTTTTCCTGATATAGATCTTTTAAAAATAACTATGGTCTCTTTTTTGCAATTTGGCAAAATCTAGCTCTAGCTATTTTTTATAAATTTGTTAAAAACTGTCTAATTAAGTTTTCACATTTAGCGATAGAAAAAAAAAATTGCAATGATACCAACCGCCACTAAGTGTGGCGGTTGGGTTTTCTCCATTTTCCTTCATGTCTTTTTTATTATTATTATAATATCCTTTCATGTCCTTTTTATTATTATTATAGAATTTTTCATAAATTTATAAAAAATAGCTAGAGCTAGATTTTGCCAAAGTGCGAAACAGAGATCCTAGTTATTTTCAAAAGATCTGTATCAGGTAAAAATTTCAGATTTTTTCAAAGACTGGAAAGGGGTTAACTGATACGCGCAACCTTGTAACTTTGCAGTGTAATTTAAAATATCAGGCCAGCACGATTTCGCGCGAAACTTTTATGAGAACCCTAGGATGTTGGGAAGTTCCATTCCCAAGGAATTCGGGCCATTCCGAACCCGTTAGCTAATTTTTTGGCCGATCAGGCTTTTAAGCGCTCGATCCGGACACCGGTTCGGGATTTTTAGGCGAAAAATCCGTAAAATACTTTTTAGATCAAGAATGAACTCAGGAAGCTTTAAAATAGCTTTTTAAAGCACTTTTGATATTTTCTCATGCCAGGGGGCATTTTGGTAATTTGCCACCCCGCGAGGGGTGTTTTGGTAATTTTACCGTGTCAAGTTTTTTAGTCCAGAAATGTAAGTAAAACATCTGAAAGGTTATTTTGAAGCTGGTTTGATGGGCGTTAGGGTGACAATGAACCCCCGGGGGCATTTCGGTAATTTGCCCGCAATGACGGGGGCTATTTTGCTAACTGAACCAGCTTGAAAAATTTCCCAAATGATTTTTAGTTATAGGATAGGGGTGTAAGACACCCGGAAAGTTATTTTGTTCCAGTTGTTCTGAGATGTTTGTTGGGGCGATGGCTGCCAGGGGGTGTTTTGCATACGTAGCAGGGTAATTTTTGTTAACGCATTCCCTTTTAAATCTTCGGAGGAAATATTTGGTATATAATTGATGTGATACATTTAAAAAGTAGTAAGCAAAGCGGTTTTGAGACTGCCGGTGGTGTAGCCGCCATATGGGGCGTTGGGGTGATAATGAACCCCCGGGGGAATTTCGATAATTTGCCGCTCATCGGGGGCTATTTTGCTAATTTTACATTACACAAATTTGTGCTTAAAATAACTTTTAGTTCATGAAAGGGTGTGAGACACCTGAAAAGTTATTTTAAAGAGTGAATTCAGGAAGCTTAAAATCCCGTTTCAAAGCTTAAAATCCCATTTCCGAAAAAAGTTGTAATTTTTTTTGTCACGTTTTTTTTTCGCTCATTGCACCTCAGGCACGCTAGTTAGCCCATTTGTAAGAATTTCGGCGAAAAACGAGACACATTATTTTTTGGGTTTTCCTAGGAAGGGCCTATTCGGGCACACTTTAGGCTCCAATTGATAGCTTCCGAAAAAAGTTGTAATTTTTTTTGTCACTTTTTTTTCGCTCATTGCACCTCAGGCACGCTAGTTAGCCCATTTGTAAGAATTTCGGCGAAAAACGAGACACATTATTTTTTGAGTTTTCCTAGGAAGGGCCTATTCGGGCACACTTTACGCCCCAATTGATAGCTTCCGAAAAAAGTTGTAATCTTTTTTGTCACTTTTTTTTCGCTCATTGCACCTCAGGCACGCTAGTTAGCCCATTTGTAAGAATTTCGACGAAAAACGGGACACATTAGTTTTTGGGTTTTCCTAGGAAGGGCCTATTCGGCCACACTTTAAGGCCCAATTGATAGCTTCCGAAAAAAGTTACAATTTTTTTTGTCACTTTTTTTTCTCTCATTGAACCTCATGCACGCTAGTTAGCCCATTTCTATGAATTTCGGCGAAAAGCGAGACGCGTAATTTTTTCGAATGCGTCATATGAAAGGTATATTCGCGCACATTTTAGTGCCAAATTCATAGCATGCGAAAAATTATGTACATTTCTTTTTGGTACAGTTTTTTGTAACATCACAGCAGCTAGCCACGCACGTCAGGATAATGGTAATGAAGGCGTCTAGCTTCATTCTTTTTCAGCTCCCAGGCTATCCTATACCTAAACGTCAAGGCATCCTTCCTAGTCCACGAGGAGTGTTTGAGCACTTCCGAGCGAGCAATGTAGTCCATGTACTTGAGGACGTAAATCCCGTAATCGTGACCGTTATATTGCTTTGGTCGGTCCTTTATCATCACGACCGTCCAAGGGTCCCCCTGTGGCCGTTCGCACGCTAGCGAGAGGACAGTAGTCTGCATCCAACAATAAAAACGAGAATCAAGCCTATGAAACAAGAACAATATACTATGAGCCAAGGTCAAAAAATAAAAACTAACCACTAAAGTGATGTACTCGTTGTACATCTGTGCCAGCAGCTGTCCAGGCTCGTCCTCCCTTAGGCTATCGTATATGTGAACTGTTCTGAACGCTGGATGGAAAACTAATAGGAACCAGTGGTTTGCATGATGACAAGGTATCATGATAAGGTTCGCATCAGCAGCGGGACATTGATAGTCTGCGTTCATCATGCGATAAATTACCGAAATGCCCCTGGGGGTTCACTATCACCCCAACGCCCCCGAACCAGCTTCAAAACAACATTTCAGGTGGTTTACTTACATTTCTGGACTAAAAAGTCGTTTGAAAAACTTGGCGCAGGAAAATTACCAAAACACCCCTCGCGGGGTGGCAAATTATCAAAATGCCCCTGGCATCAGGAAAAATATCAAATAGCCTTAAAATGCTATTTTACGCCTCCTGAGTTAATTCTTGATCTAAAAAGTATTTTACGGTTCTTTCTCGCAAAAATCGCGAACCGGTGTCCGGATCGTGAAAAAACTGTCTAATTAAGTTTTCACCCCTAGCGCCAATTAAAGGGCCGTTCGGCCAAAAAAATAGGTAACGGCTTTGGAATGGCCCGAATTCCTGGGGAATGGAACTTCCCAACATCCTAGGGTTCTCATAAAATTTTCGCGCGAAATCGCGCTAGCTTGATATTTTAAAATACACTGCAGAATTACAAGGTTCCCCGTATCAGTTAACCCCTTTTCAGTCTTTGGAAAAATCTGAAATTTTTACCTGAGACAGATCCTTTAAGAATAACTAGGGTCTCTTTTTTGCATTTTGCCAAAATCTAGCTCTAGCTATTTTTTATAAATTCGTGAAAAACTGTCTATATTTGGCGCCCTAAAAAATCGCTATTTTGGAATCTATAAATGTAATACGCTGATTTGTATAAACCTAACATTGAATTATAAGAAAATTCAAAATACTTACTTGTTGTGACTTGATGTATTTAAAGAAAAATCTACCGATCTTCTAGCGGTTATCCACCGATCTTTTTCCCAAAAATTTTTTTGGTTTGTATTGTTGTGGAGATTATGTTGGTGAGATATGAAGTACGAAGGAAGTTGGTAAAGATGATAGAGTGCAGAAGAAGGGTTCGGGGGAGGGGATTATAAAGAGAGAAAAGTGAGGAAGAGAGAAGAAAAAAGACAGAAAAAAGTGAGGAAGAGAGAAGAAAAAAGACAGAAAAAAACCCGTGATTGAGCGATCAAAGGCTGCGGCAAAAAAAAAAATTTGGCAGAAGGACAACACGTGGGGCATCATGGGGGGAGGGGGGCATCACCGGGGGGGCGCCACGTGGCAGGCCATCGCCCCCAACCGCGGGTTGTTTATGCGGTTGGGCCACGTGGCAAGGGGAGGGGCCGCCACGTGGCAGGGCCATCGCCCCAACCGCGGGTTGTATAAGAGGTTGGGCCACGTGGCAGGGGTGGGGGACGCCACGTGGCAGGGGCCATCGCCCCAACCGCGTATACAACCCGCGGTTGGGCCACGTGGCATGGGTGGGGGGACGCCACCTGGCAGGGGCCATCGCCCCAACCGCATATACAACCCGCGGTTGGGGCATGTGGCATGGGTGGGGACGCCACGTGGCAGGGGCCATGCCCCAACCGCGGGTTGTATACGCGGTTGGGCCACGTGGCAAGGGTGGGGGACGCCACGTGGCAGGGCCCATGGGGTTGGGCCACGTGGCAGGGGTGGGGGGCGCCACGTGGCAGGGATATTAATGCCAACCGCTGCTTCTTCATGCGGTTGGTGTCCTTTTTCTCCTTTTCGCCATTTTCTCACCATTTTCTCACCATTTTCTCATTCCTTTTTTGCCATAAATGCAGTGTCAGTACAACTTTTTCCCAACCGCTACTCTTACCCGCGGTTCGGTGGAGAAATTGTTATTTCTCCACCGGTGGGTGTGGATCGGCCCCCTATATATATATATATATATATATATATATATATATATATATATATATATATATATATATATATATGGTAATTTAGACATTTTCATCATTCTGTTACGGAAATAGTCGGTTGTAATACTTTTATAATTTTCGGTGTCTTTTTATAATTTTTGTAATAATAGGGATCTTTTTGCAACTATTCTAGATCACATGAATATTTTATGTAATTATCTTAAGAAGAGGAAGAGGAAGAGGAAGAAGAAGAAAGCTAGTAGGGTGCTAGATTGGTCTAAGGGGATGATGAGAATAGGGACGGTTTGTGCGGTTGGAGGAATCTTGGCATGTGCACGTGTATAAAAGTGATGCTTGTCAAACACCGTCTTAAAGTATCCACCATCCAAATCTCCCACCGTCAAAGAGTACAAAACAGACCGCAGCATCAACGGTCTAAAATCTAGGGATGGCATTCTCTGTAGGTGGTGTGAGACATGTACCCAGAAATTTTTACTATAAAGTCATCTAACAGGCTAAAATCCTCAGAGAAGAGTAGTAATAGTAATAATGGGAAATGCAGATGCAAGTTGGAAGGGCATGTGCAGGGCTTGCAGCTTTCACGTGGCATTGTGGATACATTACTTACCACCCTAAAAGCTTGCCCCTTTTCCAGCCTAGACTAGAAAACATCTCTTCTTTCTTCCTTTGGCTCGGCTTGCTTTGTTTCGTTTCATTCCCAACCTTAAGCCAGCCTTTAATTGAACATGCATCCTTTCAATATTTGGACATATGTTGGTTTAGCCAAAATGTCACCTTATTAGATTCAACTTTCGAGATAAAAACTTAGAAATGTTTCTTGAGTTCCAATTTTCAGCGATTGCTAATCGACAATTAACTGTTTTCAAGTAATAGTACTAATAATATGGCGCGATGTAATTGAGAGATAAGATTAACGAACAACGCAACATTAACCTTCTATTGTCTGAGAACCCCTTCATCTTTTTAGGTCTTAATTACCCATATAAAATTTTTCTATGTTGACTGATATTTAAGATTTGTGCATGATGAGCATTTCAAAGATTTAAGTCAAGTTATTACATATATGCTAGAGTCGTACTTATCACATGCATGATCCCACATTTTTCTAGCTAGTGGTGATTGAGTCATACTACATATATGTGCGATCAAATTTTTTTCTCGAATTAAGTGTAACGCTTACGAATTTCCGTAATGCACTTATTCTTGAAGGAAGTGTCCACTCCAAATTTAGTCCCTGATAGATTTATACCGTGATATATAACTCTTGATTCGGGCCATAGAGTCATCCCACATGTGTCAGTGGCCTTAGTGATTGAATGTCATAAATTTGAAAACGTGGTGTCTCGTGTCAATTCGCATTGTACATTATGTGGCACCTCATTTAGTAATATAACCAAGGCAGTGTCACGACCGCTATTGGCATTTTGTTTTCATAATAAGTGTGATGAAAGTATTATATGTTATTCTTTGCATTTTTATAATTTTCAAAATCCTAAGGGTTTTTTTGTTGTTGGAGTGAAATAAGAAATATATATTATGGATAAATTGCACTTTCATACATATATAGGCCCAAAGAAAAATTTTAAAATGAAACAACTACAATGATAACTGCCGGACAAAACATCACTAAGGCCTAGAATAACCAAAGCCCACCGAAGCTCTATTCAATCTTTCAAAATCCTAAGTAAGATTTTCGTCCAAACACATTTCTTGCCAACTAAGTTGTTTTTCCATAATTGTAGTTAGAAAAAAATTGCATAAAATACCCTTATAGTTTGGGGTAGTTGTAAAAAGATCCATGTTGTTAATTACAAAAGTCGTAAAGAGACACCAAAGTCGCAAAAGTGTTGCATAAGACGATTCCCATAACAAAATGTCTAAACTTCCCCTTTCTATAAACCGTAATTTTAGATCTAGGGTTTTATTTTGTATAAATGGTGTTGGTTTTGGGCAGGAGGTAGGGCTAAGCTCGTGGTGGTTGATAAAGATGGTGGCGCCGATGCAAATTGATGGGGTTGATGGCAGGGTTGGCGCGCGACGATGCAAGTTCATGGTGGGTGGACAAAGCTAGTGGCAACAGCGCCTGGCAAGGCTGGCCCCTCTATAGAAATCGTAATTGTAGATCTATTTTTTTCCCCAAATGGTGGTCTTGGTTTTGGATGGGCTAGGCTTGTAGTTTTTGAATCAGGCTGGCGTGGCGCAATTGGTTACGGTTGATGGTGGGGCTGGCAGCAGGAACAATTGGCTAGGGTTGATGACGGTGTTGGCAGTGGCACAAATGGCTAGGATTGATGGCGGGGCTAATAGTGGTGCAAGAGGTTGGGGTGATAACGGGGATGACGATGTGGAGTTTTAAGAAAGAGAATATCACGTTCCGTCAATTTAGGCGATTTTTTTTTCCTTTACGGTTGTAACAAAATTAATATTATAGGTGGTTATTTGTAACTTTTATAACAACACGAGTATTCGTAAGTATCCCAAAACACAAGGGTATTTGATGCAAGTTATCCACCTCCCGCTGCAGCTGCCCCCACGTTAATCAGCGAGAGCAAGGACGAGGTAGCCGCCAGGGGAGCCGACAAACAATAGAGGAGGAAAGCGAGGGGAGACGTGGTGTTATTCCATTGGGTAGAGGAGTATCTGCTGAATTTATATAGAGGTAGGTTTGACCAATCCATTCTGACAGTCCAAAGGCCAGCGGTTGTGTGGTAGAGACAGTCATGATTCTCTTCAGCTTAGATTATATATTATATGATTACTCTCCCTCCGTTTATTTGACCGCTAAACACGCCACATTTCATGTTTGCCACTTGTTAAGTAATTTCTTGATATGAAATAAAGCATGTCGGCTCTATATTTCTTTACTTCTAGTATCAGTTAAAATATTGTTTTCGTATCAATTATTGCGATCGATATATGTAAAATTAGTCGAGAATTATATACGGACCGAAAAATTTTCATAAAGTTGTCTAACGTGAAAAAACATTGTTCCAGACCCTATTAGAGATGACTTCACTTCAAACAAGGATTTCAGAACATGAAGTCCCCCCACCCACTCCTTTGAGATGCATATGAAAATATTAGCTTATTATCAAGTTACAGATACTAATGAGGAGCACGTTCAATTCTTACTGCTGTAAGAACAACCTTCAGAAGAGTGTCTTGATCTTTGAACTATGATAGGCACTCTCGAATTATGGATCCTTCTTCAACTTTAGCACATCCAGATGGGGGCAACCAATAAAGGCTTTGACATGACAAATTATAGAAAAAGGTAAATTTGGCTTTGACCCACATTCCTTTCACAGAAGGGGGCCCTTGTCAAAGTTGGAAACGAAGTCAATGGATACCATATGGAAATCTCCGGAATGGAGTCATTCAAGTATGCTGCGCATTTAAAGGGAAATCAATGATCTTTACAACTGGACTTCTCTATTTAGCAGGCCATGAGAGATTGATATTGCACTTCATTTTATATTTTTGTTGTCACAGATAGAATTAGTAGCTACAATACTTGATAAAGTGTCATTAAAATTCTTCTTAAAAAACAACACAACGTATTTATAAACAATAAAAAGTTGAGCTGCTATTATCATTCTCCTTCAAAAATTTCTATAATCGCGCATAAAAAATTGCTATTACAGCAATTTGGTACAGTGGTCATTGGGGGAATACCATAAAGAATCCTGTCAATATCATTACTCTATGCTGAATGCCTGGCGCAAAGGTTATGATTCTACATGAAACTCAACTCTTGTATGTGTGTTTGAGAAAAATAATATGCAAAGGAAGAACCCTGAAAAAGTAGTGCATGTGGAGTGTGTCTGTCTTTCTAAGAGAGAGATGTCATCTGTGTGTGTGTATTTGTGTGCGAGACCAAGTTATCATCTGAGCAACCCCTCAGAAACAGCATAACAGGTCATACCATGTTGAGATGCGAGGGGAAAGAAAAATGGAAGGTTGAATACAGCGAAGCAGACGTTTTTATCAGACCCACCAAGTCTGTATGGAAATTGCTGATATGATAATTAAACTAAACAAAGAAAAAGTCTGCCTTGATTTATTATTGGACAAGCTTGCCCTACTCCTCGTCGTTGGTGCCCACTTAGCAGCTCTTTTGTCTTCTCTTTCTCTCTCTCTCTTCCCCCTTAATTATTTTATCCAAATATCCCATCCCCACCTCTATATGTAAACATATAAAGCGGTTTTATATGAAAATCCCTCTATGGTTTTCTCATTTTCTTTTCCCTGCTCAAAACCTTTCCAACCTCAACAGTAATGATTTCTCGTAAGGGTATCGTTGTTAAGGAATCTAAGGAGGTGTGGTAATGAAAAAGTGGCAGTTGCAGTAACAGAGGACCAACAACAAGAAATCATACAAGCTTACAGAGGAGCACAAGCCTTTTATGATTGAGGATCAAGGGTTGATTGATTCTTTTATATTTTTGGCCTCTGGGGTTGTGTTTCTTGATTTTGTGGTGTTTGTTTTGCTCTCTGTTCATCTTTTGTTTCTCTTTTCTTGGCCTCGTGTTCTGCTTGCAAATCTCAATGTCTCAACCAAGGCAGTTTCAAATGGTGGGTGGAAGCAATGTGGGTGGTGGTCAGTATCATGATACCACCTATACCAAAATTTTTGTCGGAGGGTTGGCATGGGAGACTCAAAGAGAAACAATGAGGGGTTATTTTGAGCAGTTTGGGGAGATCCAGGAAGCTGTTGTTATTACAGACAAGCATACCGGAAGATCCAAGGGTTATGGTTTTGTAAGTCCTTTGCCTACCCATTCGGTCTTGTATATTTTCTGTGATGATTTAAGAATTTTAGGTCTTTAGTATATCTGCTGAGCATGTTTCAAGAATGTGGCTTTTGCTTTCTGTGATTTTAGGTTACGTTTAGGGATCCAGATGCAGCCATGAGAGCTTGTCAGAACCCATCTCCTGTGATTGATGGGAGGAGGGCTAATTGCAATTTAGCATCGCTTGGTGCCCAGAAGACTCTTCCACCCACTCCTCAGCATGGTCTGTTACTCCCCCCACCCACCCACCACCCACCACTCACACACGCACACTCTCATCCTATGCTCTTTTTGTTCCCCCAATGTTTGGTTGGGAGCAGGATCGTTTGCTGTAACTAGGGTTATAATAGACATGTTGTGACCCTAGTTACAACCGTCCGATCTAGATAGACCTGGGATGACGGTCCAGATTAAGCCACATCATCAAGCTATCTATTCTTCTAACAAAGTCACTGTTGACCCCAATTCTCTCTCTCTCTCTCTCTCTCTCCAATCAACTACCGGCGGCCAAGACACCTCCTACTCCTCCACCTTTCGACCACGAAAGCACCTCCTTCTCCTCCACCTTCAGGCGACGACGATCTATACCCCCTCTTTCCTCCAAAAAGTGAACCAGCCTGAAATCGTAGTTTTGCCATGGAAGAACTATCACCTTCTGGAAACTATATAGTCGGACGGTTGATCTGCTAATGCTTTAATTGGAGTCAGAGACGGCGTAATGGTGGTTGTGTTAAGATTGCTGGTCATTACTATAGATTGGTGGCCGGCTCGTAGATCGGTAATTATGGGTAAGGGTGAACTAGGGTCGATTCGATATTATGTGATGGCGTGTAGATCTAGGGTGTTTATGGTGGGCATAGGATTGGTGGTGATGGTGGTGGTCCTGGGTTACGATGGTGGCTGGCATGGTGGTTGTGACACGGGCTGTAGGGAGACAAGAGATGGGAGACGAGGCCATCTTGGCTATGTCGTCGCTGGAAAATGGAGGGTCGTCGTCGCCGAAAGCTGGAGAGTCGTCGTCCCGGAAGTGGAGGTCGTCGCCGGTAGGTTGATTGTAGAGAAAGAAGATCAGGGTGCTTTTTCTCTTTGGACTTCATGCCAACAATTGGGAAGCATAAGTTTGATGACGTGGCTTGATCATGGCCTTCGAAATTGATCGAATGGCTGTAACTAGAGTTACAGCATGTCTGCTGTAACCCTAGTTATAGCAGACTATCCGGATCCGTTTGGTTGCTATCACATACTTATGTCACTTGTATCAATTCAGAAGTTTTGTGAGGCCTGAAGATCCATGGATATTTGCGCAGCACTAGATCATGAAAAATTAACCAAAATGAGAAATGTAGCATAATGACTGGTCAAACCTCCATACGCTTTATGTGCTTTGGGGTGCTTTTTAAGTCACGTTCGAAAGTTAAAAAAGGCAATTCCATTTAGCATCTCTATCTTAAGCATAAGAAGTTGTTCAGAAGACTATGGTTGGATGAATATTCATCTGATATGAAACAGAGAAATTGAAAGATAAAATTTAATTTCGATCTCTTTTTTTTTCCTTCTCTTTTTATCAAATCAATAATTTTTGCAGGCACAGGGAGGTTTAGACCAGCACCTGCATTGGTGGCTCCAACTGCTTATCATAACTCCTCATCAACATATTACCATCAACCCACAGGTCAATATACAATCCCATATTCAGCTTACGGGTAAGTACGAGGATCATAAATAACATCTGGTAGTCAATTGTTTGTTCATCTTTAATTCATCTTAATTTCTGGCAATCTCTCTAAATCAATCTTGCATAATCCATCCTATAGATACACTGGATATTCACAAGACAACATGTATGCCATGGTTAGTACTTGTTTGTTTTCATATATGCCCGATGTGTCCATTAGCTACAGGACTTAACATTTCTCGACTTTATTTGATGGCCTTATTGCAGAACTATTACAACATGTATGGAGGTCAACACTTCTCACCTTACTATTCCACTGGGGCATCTGGACCACCTGGAGTTTACCCCAATTTTTATCCATTCTGTGCTCAGTATGCGCAGAGTAGCCAGGCTCATGGTTATGGAGTTCAATATCCCCAAGTAATTCAATACCCATATTATGGCTCCTCAGCTGGGATCCTATCACTCCCTTCTTCAATTGCAATGGCAACTACTACCGCAGGTATTGATTGTAAAAATGCGTATATCTTTTGTCCAAGTGAACTGCTTCCTTCAAATTTGATTTGATCCATATCTTGTGGCATGCCAGAATCAACAATGACAGCCAATAGAATGCAAAATGAAGTAGCTGCAACACCCGTGGTGGCGGTGGTTGGAACAAGCATTACCACTTCTCCAGCCAACAGAACGGTTTCTGAACAGAACTCATCGAGCTAAACTTATATACTGTCTTCGTACAAGGCTAATAAGTTGATAAATCTATTCATGATTCCAGAACAAACCAGAGGAAGGTGGAAAAGGGTAACGGGAACAAATAATGAGTTTAAGGAGCAAATGAAGGACGAGAAAAGGAGCCCAACAATATGGCATGGGACGGGTTGGCTCGTGGAACAGGCATTTCCGATGCATATAGCTTGCTATGCCAACCATATCCAATTCGTTTATCATCCATCCTTTGCAGATCTCTCATTGTGGCATCATCACCATACATGTTTTTTTATCTAGCACCGTAGGTTAGTCATAATGGTGGTTAGTGTTAGGAGAGAATCATATTCATTTATGTATTGGCATAAGATGGACAACCTGAATTGGTTTTGGTTTCCACCTTATGTGCTAATTATGTGATGATTACGCCTCGAAAGGCGGATACCATCTGATGGCATCCTTTGTTCATAGTAGTCGCAGTCGGTTCAAGATTATTTTTGTATCTGTGAACCGATAATTGGTTTCTCACTTAGAGAAGGCGAGCTCGGTTAGCTTGGCCAGTAACCTGTAATTTTCTTCTTTGCTTTATGCATCATTCGACATATTTTGATACTTTGGAAGACACATTACTTGGAGGAAGGTCATGATCTCTCTTTCCTTATTGTCATTATTAGTTCTTTTTGGAACTTTGTTTGTTTCCAAGTGATGATCTGCTTCTACCTTCAATCTTTCACCTTCAACGCGCTTTCTGTCCAACTTTAGTCTTCTCTTGCATGACCACCTTTTAGAGGTTCTTAGAATGTGCTTGGAATCCAAGGGTTCTTACAGATGGGATTACGATCTGATTGTCTCTTTCATGTCGCAAAGTTGAGCATGCGGGTCTGCATCATATGCTTGGATCCTTGGTATTCGGCATGAGACTGCAACAAAGTTATAATACTGAAAGGAATTAGTGGAGAAAGAATCCAAGGCAATTGTTGTTTATCTGTCCGCAAAAAGTCTATGGTTCTATTGCTAATGCTAGGAGATATCAAGGAACAGAGTATGTCATCATGCCTAGAAGCCAGTTTTCAACTTTGAGAGCCTCCTTTTTGGTCATTTGTATGGCCAGGTGACACCCACTTAGGGCAACCAGAGGAAACTGGTCCCGAGTTCAAAAGATTGAGGAATAACGCCTTTTGTAATTACCATCCCATCCTTTTGATCATGGAAAAGAACAGTTGAGAAAATATGGTTGGATCCTTCTAGGATCATCCTACTAACTCAAATCCTCTTGATCTCTCTCGTCTATGCTTAAGTTGCTTTGTAAAATGTTGGTTCAAGTCTTCCTGCCCATTTAGGCTACTTTCTCTGTTCACGCAAAAGATCCATGATTGAAATCACTAATGACTATAAGCAGGAAATTTGAAATCACCTATCAAGGAGAAATGCAGTGAGAATGGAGATTAAAAATTACATAAAGGAGGTCCGCGGGGCCTGCCAGAATGAGGAGGAGTTTTGAATGATGAAATCTTTTGATGGTGGTGCAGCTTTAAGGAAGAACTTTTTATAAGGGGACTAATAATCACCTAGCTTTTAGAATCAGGGGATAGATCATCACGCTTACACACTAATTTTTTGTTATTAAAAACCAAATAGGTCATTAAAATGCTTCAATGAGCGCAAATTATTAAAAACTTCTGTGGTAAAGAAGGAGTGCAGTTAGTTATTCTGTTTTACTATTGTCTTAGTTTTCTTCTATCTGCTAAGTTTTATAGTCCTTTTATGTGGAAGAGTTATTTCTGCCCGATAAGCTGTCTCACCGCCTTATCCGTTGAAAAAAGATTAAAAAAAAGGGTACAAGGCGATGAAAATAGCACTTTCCATTTTGCTTTTATTATCCTTACATTATTCAGATTTAGGATTTTTAAGGTCGTACATATCCGTGTAGCCTTTTTGTAGAAGAAATAAGAGGCACAATTTACGTTGGAGTATTTTAATAAAAATAGCTATGTTTTTCTTACAAATAATTATTTTGGGAGTTAAAATATTTATGTTGGCTACTTTAACCAATTATTGTGGGGGTTACAATATTAATGTTTGACCAATTAGCCACATTGATGTGATTGGACAGTTTTATAATAGTTATTATTATCCAAATAAATAATTTTTATAACTATATATTATATTATATCATCATGAAAGAGTAATGAATGTATTCTTGCACCATATATATTGGTATCCTCTTAACTCAAAAAACTCTCTTTTTTGGTCCAAGCAGCTTCCCGTTTCTCTTTTTGGACCTTATGTTTACACACAAAAATGGTTATTTTCAGCAACACATTTATCTCCCTTAAGTGGTGTGTTGAACTTGAATTTTCATTATGGGTTATGATTTCTGGTAGTGTATCTTTTGGGCAAGAAAGGTGTTGTGTGAAACTTCGGCTTCTCTAGTGGTGCAAATTAAGAGAAACAACAACAATATTAAGCTGGACTGTTGTATCCTGGAGGCTGGGTGCTAAAACCTATTGCACCGAAAATATCTGTAGGGGTGCAAACTGTCTTAAAGAGAGCGACCTAATCCGCGCCTCAACCCAGTATTATCAAACTTGTCTCGAAGGTGGTATTATGTTTGGTAAGGACAATGCTATTTTATTGAAGACCAATGAGGTAAATGTAACTTTCGACCCCAAAATTTACGAAAGTAATTGTGCATATGATTTTCCTTAATTATAGTTTTATTTACGCGAGTTCACTAACATATAGATTATGTTTAGTTTTGAATACTAATTTCCAACAATTTATTTTGATCGATTAATGTATTTTGTTCTTCTCTTCAGTCCAGTGTTAAACCTTTTGGAGATTTCCTGACTTAATTCTTGCCTTAGAATCGTGTTTGCTTGTCTAATGAGTATCCTTCTTATGCTTAAGTTCTTCCTACACGCTTGTTGCACAAGATAGTAAACATGGCACGGACTTTGTGAAAGAAATTCTAAGCCAAGAACATGATATGGTGTCACACAAAATGTGAAACATGTGTCCTTTGTAACCATTACAACAAGCATTCTCACCCTAATCTTTTAAGTGTTCATCTGACTTAACTTACTTCCTGTAGAAAAGTTCTGTGTTCGACTCTCATTAAGTGTATTTTAACGTCAATCATCACCCACCTGTTGGTGTTCTCATTTATTGGATGGGAGATGACACCGATGTTGACTATTATATAGTCGTTCATGAGATGCATGTGTGCAGCGACCAAACTATGTCATGGAAGATTAGTCGAGACATAGTCAAATAAGGGGAAGACGTATGGTTGGAATCTTCTTCCCCCATCTATTTTAGTAAGAAAGAACAATTAAACCATGTAGTTATTATATATAAATTACTTAGCTATGAAACTTTTGTTTCACTTGAACACTATTTTTAATTTAGCTTGAGGAACAAATATATCCATCACAAAAGTGTCATGTCACACTTATAATCGTGATCGGATCATATCCTAGAGGTTTATAATGGTTATAGTGAATGATTTATCGGTTAGACACATAAAGTCATTTTTACTAATACAAAGTACAGAGATTGACATTTAAACTCTAGAATTTGACAATCAAGTTGTGATCTTTGCTAAATGCATAAGTGAAGTTTAAATAACTTTTTTAAAAGTTCTGCTACCAATTTTCTAATGTCAATTCAGCTAAACTATTTTAAAGTTATGAATCAAAATGCTCTGTTGTATTATTGTTTGTCAACAATATGGACAATCTTTTGTCTATTCTACCGGTGAAATTTGTCGCACCCCTAGATCAATTGACACGTACCTGCTACACGTTGTCGTGCAACGTGTGGCACTGGCATCTCTACACAGACTCTCGGTTTTGATTTTTTCTCTTTCACCTCCTCGGAAAAACAAGAAAGAAAAACTTAAATTCCATCTCCAGATCTGCGAGCAATCGAACGAATTGCACCGCCCGCTCCCGATTCGCGTCACGACATCGTATGTTCTGATTCTCTTTCCCCTTCCCGTGCCCTCTGTACCTAGGGTTTCGCTTTCATCACCGGAATTGAAGAAACTTTGATAATTTTCTTCTTTATTTATCTGGAAAATAATTTGCGAACCTATTGATGAGTATCTGGATCCTCACATTTGATTTTCATTTGGAAGATCTGTGTATCTGGATCCTCAAATCATATAGTTATTCTTGTTCATAACATGTCATATTAAGTTGGCATGTGTCATTTGTTATCATCTTGTAAAACTTCTTACTTTGTACACCCCTACTGTTGGTTTCTTTTGATGGGACAAAACATCTTCATGCTGTGTACGGGGGGAAGTTTAAAGCAGGCAAGCACCTACATTTGATGCCAATTTAACCCCAGGATGTGCCCCATAGATTTCATGTAAACCGCAGTTGTTACAGTAAACAGACCCTATTAATCTTCAAAACAAGGCCACTATTGTCAAAACAGTCTTGACTTTCGTCCAAGTAATGTAGTAGGGTTAAGGTTTAATGCTATGGGTATTAGGGTGCCTGATGTTATGTACTAAGGGTGATTTTCCTTGAAAAGCTTCAACGAGTTTTCATGGCAGTAAATTCTCTTCGAGCATCAGAGATCCTGTTTTAGGTTTGTGGGTACAATGTTGTGGCTAGTTGTGGGGGTTGGTGATGGGACAACCTGGTGGTGCAAGGTAAAAGATTGTGGGTGAGAGAGGTAATGCTGGCTGTGATGGTTGTTTTTGTTGCAGGAAGAAGATACAGAGGAGAGACTTATTTTTTTTATTTTTTTTATTTTGCCCCCCAGAATTGATTTTATTCAAAACAAAGATTTAGGAAATTCAGAGAGCGCCCCATTCCACTTAAATTTGTCAAGTCAGAGGACTTGGGGTTCGATTGGCAAAAAGATTACGAATGGGGTTTTAAGTGAAGTCTATGGACAAAAACCGTGGGGTTAAATTACCATTTAATACTGAAAGCAATCTTGTTTGCGAAGCACTTTTTGAAAATATATATTGATGGCTTACATCACTCACCCTTTTAACCGCGTGTATTTAGGCCTAGTTTAGGATAACAAACTGTTGACGGTATCATTCCCTCTCATCTTTGTGCATACCTTGCCGTAGTGGTCTATGTTATGATTACATGTGAATTAAAACTGCTGGATTTTACTGGCAATTATTTCAACTTTAAATGATGGTGGGTGCCTGCAGTGTGGGAGTCTTTGTATCTGTGCAACGATGTGTATGAACATGTATGTATATATACTGTTTACTTAGCAAACTACAATTCTGAAAGAAGCACAATTGCAATTTTTTTGGGATCCATGTGTAGGTTGTCTAATTTTGATTCGTATATTTCCACTTTCCGGCCTATTGTTTAGACCAATTATATGAGGGCACTAAAAGGCTACTGAATTGGCTACAAGTAAATTTTTGCTTGATTTCAGTGATGCAGTTGTGGGCTAAATTGATTGGGGAAGATGTGAACCTTTTAATGTTTGATAACATGGTATTTCTTCAATATAGATGGAAGGAGCTTGCACTACTATGAGCTTTGCAACCATACATAGGGGTGGGAGGGATAGAGATTTTAATTGGACGTGGACTTCTGGTAATTACAGTAGATGGATGATCTTGCTCTTGCCCTGAAGATTATTTAGTTCTGTGAAGTGAGGCGATGGGAATTGAGTTTTATGTCATTGTTTTGTTTGCTTTGGAGCATCTTGGAATCTTGTGTTGACTAATGGACCTTGTGGAGTACCAAAATTGGAGGATTGCAATCTTGGTTTGCTTCATAGATTTGCCTTTGCTTCAACTCTTTGTAATTTCTCTATAATGATGATGGGTTGGATAACAAGATCAAGTACGTGATGTGATTTTGATATATTGAAGTGATTTTTATTTTTGCACACTATTTTTTTTTCCGTGCAGTGGATTTTGTTCATTGAATTATTTCCTCGATAAAGGAAATGTCCGGTCATTCTTCTCGTACAATATACGTTGGTAACCTGCCTTTAGACGTGAGGGAGTCAGAAATTGAAGATCTCTTTTACAAGGTTTGCGTTGTATGGTTCATTAAGTATTTTTTTTTGGACATATTTATATTAAATAATTCTTTATCTGGTGTTGGCCCATAGTTAAGCTGTGAACATGAATACATGTAATTGTAACTCACAGTACAGTATACCAGAAACTCATGTAATTTCTTGCTTCTTTGATGGGTAAAGAACCCTTGTGCTAAATCCTTAAATCTTTTTATCTGGGATTTGTTTATGTTACTAGCCCATGTCAGATATCTTTTGCAGCAAGGGCTTTACATTCGTATTACATTAGGCAAAAGTAATTTATGAAACCCTTCCAATTTGATTTGTTTGAAGGGAATATATAGGTATATGTCAAGGATAATGACCTTATTGTTTCACGAAGGCTATCTTTGAATATAAGGAAAGAAACATGGAAAGTAACATTAGTAGAAACTAAGTGAAAGAAAAGAGGAGAAATTGAATGTTTTACATGCACTGAAAATTAACATCTTTCCAAGAAAGTCTTTTATTTCCTTTGTGTTATTTTCTTTGGGTTCCACATTTGACACATGCTAATGTTCTGTGCCCTTCTAATTACCAGTCAGCATCATGAGTTTGAAGTCATGCTTTTTCTTTTTGTTGTGATCGAATGTCTAAGGTCCTTGTTAAAGCTTCATGTATATCATGTAATCTAATGGTATGATCCAGGCCGTGTTTGAATGGCTTGTTTTTCTGTTGTTCACAGTATGGTCGTATTTTGGATATTGAGCTAAAGCTTCCTGTTCGCCCTCCTGGTTATTGTTTCGTAGAGGTATTCTCTCCTAGTATGAGTATATGCATTGAACACTAGCAGTTACAGGTTTTCACTAAATAATTGTTTTGTTCAAATATCTTCTCTTGCTGGTAGTTTGAGGATGCTTGGGCAGCAGAAGATGCAATCAGGGGTAGGGATGGATATGATTTTGATGGTTGTCGCCTAAGGGTAAGTGCTTTTGAAATTTGTCGTACTCAGCGGCATTGATTTCCTTAGATTGTCTTTTGAAACAATTGCTGTAGGTTGAGCTTGCACATGGTGGTCGAGGGCGTTCCTCTCCAATTGACCGGCGGGGTTCTTATGGTGGGGGTGGCAGTGGACGATATGGTGTTTCACGTCGTTCTGACTATCGAGGTTCTTTTTTCACCCTGCATTTGACGGTTATTTGTCACTCTTACATTCCCTCACAATGAGATTGTTCTTGCTACATAGTTGTTGTTCGTGGACTGCCTTCTAAAGCCTCATGGCAAGATTTGAAGGTAATTTTTTTCTATTGATACTTGCTGACTCAATGATTTTGCCAGAATCTTACTGCAAATAAATTACTTGCAGGATCACATGCGTGATGCCGGCGATGTCTGTTTTGCTCAAGTTTTCCGTGACGGTGATGGTAAGCGCAGGGCATGTATTGTTGAGTATGATTAGTTGGTAATGCTAGTCTCAAACTGTTTTACACTCCTTGGGTCCTTCTCACTGCTGGTCACAACATTAGGACCAACAGCATTTTCTTTTTCCGCTTTTTTTTTTGTGTTTAGTAGTTGGAGAATACATGTAATGTCTGACATTTCTAGTGATGTAGGAAGGTTCTAATAATTTTGCATTGGTGTCTGAGATCTCTTATGCTTGGACTGGCTAGAAATTTTCCTTGGGTAGGCCAATGTAAGTTAGGTGGCTTAAGTAGAATTTTCTTCACAACCAATTCGGTCCAAAGTGAATTATAAGGACTTTTGTAGATGTTTTTACGCATTTGAAAATGAATTATGGAGTACAAAAGTCAAGAAGAACTACCTTACGTGTCTGCATGCTGGCGAAGGGGAGATCTGAAGCAGTAATTATGGGCATGGCTTCTTTCCTGCATATGTGGCTCTATACTTGCACAATGAAAGAAAGTGTTGCATCTGCTCTTTCTTTCCAATTATGTTTTGTAAAAGTTAAGTTATCTTGTAAAGTTTTACAACCTGTAAGTCAGAAAGTGCCCTTTGTCTTCTCGTATCTCTCTAATTTTTGTTCGACTCTATGGCTTTTACTTTCACCTGTGCTGGACTCCTTCATGCCATTGGTAGTGAGGTTATCTCCTCTTTACAGGTTCATCATATTATGCATATACATGGCATTACAAACAATTTTCATTTGCGACACTGTTATATTCTAATTAATGGCACCTTTTCTTGTGGTGCTGAAGCACTATAGTGTATGTTCAAACGCCATTTGTTCCCCCCCAACCCCCCTCTTTCCCCAAGATGAAAAAGGAAAAGGGAAACGTGAAGTCAAACTATCCAAGGAAGCAATGATTCGTTGTGGTTGAGGTATTTTCTTGTCAGGTGCTATGGGCATTGTTGATTATACTAAGTATGAAGACATGAGATACGCTGTAAGTAATCAAGAGATGATTCAGTTCGCTTGTTAGGGTTGCGGCTTAAGTTTCCTTTTTCCTTGTTGCCTTTTTCAAGCTATAAATTCATTCTTTTGACAGATCCGAAAGCTGGATGACACTGAATTCCGAAATCCTTTTGGAAGGGGTTATATTCGGGTAATTGCTTTTGTATTTTATGCGTCACAGTTTCTATTAGGTCTTTGCTGCAAACATCCATCTTTGGTCTTCTAAAGTACGTGAACATGTTTAGAATCAGTGATTTCTCTCAGTTTAGCTACTTTGTCCTGCCTACTGCTGTCAATTGTCAACTAGCACTTTCTTTGAACTGAAAAACAACTTGTCATCGAGAATACATGGTTATGTAAGCAGGATTTGATACTCCAACAAATTGAAGTTATTTTGGCATTTTATTTGGAATCTTTCATTGCCAGGTAAGAAGTTATGAGGGAAGTCCATATCGCAGCCCAACCCGAAGCCTTAGCCGAAGTCGGAGTATAAGCAGAAGTCCAAGAAGGAACAAGGGGTATTCCTATGAATCGTGCTTGCATTTCCCCCACTGTGTTTGTTTTTTGTTGCTAATGTTTTAATTTGGTACCCGTACTTTATGCAACAGCCCCGTTGGACGATCTGTGTCTCGGTCGAGATCTAGGTCTGCATCTCCGTCTAGGCTGTCCAGGTATGTGGTGAAGTCTAAATTGAAGCTATACTGAACTATTACATGATTTTCGATGTTTAAGCCTTGCTTATTTTTCCAAATATATGGTTAATATATAAAAAATGTGCAGGTCAAGATCAAGGTCTTACTAGCCGTATTATGTAATTGGATTAGCCAAGGACCTATGGATTGAACTAGGCGGAATGTACTTCCACAGTATATCCGCTCTTCTACCAATATCAACAAGTAGTCCGCTGTTGCAGAAAGATCATTTTGATGATATCATTCTTCGATGGTTTGACTAAAATGGATGTTTTGCATATTGGATGTTTAGTTGAAGTAATTGGATTAGCCAAAGAATTATGAATTGCTTTTATTAGTATAATGTATTAGGTAGATAAAGATTGGCTTTACTTTTAAGTACGTCTGAGATTGATATCTGACATTATATTCTCCAATGACATGCTCTGGCTTGAAGGTGATGGTGTCTGGGGCTCGAAACTTACTGTATTGTGTATCTTTGCTTGAACGATTTTATTTTGCTTAGTATTCCTCTCTACTTTTTGTCTAAGCAATGCTGTTGTCCTTAATGTTGTCGATTGGTTCTTGCGTGGTATCCCTGGTTGAATTTGCTCATCTGCTTATTTGCCGCCAACATCCAACTGTCACAAGCCATTGCCATCCAGCCACCGCCACCAGTCTGCACCCACAAGCTGTTACAACGCTCGCTGTCAACTGCCTCCTCTCTCTACCCTATTAGTTGATTTCCCTCCCTCGTCCCCTCAATCACTCTCCATCCCCGATCACTCTCCATCTCCCCTTCACGTCGATTACCCTCTCTCCCCCATCTTATCAATGCCCCTTTCCGTTTTCTCGTTGATTCCATCCTCCTCTTTTCGTCAATCCCTCTCGCCTTCCCCCTTTCCGTCAATATTTCTCCACCTCCACGTCCCCGTTGACTCCCCTCCATGTCGGCATGTCCCCAATCTATCAATCCGCCTCCCCCCAGCCTTCCATGCCCACCAATAGCATTTAACTCATACCTTGTACAATCCTGGTGGTTGGTTCGGTTGTATGGGGGCTGTGGCGGCTGGTGAGGATTTTATGAGTGCTGGTGGTGGGGTCGGTGGGAATTCTGTGGTAGATGGAGGGGATGTCAGCAGCGTGAGGTGATGGCAATATCGTGGCAGGGGTGTCTGGGAAGAATAGGAATATCGTAGTATGCATAGAGTTATTGTGCTTTTTGGGTGAGGACTTGATATAGTGTCTATGAAGAGTGAGTTATTCTAGTTGCAAAGTAACCCGAACTGTTCAAACTTGTGGGCGCGAGCCATTTGACGGTAGGGTTCAATTGGAAAAAATCGAATCGGCCAAAAAATTTAAATCAGGATTTAAGTGACAGACAATTCGGGGCGAAGGTCAGGATTATTTGGTATTTGATCTTTTGTTTCAAGAACTTTCTTAAGAATTGTGTATGAGCTAATTTTATCACCAACAAACTCCCCCTTCCCGTGGTACTGATGATTGGAGGCCTTCAATCCAATCTCTCGGAACAAACAAAAAATCTCATAAAGCGAGTAATTCATCGTATGCAAGCTTCATGAAGTACGAGAAGTTGGCCAAAGTAGATGTTGCATGTGATAATGCCATGTATAGAAGATAGACGTGTAGGAAAGTGTAGTTAAGTGTAGCCAAGCGTGACAAAGATGTGTCTAGAAAGATGGATAACATAAGAAAATTCTGGTTGCTATTCAAGGTGAGGGAAGATGTCTGCAACTTTTATACGTCAATATTGGCTGGAAATTATACAGACACATGTTATTAACAGCATTCTTTGTCAAATCTTTATTTGTTTTTCGTTCAGAAGTACGCTATTTTTTTTTGTTTTTGGTGCAGCAGAAGTACACTATTACCAAGAGGTTTTGCAACTACGTAATAGAGTACGACCTTAGTGACTACAATCACATTCAAGACATTAATAAACGCAGCCTACTGAACAACATATGTACACTTATGAAGTAGGCAGGCGGACTAAGTTCTTTTTGCTGAACATACTATTCCTTCAAGTGAAGAATCCATCTTGAGAGAGACTTGTGTCTCTGAGACGCTACAACTACTAACAGAGAATATGTTAAGATGCTTGAGGGCATTCCATCGTTAGTGAACAAAAAAAGAGCTCCGAGTCGGTATGTACTATGCTGTTTATGAACCGAAGAGAAGCAGTGCGTATATTGGCTTTGAAAAAAGTGATGGTATGTTGTACGCATGTGGTTTTGAATATGACGACTCAATGGTTGTTTTGTAATTGTAGAAAACATCGGATGATCTTGGATCATTTGTCTCGAATATTTTTAATACGATCGGAGATATTATGAAGAATTCATGCCTCTCTTAGTCCACAAATCCAAACAACACGTCTAATTAGGTTGGAATAAATTTTCAATCATCCTTATCTTACTATCACATCAATCTTAGCTCATGCAACAGTTCGAAATGGTATGGATCATGCAATATTATTAAAAGCGGTTTTAACAATTTTCACAAGTTTCCTTGCGGCATTAAGACATCATTTTTATATTTTTCTGTGTAAACAATTACTTGTTAATCAACACATTTTTTTATGAAATTCTGTGGAGGGGTCTTTTCAAGGATGATCAATAATTTTTATCAAAAGAATAGTTGATCAAATTTCTTTAAGAGGATATTAATGGAGATTTACATTTAGAACACGTTTGAGATTGACTCTTAAAAATATTTTTTATATTAAAATAAAAAATAAACAAAGCAAAGCCAATGACATTTTAGTATAAAAAAAATCCTATTTAGGGGTTGTTTAGATTAGCCAAGTTATTGTAGGACTTTTTAGATTGAAGAAATATTTATCAGGACTTGTTGGTATTTTTCCCAAAAATTATTGTTAAAAACGGTACAATCTATTTTACCATTTGTTTATTTACCACTTTTACCCCCCTACGACCAACGAAATCCCCGCGTTTTCCTGTTCTCTGTACTTCACAATCAAAAATACCCTTGCGCAACTGAATCTAAGCTCCATACGAAAAACCTCTTCAAATCCATAAATCAATGGAGGAACTCCCAGAGAAGGATCCCTCAGTGTCAGAACTCCAAGAAAATGATTCCGGCTCCACGTCGGAAGAAGCAACAGAAACCCCAACAACCGAAAAAACAAAGAAAATAACAGAGTACGAGAGGCAGAGGTTGAGGAGGATTGAAGAGAACAGGGCGAGAATGGAGGCTCTGGGGCTGAACAAAATGGCAACTTCCTTGATGGGTTCGGCTCAGAAGAGGAAAGAGAGCGAGGCAAAGGGTAAAAAGAAAATAGCTGACGAAGACGAGGAGTATGTGCCGCCTGGTGGAGATGAGGGCTTGATTTCTTCTGCTGAAGAAGAGTACGATGATGGTGATGGTGATGGTGAGGAGTTTTCTGGGTCTCGAATTATGAAGGTAGTGTTTCTGTCTATTAGTATGGTATTTGTGTACATTGCTGCATATAGCTCATTGATGTATGAGTAATGATAGGGATCCAAACCTTGGTCGAAAGAGTTAGTTCCCAAAACTCTGTTACTGAATCAACTTGTTCAGAACGGCCACCGGGCCATCATCTGTGAAAACATTAAGGTTGGGGTTGGAATCCCAATCATTATGCATGGTGTAGACAAAATTATAGTTTCATAATGGCTTTTTGCAAGTTCTTAGGACGAAAGTCAAGCATCTAAAATTTGAAACTGAACTCAAAATGAAACTATAGACCAGATGAGGTCTCTTTATAAAGTAACTAGGGCGAGAACCATTAGGAAAATCAATGTTTGAATGTTCAGATCGATTCTACGGTTTGAAAAAATAGAGGGTACCAAAAGTCTAACATTGGTCTCAAGATTTTAAGTCCTCTTTAAAGCCCCAATTACTTTATGGTGTTATTCAAAAAGAATAGATGTAATGGTTGTTCGGTGTCACAATGGGTGCAACCACGGGATGTGTACCACTTAGATAAAGGAAATATGACTAAGTGACTGATGCTTGTGCATTTAAATAACTTATTCATAGAGGGTTGGAATGTTTAAGGTAGCCTGTGAATTGGTACTATATTACTATCCTAATCCTATGGGATCCTCTCTTTCCAAAGTATGATGGACCGAGCATTATGGTCCACTTTCTTGGTGTTCCTAAGCTTCTGATCGTCTATTCAACATGATTGAAATTGGGAATTAGCTAGGTCCTTATGCTTTTGTCTTGCATTAGGGATTACTGCCAACTTAAGGTGGGTAAAACTTACAGAATCTCTTTACCTGGCTTGGGCACTGTCCAGAGTCACCCCTAGTCAACCTCAACAATTCCGTCATGATCAAGAGATCTTAGTTCCAGGATTCTCCAGTTTTAGTGACGCTCCCATACTGGAACTTCTCCCTGGGAATCCACAGCCATTCTTGCTCCCTAGCATCCCTCGTGCAACTAATTGATACACACTGTTGGTTGATATACTTCCCATGCTAGAATGTATGTTACATGGACCCGTGACAAGTGTCCTAGTCGGATACGTGTCCAAGTCTCAAATTCTTCTAATTTTTAAAACCCAAGACACAAGAACACGGCAAAGTATTCCTATCTCTTGTTATTTTTTAGTTATTACTTAGTTAAGATGGTGTTTTATGTGGTGCATATTGTCTTACATTAAAACTTTTATCATCTCAAATCAGTAACAATCTAAAAGAATCACTATAAGATAGTGTTCTTGGTGGTATATCCTACGAGATGTGTTAGACAAATATCTTTCCTACGTCCAAGTGTCAAGTGTCCGACACGGGTACTTCACCCATTTTGAAAAGTCCATGTAACATAGGCTAGGATTACAACAATTAATTGTTGTGTGTAATCCTTACATTTCTCGTGCGACTGACAAGCTGGTAGGTATTCTGAAGGATATTTTTGAAGGTTACAATATTCCCATTGGGACAGACTCGTGCACAATCTTTATTTTTCTTTTTCCAGTGTCATGGTGCTCTAGGTCCTAGCGAACAAAGTCTGAGGCCATGCATATTTTGAGGGGTTATACACCGTTTAGTGATGATATTTTGACTCTATGTTAGGCATATCAAAAACTGCATATTTACATGGTAAATTTTATTGGTGCATGAGATATGCATGTCAACATTGGCAAAAAATCCCTTAGGAGTTAGGACTACCTTTCTCTTTTCAATTTAACTTTTGTTTTCCTTTGGAATGCCATGTTATAATTGCCACTAAGCATTGGCATGACATGCAATGCAAAATGCTTATGTTTAGACATCCAGTTTTATTCCCTTTTCCCCCTTGATTCCCAGGATCCAGGCAAAGAGAAAACATTCAACGCCTAGAAGGAAAGTTCCTGTTCAAAACCTTTCAAGCAATTCAGATTTCCATGATGATGATGACGCTTTAATGCAGGTAATCATTATGTTCCTGGAAGGTATTGCTGGTATATTATTCTGATGAGTTGTTAGTTACTCATGATCAACAAACCATAGTCTTTTTGAGGTTCATATGATCATACCAAGGAATTACATTCACTTCTGAGCTTATTTTTGCAGGCAATTGCTCTTTCTCTAAAAGATTCTTCGGGATTCTTAAATGTAGCAAGCAAGGTCCCTTCCAAGTGCTCCGGGGAAAGTGTAAAAGATGATAATATCAACAAAATAGTTGGAAGCGCGCGCATTAAGGAGGACACAAGAAAGAGACGGGGGAAAAAATCGGTTGGTTTTGGGTGGATTGGTGGTTTCGCTGAAATGATGATGGTTTTTTATTTCTTTCAGTTTTTTTTTTTCTCTTAATGTGTACTTTTTTACATTTTTGTGAGCAGATCGCTAGTCGGGTGCAGTGTTGTTAAAGGCGCAGGCGCACCTAAGGCGCAAAAGGTCCCTGGAGCCTAGGCGCAAGGCGCAGGCGCGCGCCTTTTCGAAGCGAGGCGCAATATTAAAATAAATAATAATAATAATAATAATACACAAAAACAATAAATTATGTTAAAAAAAAATGACAATTAACAAACTTTCAAACACTAGAAAATGTTTCAAATTCCATCGCATCATAATCTAACAAGTTTCCAACATAAGATAAGTCTTAAATCCACTAAAAATAACAAATCACCAAACACTAAGTGAACATAACACCAACATCCTCATCATCGCTAAGGGCCAAGGCAACAACGTTTTCTTCAAATGGAATCATAGGCTCCAAGTCCGGTAGAGATTCCTCCTCGACTTCGTCTTCTTCGTCAACCAGGTGAGCTGAAGGAGTAGATCTACTTGATGTGGCAGCCGGAGTCCTATCTGATGACGACCTTACACTTCTTGCTGTTGACCTCGAATGGTAGTTCGGCTCTGTGCCACCTAAAGGGTCACCTTCAAACACGTCACCGTCTTCGTCTGCATCTTCATCCGGCCTCCCAAGCAACCATTCATTACTTTCATCGATATTATCCAATAGAATAGGATCAATTGTGTCACGTGAATTGTATCGTCGCTTTAACGCTCTATTGTATTTCACAAACACCAAATCATTCAAGCGACATTGTTCAAGTCTATTCCTTTTTTTGCTATGAAGCTGTAAAGTACAATACACAAATTGATTAATAGTCATTGAGTATGAAATAAATACGAATTTTATGATAAAACTTTATTATTAGATTATAACTTGGACTCACATGCTCAAAAACGCTCCAGTTACGTTCACAGCCAGACGCACTACAAGTGAGACTCAAAACCTTTATTACAAACTTTTGCAAGTGAGGCGTTGATGATCCATACGAAGCCCACCATTCCGCTGTTCAATAAATGAAAATTGCAAAACTAATAAGTGAAGTAACTATTCATTAATTTATACGTTAGAATGAGCACTATAAAACAAAAACAAAAATTAGTACCTGGTGCTTTTCTATCTCTCATCCTCTTTGACATGGAATTCCCAAATAGACCCTCCGCTTTCTTATACTTACTCAATTCAGTGTCAATTGCATCTTGTACTGCCATATCAGGGTTCAACCTTTGAATGCAATCATACAAACCCGTCATAACTGTTTCATCACTCTCAATGTCTGGGGTAGAGTAATAGTACTCCGGGTTCAAGAAATGACCAGCTGCATGCAAAGGACGATGGAGTTGAACACTCCATCTACTATCAATGATCTCATAAACCTCCTTGTACTTCAACTCGTTCCTTTGAAAAGCATTTGCAATAGCATCTTTAGCTTTATCCATTGCCTTATAAATGTATCCCATTGGAGGTTTTTTCTCACCATCAACCAATCTAAGTACCGGAATAAGAGGGCATGCTACCTTTAAAGTATATACAACATTGTTCCAAAACGAAGGCATTAATACTATTTTTGCCACTCTTTTGCCTTGTAGTTCCTTTGACCATTTGCTATTGGCCCACTCTTCCGATGTAAACATTTTTTTCAAGTTATTTTGCTCTTCATGAATCCTTGACAAAGTGATAGTGGCAGTTGCAAATCTCGTTTTGCCAGGCCTAAGCAACTCTCTTCTTGCAAATTTCCTTAACAAGTTTACAACACCCGAGCAATTATATATGTAACCATTCAAAGCAAGAGCCTTTTGAAATGTTGACTTCATCTTAGGTAACTTAAATATGTCCTCTAAAATCAAGTCAATGCAATGCGCAGTACATGGTGTCCAAAACAAGTGTGGAAAATCACGCTCCAATAACTTGCCTATAATATAAAATTGCAAAAAATAAATTAAGAAATTAAATGTCAGACAGACTATCTAGTAGCTAATAATATTGTACATTTATTAAAAATATACTAACCTGCCTTTACGTTGTTTGAGGCACTGTCAGTGACAACTTGAACCACATTCTTTGGCCCGACCTTCTCGATAGTCTTCTTAATCAAGTCATACATCAAGTCTCCGGTCTTCGAATGTTCGGAAGCATCAACAGACTCAAGAAACAAACTTCCTCTAGGACTATTCGCTAAAAAATTAATCAAAGTCCTTTCTTTCTTGTCCTTCCAACCATCACACATAATCGAACAACCGGTTTTCTCCCATTCTTCTTCATGATCATTTATCAGTTTACGCGTATTATCCACCTCTTTCTGTAGTAGGGTAACCCTAATCTCATGATAACTTGGTGGCTTCAAACCCGGACCATACTGCCCAATAGCTTCAACCATGGCTGAAAAGCTGTCAAAGTTCACGGCATTAAATGCAATCCCCACATCATAAAAAAATCTTGCTATTGCACTACAAGCCCGATTTCTCATCTCCTTTTTTGCTTTTTCACTTTCAAACACCTTGGATTGCTTCATCTTTCTCTTTGTCACTACCTCTTCTGGGTCCGGGGTGAAGTACACGTCCATTGGACCCTTAGCCTTAGGATTCTTACGAGAAGATTGACAGGAACTCCCGGTCGATGAAACTCCCTTTTTTCTCAATATCTCAACTACATCGTCGTCCTCGTCCTCTTCTTCATCATTGAAAACATTATCAAAATCAGGGATGCACTTCGCTAGTTCTTTCTTTTCTTTGACAGACTTTAGCAATTCTTTTATCTCATCTCTAACATGTTCTGGACACTCTCGGCACGTTGAAGCATTCCTATAACCTCCAGCAAGATGTTGCTTATGTCGATAAATACCGCCCTTTGTAATTTTATTACAAAAATTACAAGTGACTGCATTTCTGTCGCTTGGATTAGAGATACGTCCATATTTCCAAGCTGGGTCCTTTGTATCCGTACTAGGCGTCGTCGGCGTCGTCGACATGTATATTCCTACAATTGAATTATATTCCTAACACTAAATCAGCTTAAATGCACATATATCAATTAAGGGTCAAAAGTTACTTGAAGTAGAGAACAATAAAAAACATGATTCAAGTAAGAAGCAATTCAATTCAAATTAATTTCAATCCCAATTCAATTCATATTATGCAATCTGCCACTACTGAAGCTTGATGAACACAGCCAAGACTGATGGGGGGAGTGGGGGGACAGACTGGACAGTGTATGAAGAAAAAAGAAAAGGCAAGAAGATCACTGCTCACCCGAGAGAGAGCAGCAATGGCAAGGAGGACAGCAATGGCGGTGCCGCGGTGGCTGAACTCCGAAGCAGCGCTAGCGGCTGGAACAGCTGATGGCCGGCGAAGAGGGGAGATGCGACGGCGACGACCGGCGAAGAGGGGAGATGCGACGGCGACGATCGGAGATTCGGTGAATAGGGGAGATGCGATTGGTGAGATGAGATTGAGACTGTGAGAGTGTGAGTGTGAGACTGAGAAATCGTGACAGCTGATTTTGGGGGTTTTCATATTGAAGACAAATCGACGGCCCATGTGAAGCCACGATGTCCAATCGAACGGCTACAAGATAGGCGCCTGGATTTGCGCCTCCACCACTGCTGCTCGCCTGGCGCCCAGGCGCCTAGGCGCACTAGGCTCGCGCCTTCTTGAACGCCCTGAGCCTAGGCTAGGCGAGGCGCCGAATGCGAGCCTGGGAGCGCCTAGCGCCTAGGCGCGCTTTTTATAACACTGGTCGGGTGCAAATGACCGAGGATCAGTTGATTGTGCACTTCTTTCAGTTTGATGGTAATGCCAAGCTACTGATGTTCTGTGATCTTGTGTTTGATCTTGTATTCTTGTCATAAAGGAGTTTATTGAGTTCTAGCACATGCATCAATTGGAGAAGAAAGAAGTTCTTTACATTTGAACTATCTAATCTCGAAAATATGTTCTTTAGTCGATAATTCTTTTTTCTTGTTCCAGTTATCCAATACCTGACTTACATGGATTTGCGTATTCATGTTAGTGCTTTTAGGTGTTACGTATATATACTGTCAAACCCAAAAATAATGGACACAACTAAAATTCGAATTTGTGTAGTGTTCCTCTTTCATTTCTGAGAATAAAGTCTATAAACTGTAGTATAGTGACAAGCTATCTAATAAAAAGCAGTCATGATAAACTGAAGGTGGTTCTTTTGGTATAGTGTTAGCATGGGGACTTGAATCAATTCGAAGGACGGTGTCATCTTGGTACATGGGGTTACTTCTGATCATGCTCCCTTCTTGATTGTGGAGGCTTTAAAGGATATTGTAATGTTGGTGCTGTTTATCAGTCATTGGCAACCCCATCTTTCGCTTGGCTTATAAATTGCAGATGCTAAAGATTGGCAACATTTTTGGACCCATTTTCTAACAGCTTAAGCTTTGAGAGCAGAGGTAAGTTTACATATAACTGAACCTCTCGCAGCGCAACGTCTTGCGTTCGATTCCTCCCGCTTGCACATCTGGCCCCCCTTTATTGTAATGCAGTTTGCACTCTTTATATGTGAACTTGGTGGTGGTGCACCTTAATTTGCCACTCTATGTGCAATCAGGGACTTCACTTGAGGGGGAGTGACAAGCATGATAACATTGTTGGGCCCATTGTTTAACAATTTAACTTTTAGACCAGATGGTAACCTAAGAAAACTGATTTGAGGAAATGGAATTGGGAAGCTCTCGGTAGGTATGTAGGGTGGAGCTGAGGATTATCCAAGTCTTAGCTGGGATTCGGTCCCTTGATGTTACTGAGGGAACTAGAGAGCTGCGGACAGAGGAGTTGCAGAAGAGAGTAGAGCTGGAACTTGAAGCAAACAGATTGCTGTTGGTGTAGGAAGTTGTTGGACACAGAAGTAGAGAGTCCTTTGGTTTTAGCGGGCGATGGAAACCGTAAGTTCTCCATAAGTTATAACTGCTCAAAAGATTCAACCGAACTGAGAGTGCTATTATAGATGGGGTGGAGTATCTGCAGAGGAGGATGTGAGGAAGAGTACTGTGGGGTTTTATCAGCGGCCATATGTTTAGGATTCGTGGAGGCCTAGGCTAGATGGGTTGGCTTGTTGAGACGGCTATTGATTCCTTGGAAGTGCCTTCTTTGTGGAGGAGGCCTTAGGGGACTCGAAGGGTATGTGTGGCGGTAAAGCGTCGTTTCCTGATGGGTTCAATACGTCTTTCTTTCAGCATTGTTAGCTTGTGGTGAAGATATCTTGGTTTTCTCTGTTCCTTTTTTGATTGTGGGACCTTCGAGCATAGTCTGAATGCGACTGCCATTTCTTTGATCCCGAAGAAAGGAGATACGACTGACATCAAGGAAGTCATACCCATTAGTCTTGTGGGGAGTGTTTACAGTTCTTATCCAAAGTTTCGGTAGATAAATTATGGGAGGTTTTGCCCTCGGGCATTTCTGAGTCTTAAAATGCCTTTGGGGGTGGGAGGCAGATCTTGGATATAGCCTTGGTAGCTATTTATTTTGCTGATATCTGGCTAAGATGTGTGTTCTTGTTTGTTGCAGAGCATGAGACTAGGCACTTCTTATTGTACCTGCTAGATAGATTAGGTTTTAGGGAAAAAATGGAGATCGTCGCTAAAATACTGCTTGTCTACCGCACATTTCTTGGTTTTGTTGAATTGTTCCCGGGTTGGTTTTGCAGATCTTGTGGCTTCAAATAAGATGATTCCTTACTTCTTGTTTCTTATTGTTATTGAGGCCCTTAGTCGGTCGCTGTCCATTGCGGAGTTTGTTTGTTTGTTTTTTTTTTCTTTAAAAAGGGTTTCAGAGCACAGCTTGGCTTACAGTGTTGTGGTATGTCATTTGCTTATCTTAAGATGCCGATGAGAACCAGCTTCGTCATTCGAGATTAATTATCTTCCCGGTTTCCTTCGGTGTTTAGGTAAAATGATGCTACGAGTGAGTTATTTCTGGTGGTATAGCATGTTGAATAAGCTATTTGATAGAGCTGAAGTTTAAGTGCTGAAAATTTAACTGCTGAATTTTTAGAATTGAAAGCTTCAAGCGACTGAATTCCCACTACTAAAAATTAAGTTGACATGTTTGGTAAACCAAATGCAGATGTTTGATAATTATTTCATTTTACAAATCTATCAGTACTACCAAATTGCACCTTTATGTATGTGTTTCGTAATTTTCTAGTTGCAAAAACCATAGTGGGACTGTTGGTGGTGGTGGTGGCGGCAGCGATGGTGGTGGTGGTGGAAAGGTGCTTGTAATGGTGGCAGTAATGTGGTTGGAGATGTGATGAAAGAATACGGGTGGTGGTGATCGTACTGGTGGCGACATGCGACGAAATTGTACTCATGGTGGTGATAGGGCCCAAGCTGTGTTGAGGGTGGTGTCCTTGTGATGGTGACTATGGTGGTTTCATGGTGTTGGTGTCGAGATGGTGGTGGTGTTGGCGCCAGCGCCTGGGTGGTGGTAATTGTGGTAGTTACATGGCAATTATGGTGGTGGCTCTAGTGTGGTGAGGCTTTGTTGTCTGTTGAATGATGGTGCTGTAGTGGAGGTGACATTTGTGGTGTTGTGGTGTTGTGGTAGTGGTGGACTGGTTGTCGTGAGGTGTGATGGTGGTGAAGGTGGTGTTGGTGATGGTGGCTCTGCCATCATGGTGGGCAATATTCTTTTTACGTAATATATTATTTATTAACTTTTGGTTATCCCACTTAAAAATTAAGTTAGTACCCTATGACTTAGAACTTTGGTCTATTTTAGGCAGATCTTAATTTTTTGAGTGATAAATATCAAGCGTGAACAAACCACTTAATAGAAAATCATTGAATATATTAAGTTTTAGGTGCTTACTAGTGTTATTGAACAACCCCTTAGTCTATTGATACGCATATGTAGAGTGGGGAGTGTCCCACTTCTGGGTCTCCTGTGGGGCTCTTTGATGAAGGACTGGCACGCTGGAATGTAGTGGTTCAGTGCTGTGGAAGCGATTGGCAAGAAGAAAAATGCATTATCTTATTAAAGGAGGCCGTTTCACTCGAAGCAAAATATTCTCTCCAGCTTGACTATGTACGCGCTGTCCTTGATTGTGATTCCGGCCTCTGTTGCTGACTAGCTGGAGAGGCTTGAAAGAAAGTTTCTTTGGAGGCTTTGGCAAAGACCAAGAAGTATTATCTCGTTAATTAGGGCCTTGCTATTAAAAAGTTGACAAACTTCAAGTTGGCTTTCCTAGGGAATTGGTTATAGAAGTTTATCTGTATATGGTGAACTGGGATGCGTTTTGGATTCGCTTGCTTTTGGGGAAGTATGGAGTGGGCTAGCCCTTGGGCTGCCACGTAGGTTTGGTGGCGACGGCTCCCAGTTTCAGTTTAGATTGACATTTGGTGTGGGGAGAATACTCTGCTGAAGACTTTCTCTCTGTTGTTTCGGTTGCTTGTGACAAAAAAGCGTGAGAGTAACATGCTCTTGAGCTTTCGGCAGTGTGCCATTTTTGGTATTCGAACTTTCTACGGGGACCTTCAGGATTGTGACCTGGGTTCGTCATGGCCCTCGTTTAAACCCTACATTTGGTGCATGATTAAGGAGCGCAAAGATCAAGTTTCATGGAAGGAGGACTTTGAAGGACTGTTTTCTATGAACACCTATGACTCTTTGGCCTGCGGGGTGATACTGTCTTTCATGGTATTCCGTTTGTAGCCGGGCTGTCCCCCTCAAGTAGTGGTTTTTTTTGGGTGGGAAGCAGTAGTGATATTCTGAGGAAAAGAAAGGATTTACATTATTTGGTGCTACTTGTGTCAGGGTGACACACAGTCTGTTGACCATTTACATCTGCATTGCCCAGCTACTCCATCCCTTTTGGACAGTGGCGGAACCAGGATTTCATCCAAGGGGTGCTAAAAATATATTGAAGTCAATAAATATTTTTATAAGTAAAATAGCACACAAAAACAAAGTGTACTTTTCGATAATACACAAAACATACTAAAAAGCATCTAAAATGTCTTATTAAGTTTCATAAGAGTCACTAAAGACTCTTTACAATACAAAAGAAGCAAATACAAAATACACATTTTAGTGTTTACAAACGAAAGTATTAAATAGCTACTTGATGAGGTGCCGAAGATTGGTAGCGCTTGAATATTCGGACGCAAGTGAGGATCCGCAATAAGCTCGTCAGAGTTGAACTCATCGCTAACTCTGCTTGAATGTTCGGAATGAATATCACGATACACAATGGGAGCCTTGTCCCTTACTATTGGAATCGGAGACTGTTGAATAGTATCTTGATTTCTACACTCATTATTAGACTGCAATAATTCTTCCACCTTTGCTTTCTTTTTAAAGAACCTATCCATTCTGAAAAATATATATTTTTTATTTTAAGTATCAATCCATAAATTATCAATCAAATAACCTAGTTAATTATAAATATTTTATTCTTTTACTTTTCCAGTCATGTTTCATTATCGCGTTAACTTAATTAACCTAATTTCAATCCACCATTTAACTAAATCACATATCTGATATCTTAATCCAATTGGGTCCCATCCTCCATCAACAATCTCAATTTTCAAATGCTCAATGCACAATTAACAACCTATAATCAACAATTAATAATCTCAATTTTTAAATGCACAATTAACACAACCTAAAATTATCAATCAAATAATCAATGCTCAAATGGGATAAAAATCCAATTGGGCCCCATCCTCCATCAACAATCTCAATTCTCAAGTGTTCAATGCACGATTAACAACCATAAAGTATCAATTAATAATCTAAATTATCAAATGCACAACTAACAACCTAAAATTATTAATCAAATAATCAATTCTCAATAGCCAAAGAATTTGTTCAAAATGCACACTGACATCAGTCCTCAGAAATCAGAACGACGTCGTTGTCGCTAGTGGTGGGTTCTTCGCCATCGGTGGATTGAAGACTGAAGAAGATTGTTCGTCGGTTGAGGTGAGGTCGTCACTTTGTCAGTTCGTCCGGTTTGTCAATTGTCACTTCGTCCGGCTCGTAGGCGCAGAACCTTGATGTTCTGAAAGTATTGTAGTTACAAAAATTAGAGCTTACAAGTTACAGCCTTTAGTTTTCCTCGTGATTTCCGACAAGAAGAAAGAAACAGATTACAAAAGTCTTAGAGTTAGACTAAAACTTTCAATTCGAAGTTCGAACCTTAGACGAGGCTAGATCTGGCAGTGGCCGGAGACCGGAGTTGGTGACTGGTGAGGCCGTGAGGGCGACCGCCGTCCGTGACCGGTGACTGAGGCTCAGATCTGCTCTAATTTCAGGCGTTGTGACCGGTGAGGTTCGTCACTTCGTCCGCTGGTTCATAGATCTAGGCTAGATCTGGCCGGACTTGGGGTGGGGAGGGCCTTCAGGGCTTTGACCGCCGTCCGTGGGAGTTGAGACAGTGACCGATGACAGGTGGGCGGTGACTGAGAGGCGCCGTGACCGATGAGTGGTGACTGTGAGGTGAGGCGACTGCCGTGTTGTGGCCGGGAGACACTGAGATGGTGAGAGGTCGACGGGAACTGAGAGAGTGACTGAGTGAGAGCCGAGAGGAGAAGAGAGAGAGAGAGAGAGTTGCGAGTGAAAAAAAAAACTATATATCATTTTATTTTATTTTCAAAATCTAAGGGGGTGCATTAGGCCCCCCTTGTACATATGTAGTTCCGCCACTGCATTTGGAGTCGTTCTTTAGTCTTTTCTGGATGCAGTGGGTTATACAGTTATACTGAGAGCCGAGATCGGTCCTTGAGGTGTTGGCTCGCTTGGTCTTTTCTGAAATTTTGTGGAACTATGTGGACGTAATGTTTCAAGTATCATGCCGTTCCTTTGTCATGCAATGTTATCACAGTGCAATGTTTCGACCGTTGTTCTTTAAGAGATCTTTTTTTCTGATGTTTACTGTCCTTTTGGCATTATTTGACCTCACCGCACCGACATGCTTATCCATATAGTTTTTGCATTGAAACTCATTGGATGAACATTACCAATTCCTATAAAGGGATGGAAAGATTATGATCCGACGCATTTAGCAGACCGAAACAGCGTTCCGTTCTTTTTGGTACTTGTAGCATTGTCGACCAGTGGAGTGCCACAATCCCATCATCCTAACATGTTCTCTGCTCCCTTTTTTGAGCGATAGCGCTGACAAATCTTTATGGAATTCTCAAGCCTATGCCCCCCCCCCCCCCCCCCCCCCCCCAAAAAAAAAAAAAAAAAACCAAAAAAACCAAAAAAAAAACTCGCAAACACCCCACTAGGGGAGTTGCTAGCTTAGCATGGTAGAAGGTCACTACCATCACCTTCAGATGCAGCATTCTTCTAAGATTTGAGAGTAGTTGATCAGTACTGATTTTTGAAGAGTCACAATAGCCAATTAGTGTAACTCTAATACATTTCTTATCTAATTGCCTTATGCTGTCTACAACTTTTGAATACATGATAGCTCTCTATTTGAATGAATAAGTAGCTGCTCTTTGTTTGACTAGGAAAATCTGCTCTCAATAAGCTTCTGGTTTTATGAGGGCCAAGGAAAACATAGTATATGTGAATCTTTTTGTGATCTTAAATCTTTCTCTTCCTCTGACTGTTATATATGTAAATGTAACTAAGCAAAGTTTGGGGGTTAATGAGGTGGATTGTTGCTTCACAGAAGCAGGGAAAGGGAGCATAATCCTGAGAGACTTATGGAGAGTAGCAGCTGCCCATGACTTTACTTGGTCAGATAAGGAGATGGAAGATATGATTCGTTTTTTTGATAGCGATCAAGATGGGAAGGTTATTACTTGCTCTTACCTGCTTTATTTTTAATGCTCTCTTACTATGCTCTTGTTGATATTTTAAATGCAAGAACGTTCAAAGGAATGACAAATTGTTTTAATTGAGACACATTGACCTTTGCTTAATTGATTTTGGTGATAATTTTGGCTAGATATTCTGTATCTGCTGCTGCAGCAGGCAGATTGTTTGGTGATGACACTAGAAACAGAAGGTGGTGTAGAAAAAAATTGTCGATTTTCCTGAGGAACTGCCATGTAGTCGCACATTAACCATGGTAGATTAAGGTTAATTCATGGCTCTTTCTGGAGACATGTTGCTTGAAAATACGAGTTTAACTTCATGTTATTTCTTTATTCTGAAATGGATCTGTTTAATGTCTATGTAGACTGGGGAAGTGTTAGTGTTAAGATGGTGTTTTAGGTACTTGAACAAACCATTGCATGTAGTATATACAACTGCTTTAGTTCGTACTATGATTTGATCCGCGCACAGAGTTAATGATGCTTACTTCCACATCTGCCTGCCATTTCCTGCACTTTGAGTTGACTGCTTTGTAGCAAATCCTAGGGCAGAATCTGAACGCCTTTACTTAGGCTTGAATAGCAAACAAAAGTTTGGTAAGCATGTTTAAAAAGTCAAACGATGGTGAAAACCAAAACTGTCGATGTTTATGTTCAGATTCTAACCTAGGAGATTTCTAAATACCGGAGGCTTTCAAAATTTTGAAACGGAGGTACACCGTTTAGAGCATTACCATCCACATGCATGTGCTCTTTGTGAACTGTTTCGACATCTTGACGAAGTTGTTCTCTTTGTGATATCCGGACATGTAAGCTGGAAAGAAAG
This sequence comes from Escallonia herrerae, assembly GCA_033070095.1. Taxonomy (NCBI): domain Eukaryota; kingdom Viridiplantae; phylum Streptophyta; class Magnoliopsida; order Escalloniales; family Escalloniaceae; genus Escallonia; species Escallonia herrerae. Next base: position 260,786 of record JAVXUP010000318.1, read on the forward strand.
AGAATCTGAGTTCTGGTGGTTCAATATTGAGGCTAATGGGCCTTCACAATAGTCATGGATGATTCCAGAAGTTATTTCATGTGTCATTGCTAAATAAAATCTAAGAGAAGGACGAGGAAATGAAAAACTTTTCGAGATAGAGAGTTGGATTTCATACCGCTACATTTGAAAAACTTTTCGAGATAGAGAATTGGATTTCATACCGCTACATTTTTTTCTTCAGTAAGATTCCAAAAATAAAAGTAGAAAACGGGGAAGGAAAAATTATCCATTCCCTTACAAGAGTGGGTTTGCTAATTCGGTGGAACGATAAGTTACAAATCCTCTTTCTTCCACGTGTCCCTGGGTCATCATCACGAATTGGCTATTGCTTGGAAGGGAGAAAAGGAAAAAGAAAGATCTTGCTGTTTCTCGTCAACAACTTCTGCAGTCTCTATTTCACTACAGGATTTGCAAATGCGGCATGAGTTAAAGAGTATCATAAGTGTTTCTTCTACTTCAATTCTTGAATAATGAGAAGAAAATTCTGTACTTAGGTCAGTAGATGAAGGGATGAATCTGAACATCTTCAACTAAGCCGAAGACAGAAAAGAGATCTAGCGGCGCGGAGAATAACCGTTATTCGGACATCTTTACCCGAATCGGCCGTTCAAGTAGTCCAAATTGCATCCTTTGTGTATGAACCACAAACCCAGACGCAGCTAAAATCTCTTAAAGCATGGTGCTTTAGGAAGTGGTTTTGCTTGATCAGTCATATAGTTGATTTCCATTTATTTCTGTATTTATCCTTGTTGTTTGTTTACTTTGCAGCTAAGCCTTGATGATTTTCACAAGATTGTTAGTCGATGCAAGATGATACAGCCGTCTGAAGATGTTGCAACTGGTTTAGAAGCATGACAAGCCAATCGGGTATATGTTTTTGTTCAGGTACCATTACGGTTTTAAAAGCATGCTCAATTTTTTGATGAAATTCACTTCAATTTGCTTATTTAAGAAAGGAGATGTTGCATTTATCGCATTCAATTTGCAGGATTCTGAAGTTTTACTTGGTTTTAGTGCATTGAACCTGAACCAATTGGACGCACGAGACTGTGTGTACTGAAGCTCAACCAGACTTCAAGTTTGAAAAATGGTATTTGGTGCACGAGACTTTTCTGCACGAGGCTCCGAAGCACTCACAGAAGGCACATCTCTTGGACCAGAAGCAGCTACTGTTTTGTCCTAATTTAGGTGAAAGTTTGAATAGAAGGTTCATGTGACGATGCGTTGTGCCTCGGATGGCCCTTGAGCCCATGCCCTTCCAAACGTCTTTGCAACGGCTGGGACGACATGACCCTCTGATCCTGTTCAAGTCCATCTCCTGGCACTATCCCATTTGGAAGCTTATTCATACAGCATAGGGCAAATAGAAAGTTCACCGAACTAGTGTCCGAAGCAGTCTCTAACCAAGGATGAGGAGAAAAAGTTTGAAAAATCTATTATATTCACTTAATTATTTTCTCTATTTCTGTGATTTTATCTTTCCTTTGTTCTCTTCTCCCCATACCCGGAAAGTGCAGAAGTATAGAACCTTCAGGCACTCCTTACCTTTAAACAGGAATCTATTTAACTTCCCGTACTCTGTTTATGATACAATTTTGTGTGTTTATTTCCATGACGTGACTGAAAAACAGAAGATTCATATGGAACCGCTAAGCCAAGTTTGACAATTTTAGCGTGCTTTGTTTCTCCATGCTCGGGCATGTTCTGATAGTCCTCTTGCATTACTCTGTTTTAGCACATTCGAACGTACGACGCTCAGCTTGGTTTGGTATACAAGCAAAATGTGCACGTCTGTGTGTGGGTGCCGAAACAGGTTTCAACCTGTTTCCACACTTCCAAAACCAGAAATGCTTTTCATATACACTTCTGAGAACGTGAGAAGGAAGAAGACCAGACGCAGCTTCATGTTTGAACGATTAAAAAATAGACAAGGTTTTAGGGTTAACACCTTAAAAGGATTATCACTAGTAAACCTAGAACAACCCAAGGACGCTACCGGAGTCTCACCTAGGCGACCAACGCAGCCTCATGTTTGGACAATATTTATGAAAATGAAACAGACAAGATAAAACCTGCGCAAGGCCTGGAAACGTTCTATATTAATTGCCTTCAGTTTTTAGGGTTAGCAAGTTGTTTCGTACTTGAATACCATGTTATGGAGATTCCTCCACCATTGGAAGTTCCATGCATCCATAATATACGTACTTGTGGAATGAATATATGGTGCCTTACGTAGTCAACCAAATTATTTTGTCTAATTTAACTTAGTTTGTCATGGCATCTAGCAAAAAAAAAACTTTCATTTTCTTTTCTAGATCTTGGGAGTAATTAAGTGGATGAGTTTATGTTTCTAATTCGTGCCACAAGTTGAAATTCTAATATTTGTGAGCTTTCGAGTGCCTGCAAAAGATTTTAGAGGGACTAAATATATGTTTCCTAGTAAAAGAGTCAACAATATTAATAAACAAGGTCCAAGAACGAAGATGCATGTGAACGTAGAGGGTTTGAGTTAGAAATGTTGGATTAAGAACATGTTTTCAGAGGCTCGACTTTGGTCAACAGTCTGATGCGTGTTTGTTGAAAGAAAGAGATTTGATCTCTCATCACGGTGAGAAAGTTTCCCATTTCGCATTGGTATTGTCCTTCGCCAGTATTCTGGTCATGTGACCAAGGAGCATCACGTTGGCTTTGAAGTAGCTGCATGGTACTGGCATTTTGTAGACGTGGTTCAGTTATTCCTATTTGTTCTATTGGTATATGAAGAAAATTTGAATTTGATTAATTCAACTTATAAGGCTTTGAAGAAACTGGAAAATTTCCTTGTTTATTTGTAAAGCAAGGTGTTGAGAGTTGGGCCAACGATGACATGTCTGCACGTCTTTCTTTCTTGAACCCAAAGGTTTGGCAAGACGTTGCTCCATTTTTGACAGTTGTGGCGTAGTTTAATTTTTGGAAGAGAAAGTTTTGCAGTATATGTAGAAGTCACTTGTGAAAAATCTTGCTTCAATGAACACTAATCTCCTTTATTAAGGATAAAAGATAGTAGCTAGTACAGCCATTGGCACTAAATGTACTCTTGACTTGCTTCCCATTGTGCATGCAATTCAACTCATTTCGCTTACTTGTCAATCGCTTCAATATTCTGTATCTAGATGTTAATGTATAACGCACGTGTTTTGAATTAATCTACTTAAAAAAAAGGAGAGAAATTTATATCTGGATGTTCACGTGTAACACACGTGCTTTGAATTAATCACTGCGTGATGGCAACATGCTTGAGTGCGTGGTTTTGCTGATGGTGGTGCGTGGTGGCAACATGCTTGCGTGCATGGTTTTGTGCCCTTTGACCAAATAGAATCTAGACCGTATTAAACATTCTTGTGAAAGGGCATACTTGCGTGCTTGCGCTCCCTCTTCCCTTTCTTTTCATTTCGTAACTCTTGAGTTCTTCTCTCATCACTACCACAACACCACCGCAATAACAGCATCAACATTACACAAAAATCATAATGACACCGCAATGGGCACCACCACACTAATCGAGCACACACCAATGCACATACACTCTCTCACACATAAACACATGCACACCCTTGTGCGCACGGGCACAAAATATAAACACACACTCACATACATAACTTGGACAATCAGACTCTCTCTCTCTCTCTCTCTCTCTCTCTCACGCACGCGCACGCACACACGCACATTACATGAATGTGTTAGTGCTTGAGTGTGTGCGTGTGAACACAAATCATCACCGGCAATTAGCACCGGCAGTGACAAAGAGTTGGACTCAAACCAATAGCAGCGAGAATTGCACCACAACCACCCCACCGACATCACCGAAGGCACAGATAAGACCCAAGAGTGCTCTATTTGCCACAAGTCCTTCCCTATAGGACAGCCTTTTGGGAGGTCATAAGTGGCGGCACTATGAGCTAAGAGCGGCGCGCGCCATTAGCATAGGACGAAGATGACTGTCGAGGGTGTTGGAGGTGCTGTAACAGACAAGGCAGAGCAAGCAGTAATTGGTGGTGGTTGTGGATGGAAGTTTTGATGTGATTGTGATATGGTATATATATAGGAGCTGATCCATTGATAGCGCTAGCAAAATAGGAGATTTTGCTAGCTCGATCTGGCCGTCCACGCGAGATCTGTGGACGGTTCAGATCTTTTTTTTGCATTTTTTTTAAGTTCGTCCACTACATTATGTAGCGGACGATTTTTGGACAAAAATACTCTCCAGCTCCGTCCGCTACATTATGTAGCGGACGAGTAGGCAGACAATTTTCTCTTTCTCTCTCCTTTCCCTCATTATGACATGTTTCTCTCTCTTATCCTCTCTCTTCTGTCGTTAATTTCTTACTTTTTCTAAGTCTTCCTATGTCCTTTGTCTCTCTTTTCTCTCTCATCCTTCTTTCTTCCATGAATTCCATGAATTTGTCTCCTAAAACGAAAAGAAATCTATACAATACGATTAATTTCTGGAAAAATAAACTTCTATTATTTGAGTTAGAAACACTCCTCAAACTCGCAGATAACCAGCAACCTCATCTCCACGCCTCGAAGACTTGATTGCACCAACTAGAGAGAGAGAGAGAGAGAGAGAGAAAGGAGGATGAGAGAGAAATGAGAGAGAAAAGACTTGATTGCACCAACTTATCCGAGATCTGACCCTTGAAATTATTTTTAGGTAAATCAAGAAACTCTAACCCACTAAGCCTTCAAATCATTTTTAGATAAATCAACTCTGCCAATCCACTCTACACACCTATCTGGTGAATACACATCCAGTGTTACAGGTTGTTCATTGTCTTACTGCTGGCTAACGACCCATATACATAATAAGAAAGGTGGGAGATGAGGATGAGAGAGAAAATGGTGAAAGAAAAGAGAGAGAAAGATAAACAATTTTTAAAAAGTGATGTGAGAGAGAGAGAGATAGAGAGGTCAGAAGAAAGAGATAAAATAGAGAGAGAGAAAGAGAATGAAGTCAGAACATTAATGACAGAAAGAAAAAAAAAGTTTGAAAACTAGTCCGCTACATAATGTAGCGGACGGAGATAAAGGAGAGAGAAAAGGAGAAAGAAGTCAGAATATTAATGACGGAAAGAGAAAAAAGGTCTGAAAACTAGTCCGCTACATAATGTAGCGGACACACTCTTTTTAAGCTGGAGGATATTTTTGTCAAAAAATGGTCCGCTAATAATGTAGCGGACGGACTTAAAAAAAATGCAAAAAAAAGATCTGGACCGTCCACAGATCTCGCGTGGACGGCCAGATCGCGCTTGCAAAATCTCATATTTTGCTAGCGCTATCAACGGATCAGCTCCATATATATATATATATATATATATATATATATATATATATATATATATATATATATATATATAGGGAGCTGATCCGTTGATAGCGCTAGCAAAATGGGAGATCTTGCTAGCGCGATCTGACCGTCCATCCCGAAGGGATGGACGGCCCAGATCGCGTATTTTTGCGGCGCTGTCAGCAGTCCGCTACACAGTGTAGCGGACCATCCTTTTTACCATTTTGCCCCTCCACCCCCTCCGCTACACTGTCTAGCGGAGCACATAATTGGGCCCACGTTGACAGCCAAAATGTCGTCCGCTAGACAGTGTAGCGGACGACTGACACAGCTGACACATTACCACGTGTTTGTACCTTTATTTCTACACACGACGGGTTGTCGGAATTCCTCAAGCTCCTTCGGCTACAATTTTCTTCTCCTCCTTCGGACTCGCTACAATTTTCTGCTCCCTTCAAGTTTCGAGTAAAACTTAGCTTCACTCAAGTAAGGTAAGTTTGCGAATGGTGAAGTTTTCTTTATGGATTGAATGGTAAAATATAATTTTATTTTGTTCGGACAAAAACGTATAGATTTTTTTTTATGTTCTAGAAATTTGTCACTCTATTCTTCAATTTGTGATGTTCTAGACATGATGTTCATAAAAAAGGTGTAATTTGTTAACTCTAAATAAAATTATAGTTTAATTCGATTTTTTGGCATGATGAATTCGTCTATTTATCTTAGTAATTTTGATTTGTTATGTTCAGTAAATTAATAATTGTTAATTTGGAGACACTTTCAGGGGTTATGCATACGGTATGTTTGTCATCCTAAATTGGTCTATTCGCCAAGGTAATTTTTAGGTAATATTTTCAGTTAGAAATGCCATTTGATTGTTAAGCGTAGTCTATTTCTACACAGGTCTTGTTTCACAATGTCTGATTTCGTGTCGAGCTCCAACGTCCCCGTAGATGCTAGTGATCCGTATCTAGGACGAACGTTTCAAACATTGGAAGAAGCTGAAGAATGTTTTCGAGCGTATTCATTGAGGGTTGGTTTTGGCATTAGAATAAAGACTACAAGAACAAGCAACGTAACAAAAAAGATATGCTCTCGCTTATACGAGTGTCATAGGGGCAGAAATCCACAGCAAAATGAGACACGCGTAGGCAATGATGACAGTGATGACGAAATAGGATATTCGCGTAGAAGACGGGACTGCTTTGAGCGCACAAATTGCCAGGTCAAGATGTTCGTAAGCTACAAAGCCAATCATGATCATTGGCTTATTACCAGCCTGGAACTGGCACACAATCACCCGTTAGTAACTCCTTCTAAGGTGAGTCAGATGCATCAACACAAGAAGATGGGTAAGGTCGCGAGGAGCCTAATTCACACAATGAGCAATGCGCGAATTGGACCTACTGAGATTGTTAATGTTCTTGCTGAACAGGCTGGGGGAATTCAAAATTTAAACTTTAACACGACAGACGTTCGTAACGCGGTCCGAACCCATAGACGAGCCGCGTATGACCTCAATGATGCGCAATCGACAATGAGCCTATTGAAACGGATGCAGATGGAGGACCCGCAGTTTACCTTCGACTATAAACTTGACGACGAGCATCGAGTTAGTACAATTTTTTGGGTCGACGGTCGTTCGAGGCTAGCTTATAAGCATTTTGGGGATGTCGTGACTTTCGACACCACATACCGTACCAACAAGTACTCGATGCCGTTCGCTCCTTTCACCGGCGTCAATCATCATTATCACTCCATCCTGTTCGGGTTCGCCTTGTTAAGGGACGAGAGCGAGGGTTCTTTTGTATGGTTGTTTAGGACGTGGCTGGAAGCAATGAACTTCAAAGCACCCAAAGTGATCATCACCGATCAAGATTTGGCAATGAAGAAGGCTATTGCGACCGTCTTCCCAGACACCCGGCACAACTTGTGCACTTGGCACATAAGCAACAAATACCCTGAACGTCTGCATCACGTGTACGCAAAGTATCCAGACTTTAAACAGGATTTTGACAAGTGCATTACCAAGTCATTAACGATTGAGGAATTCGAGGAGAGGTGGGAAAAGCTTGTTCGGGATTACTCATTGCAAGACAACGAGTGGCTCCGGCACTTGTACGAGCGCAAAGAGCAATGGATTGGCGTTTACACGAGGAGGTATTTTTCAGCGGGCATGAAAACGACGGGCAGGAGTGAATCTATGAATGCCACGTTCGATAGTTATGTGGGTACAGCTACCAATTTGAAGACTTTCGTTGCATCCGCACAAAAAGCGGTAGCTTCGTTGTTCGTAAAAGAAAGGGCTGCCGACTTTGCAACAACGTACAAACAAAGGAGAAGGTTGCTAGAGACCCCGCTGGAGCTGAACGGTGCCAAAGTCTATACGAAGGAGATCTTCTTGCTATACCAAGTAGAGCTGCGAAAATCGGGACGATACAGTATAAACAAGGTGGCAGAAATGTCTACGCGTGAGTACAAGGTTTATTCGCTCGTGAATGACCTCGTCCCTGAGAAGCTGCGCAGAATTTATACGGTGAGCCACGACACATTGACGGACTCGGTGACATGTGTTTGCAAGAAGTTTGAGTTCCATGGCATCCTGTGTAGACACATTCTGCGGTTTTTCACCCAGAAGAATATCAGGACAATCCCCGATAAATACGTCTTGCCACGGTGGACGAAAGGTGCAAACAGGTTGCACGGTACCATTTCCTTTCCGGAGCACCCGTATACTGACTTTGAAGAATCAGAGACGTTGCGGTATAATCATCTGGTGACGATGTTCACCCGTTTGTCCGTAAAGGCTGCTGCTACAATGGTCGGTTATAAACATCTCCTCGAGGTAGCTCAGCAGCAAGAGCCCATCGTCGACCAGTTGGAAGCAGCTTCAGTCACCAATGCGGTTGACACCGAGCCTACGACGGAATCCGAAGATGACGAGCCGGGGGAGGAAGGCGACAATGATATCCGGCCGTTGGATCCAATTATATCGCAAACGAAAGGCCGCAAGAGATCTACGCGGATGAAAAGCTCAATTGAAACGGCAACTCAACCTAAAAAGCTGCGAAGGTGTGCATTGTGCAACAAAATGACCGACCACGACAAGCGGAACCATTACAAGGCACTGGGGATAAGTCCGGGGGTTTGCAAGATGGGGCAGAAGATGACGCCGAAGATGAGGACGGACAAGCTGCAGTGGACCTTTAATTTTTTGTATAAGTTTGACATTTGTAATAATTTTTATATAAGTTTGACATTTGTAATAATTTTTTCTAATAATTTTTCAACCGAATACTGGAATTATTTTTTCTAATGTAGCGATTTCTGATGTAGCGGACGGATATGCATAGTCCTAATTTTTTGGTCATCATTTATGTCCGCTATACAATGTAGCGGACCTCTATCCTATTGTATATATTAATCAAAACGGGCAATCAGCTTTTATCAGTCCGCTATATTCTCTCTCTCTCTCTCTCTCGAACATCTAACCCAAGCCGCTACCCCATCTACGGCGACCCACATCTCCGGCGACACCACCGTCCTCCCCTCATCGCCGACCTCGATGGCTTCTGGATCGGAGACCACCTACGATTTTATTGGCAACTTGCACCTAGCAGGCAAACACTTTTTCAAAGTCATGATGCCGGGATTTGAGAATGAACTTGTAGCCCATCCCTCTTTCTCTGTATTTTCGTGTGTTAAAAGTTTGATCTTTTGGTTAAAAACTAACCTATTTTTTGTATTGTGTTTGTTAGGACATACCGGAAGCCTTTACCAATCAATTTACAACAATTCATGACAGTTCAAGATTATATAGCCGCAAGGGGGCCTGGCAGGTTGAAATCAAGCTGAAGCCCGGCCGACCCCAAAAAAAGCAATTCGCAGAGGGTTGGAACGTCTTCGTGCGCCAGCATGGCCTCGAACTCGGGGACTTTGTAGTGTTTGAACACCTTGGGTGGTGGGATTTTCAAGTTGTAATCTTTGATCGGAGCGCTTGTGAAAAAATTATTTCCCCCAATGTGAACCCTAATTTATTAATAATAACCAAATTTATTGTATACATGTTCATTATGTTTCCAAATTTTTTCTCGCTTAATTGTGCCGTTTGAGATACCCTCTATATATTGAGATCGTTGATTGTGAATCATACGTTATTTATTGTTTATCGATATTGAGATTGTTGATTCCGTCGCTAAAACAAGTCTTCGGACGCATATTTATTAAAACTGCATAACACTACATTGTCTAGCGGACGGGCCAACAGAATGCCTTATTCCCCACCCCCACTGTCCGCGACATTGTCTAGCGGACGGGCCAGCAGAATGCCTTATTCCCCACCCCCACCGTCCGCGACATTGTCTAGCGGACGGGCCAGCAGAATGCCTTATATCAACACTTGAAAATTTTCCCCACCCCCACCGTCCGCGACATTGTCTAGCGGATTATATCAACACTTGGAAAATTTTCCCCACCCCCACCGTCCGCGACATTGTCTAGCGGACGGTCCAGCAGAATGCCTTATATCAACACTTGGAAAATTTTACCCACACTTAGAAAATTCACTCACCCAACACTTAGAAAATTCACTTCCCCCACACTTAGAAAATTCACTTCCCCCACTGTCCGCGACATTGTCTAACGGACAGATTTTGCTTTTCAATCATTCTCAGTGAGAGCCAAAAAAACCAAACTCAAAAAAACCAAACTCAAATCATCTTCAACGGAAATCAGACAAAACAATCAATCAATAATCTTCAACACAAATCAATGAGAGCTTTCTAAATATTCATAGTTTATTAAAAAAAATAAAGTGTAATGGTACAATGTCAACGGGGGGAATCATGTTGGGAGGGATTCTCGGCATTTGCCGGATTTACAATACACGTAACCGCTCTAGGCCGGCCTTTCATAATTTGCCAAGCCATTCTATATCTAAAGGTGTCTACTTCTGCTTGGCTCCACACCGCCGCCTTGAGGCTCTCGGACCGGCAAATGTAATCCATGTACATGCAAAGGAAAACGCCGCAGTCCGAAGTGTTACGTTGCTTGGGCCTCCTCTTCTTCAGTCGCCAATCGAGCTTTGGCCGCGCCGGTACAGGGTTACCACGGACACCATTGACCATTGCACAAAATATATTCTGCAAGAAACATAAAACGGCGTAAGACACGAGTTAACATTTATGCCAAGTTACAATAACTGTTAAACAACAATCGTAATATTACCATTGAATCCAACTGGGCTTTGTACATCTGCAGCACAGGCATAAAGGCGGTATCGTCGTGGAGACTGTCGATCACCGATACGACTTTCTCCACCGGTTCATAGCAAACCAAGTACCAGTGGCTTTCCCCTAAAAATGGGATTAGAAACACGTCGGCAACACTTGCGCTCACTGGACTATCCCTAGCAAGATACGCTCGTAGGTTAGCGGACGGTCTCCACTGGCCCAACTTTTTCTTCCGCCTTTGCTCGACCCACTCATGCCATTCAGACACTAGGAGGCTATGAAAAAAGGCATCAACCAAAAAAACTGCCGGGTACTCGTTCAGCCGCTCCCGACCCCTTTCCTTCAGAATCTCCACGTATGTGGAGATGACACCGTTGTCTAACCAACTCCCCGGAGCCAGGGAGGCCATTTCTCCCCACTCGCAAGTGTAATCCATGCCCTCCGGATGATTCACACTATACAACGCTTTGTCCCGGGGGAAGCCGCTAAAATAACGCTCTCTGATTATTTGGCATTTATGCGGCTTTAGGGGCTTCACTGGATGCCCTTTGCGATATTGCCCTCGGGGGTCGACGGGGGGATATTGCACTCCTTCCGGGGGGATATTGCCCTCCTTCGGCAGTAGATGGTCCTGCCCATGGGACAATAGGCAGTGTCTCCGACAGACTGATGTGTCCGAAACCCCAGTCTTGCGTGACTTGACTCTGAGAGAAGGGTTGGGGTTCCGAGTCCAATAGCAAAGAGAAGGAGGGCACACTGTAGTCTTCCCACGGCGCTTGAGCCTGGCCCATGGTGCTTGGCTGTCCCCAATCACCACCCATTCCCGGTACAGAGGGACCACCATATCCCTGGCTCACTCCCGAAGTCTGTCCCGAGGGATCGGTGTATCCCTCGCTCACATATGGGGCTGCCACCCCGATGCTTGGTGTAAAAAATTCCCGCAGCCATACGCCAACGCATCAGCCTGTTGGCGAAGCTCCTCGCCCATTGCATCCACCAAATCCTTCCGCTCGCGCAACTTCTGGAAGAAGGCGAACGAGGCATTAACCTACATCCAGAGAGATAATAAATAAGTAACTTCATACACAGTTAGAATCATCAAGTTCAATTAAAGCACTTATTGGCCAACTTACCAGATTGTATGCCATGTGCTCATCGATCTGACCCCTAGGGTGGTACTTCTCCCCGCGTTCAAACCTTACTGGAGCTACTCTCCTCCGGGTGATGCGGTAGTACCACCCATTGTACTGTTCGATACTGATCACGGGGTCAGGCTCCGACACAATGGCCGCCAGCGTGTCCTGCCAGGAATCCCAAACCTCAAGTTCTCGTGCGCACAAGTCGTGCGCATTTGCCTTGCCAAACCGAGGGACACCCGGTGGGTTCCTGTTAAGCCTCATATCCGGCGCGCCTGCTGGCAACCCCTGCAGGCACTCAAAATGGCGCATAGCGCGATCTGGCAGCTGCCACTCTGCGACCTCGAAGTGGATCAGGGGTGTGCGTTGCAACCCAGAGAGCGTGAAGACGAACGACTCTCCCACCCGTCGCGCCAAATGTTTGTACGGTGCCCATCGCATCTGGCCAGGAGATAACGAGTCGAGCTCCCCCCGATAGTACGTAATGTTGTGATGGGGATCGTCTCTCCTCTGGTAGTGGCTGTCCTTCCGACTGTACTCCCAGGCGCACAACCGAGGCCACACATTATCGGTTCCGTCCCTACGCGTGGGTGCGCCGGTAGCAAGGTGTTCATAAGACCACACCTGAGAGCAAAGACAAATTAAATAAAGTATCGTCAAATTTTATTGTCAATTCAACCCAAAAAAAAAGAAACGAGCGAGTAATCAAGAATTGTATGATATACCTGCAATAGCGAGAGACATGCACATATCGCTTTGGAGTCGGGCCTCGTTGCCTTGTGCAATGCTCGGTAGAGGTACGCAAGAGTTGCGGCTCCCCAGGCATAATCCCCAACCTCCAGCAGGTTACCCAACAACGGTAAATATTTGACGCTGACGGTATTCTTCGACGTTGTTGGGAACAGAATTGCCCCCATCACCCACAAGAGGAAAGCTTGTGTGTACAGCACAAGCATCTGATCCGTGTAGTTATCCGGCAGAACCTTGTAGGTATCTACCAACCATTTCAACTTGATACCCCCAGTGCTAAATTGATCCTGGGGTATCGAAGTAAAGAAGTCCCTAGCGGTCCTCTTATTCGTTGCTTCCGACGGAGGAGCTATTACCGGCCGCCCCGTCACCGGTAACCCTAAGATGAACCCTACATCTTCTAGGGTAATTGTCAGCTCTCCGAGAGGGAAGTGAAACGTATTCGTTTCACTTCTCCACCTTTCAACAAGGGCACCTATTAAGTGCCGGTCAAGTTGTTGAAAGATCTGCCCACGCGTGAAAATCCCAAACCCAATCCCACGCAGTAATCTTTTCTGGGTTCTGTTCAATTTCCATTCTTTAAAATTATCGGATACTTCTACCGTGTTGAGAAGTGCTCTTTCCTACGAATTAATAAATACAATTTAAGCAAATTAAACGATATACAACGTTCCCAAGAATAACAAAGTTGATAAAATAAGTATCTTACTCCACCATCCCATATGAGCGTACTGATATGGTTTGCTTGGTCGTATAATACGGACGGATCTTCTGGTCCAGGGTTGAAATCCATTTTTCGCAACTGAAATTATGCAAAACGGCAAGGTTGGAAGCGTAAACATTCTCAAACATACAACGCTAGCACAGTCAACGCTAGCATGTGATCAGATAATACTCACATAAGTTCACATGCTGTGTATATGCAATGTACATAGATACAAACAGACACGGGAATGGGATTTTACAAGTGAAATCACATGAACAAATAATACGCAATACACATATATAATCTATATATATGTATAGATACATTGACAAACGCTAGCACAATGCAGCGTTTCGCACACATTCAAAATCATGCATAAGCCGCGATAACAACTCTAGATTATGAACAAATAAAGGATTGGTTTGTGAAGTTACGTGATTGATTCGTCGAATAAAGGATTTCTTGAGAAGAAATTGCGCCGATCTACTTGCCAACACCGCTAGAAGAATTGTGAGAAGAAGGAATGAATAGCAGTTTAGAAGGAATGAATAAGGGTTTCGGAGTAAAGAAAGGGAAAAACGGTCCGCTACACTGTCTAGCGGACGGTAAGATAATGACAAAGTAACAGTCGTGTTGACTGTGTCAGTCGTCCGCTACACTGTCTAGCGGACGACATTTTGGCTGTCAACGTGGGCCCAATTATGTGCTCCGCTAGACAGTGTAGCGGAGGGGGTGGAGGGGCAAAATGGTAAAAAGGATGGTCCGCTACACTGTGTAGCGGACTGCTGACAGCGCCGCAAAAATACGCGATCTGGGCCGTCCATCCCTTCGGGATGGACTTTGAGCTTCGTCCACAATATGTCCACAATATATAAATTTGAGCTTCGTCCATGCTACCAAGTTTAATTTCTTTAAGATGCTTCAAACACTTTGTAATCTTTACATGAGGTTTTTAGGGGCGTCTTAATTGCTGTTAGACGTGATTTTGATGGTCTTAGTTTGAGATTAATTCTGAAAAGAAGATTTTAGCTTAAATCTAACTCAATTTTTAAAATCAAATTTAATCTACTTTAAGCAGAATCAGTTTGCTGTTTGACAAAATTAGCTGTGAACTAGCTTCAGTTACAAAAAAGTGTTTGGTTAAAAATTGATTAAATCAGTTTTGATGTGACAAAATGACTATAAAAGACACTATATAAATAAAGTTCTAATATCCATTTTAGTGAAGCAATGTTAACATAACTTTCATTTGAAAATAACTACAATATACGAAAAATTTATTGAAGAAGCTATTTCAACCACCTATAAAAGTTGTCAATTCTCATTCTAAATTAAAGATAGAAGAGCGTACAAAAAATGGTGGGCAGGAAGAAGGCAGTTGTTGATGAACTGTCGTGCTCTCTCTCTCTGTTAGCGTAGAAGAGAATATAACTTCAGAAACTAATTAGAAGTCACACCCAATAATTAGTTAAAAGGGTATGAAATAATGTCATTTTGTGAAAAACATGAGGATGAGATGGTAAATTAAAAGGTCAAACTTGATTATGAAAAAAGTGATTATTTCATAATCCTCACTTTTCAGAGAGTGTTTGAGATTGATTCTAGATTGGTCAAATCTGATTAAATCTAGATTAAATTTTTTTGAAGTATTTGGCAACAAAAAAAAAAGTAAACTGATGAAATTTACTCCAATGTACTTAAAAGTGATTAAATTCATAATCCTCATTTTCTTAGATTAAGATTTAATCAGTTTTGGAGAATCAGGTTTGACCAAGAGATTTATCAAAATATTCTTACATATAAACAATATTAAATGCTTAAATTTCAGTTTGAATACACTATATGCTAATTTTACTATACTAAACCTACTTTAATCCTTTTTTTATCCAAACACCTTCAACAAATTTTAATCTATTATGTTTAAAATGGATTAAAGTTGATTTTAGAAACTGATTCTAATTTAATCAAAATTTGCTTTTAGAAACAATCACAAACGACCTCTCAGGATTATGAATTTAATCAATTTTTAGCTTTTTTAGAGAGATTAAATCACATAATCTCTTTTGTCAAACTCTCACAAATCTGATTAATTTAGATTAAATCAAGTTTAACCATCCCAAAATCAACCCCAACGACCCTCTTAGTGTAGATGTTTTATGTAAAATGTCTGGAAATAATACAGAACAGTTAAGAAAAATAAAGTAGTGAAAAATTAAAAGTAGTATCTTTTATGGCAATAAAACTTAAATATAACACAGATCATGTACTATTAGTTGCTAGTATTTTATGAAGTATTTTCCTTATGTAAATTAAGAAAAAAAAGTGGCTAAAATAATTTTTTAAAGAAAATATATGTACCAATCAATACACTTAACTAAAAGCGATCAACTAATACAGTTTAAGAGATCTTGTAGTTGGATGGTTGAGTGGCTATGTATAATGCACCAAAAAAGCTTGTAGAATAAAAGAGAGTAGTGAATTATGATTGAGGTGTAAAACATGTGTAGGAAATGCTTTTATTTATTGATTTTTCAAGTCTTGCAAAAAATCGAAATACTTTAAAACTGGCCGTTTATAATTGTTAGAAAAGGTGAATCTGTAAAAGTGCATAAAATAGTTATTAAAATAAGATTTGGAAAAAGGTTGGGGGGGGGGGGGGGGGACAAAAGATGACGTCTTATGGCCGTTAGGGGAAGGGGTTAAAATAATGTGTTTCTTTAATTTAAACAGTCTTTAAGGCAGGGCCTGGACTTAATATAAAATACGGACAGGGCCGGGTTGGACATCTAGCCGGACTAGATTGGAACTCATGTCGGGCTGTGCGTGAAATCAAAATGGGCTACGTTAGGCTGGGTTTTCATTGAGAAAATGGAGATCCGGTCCATGACCTGGCCCTTAGCCCTCGTAGCTCGGGCCTGCACAGATCATGCTGGGCTGAGCTTTTTTGGGCTGGACTAGGTTGGCCCATGGGCCGTAGACACCTTTAACAATGGATTCAAAAGCATAACACGCCAATTAGATGCTTCTTGTTCAGTTCACGTACAGCTAGGAAAATTAGGTCATTTGTTCACAAAATTAAAATGCTTTACTCAGATGGAATGACTGCATTTGAGTTAGGTCCTATAGCTCTGGTAGTTAACTCAGCAAGACTTATAATTGCAACCCCAACGAGATGTTAGAGTTTGGTCGGTGCATCAAGCAAGTAGGCCTACACTTTACTTCTGTGTCAATAGAATGAAAGGAGTTCAAGTAGCCAACATGAACTAAGATTATCGGATGGGTATAGCTTATGAGCCCACTGACTAAGTCATCTGATTTGGCTCAGTATCCTAAATGAACTGCATAGTTTCTTTTGTTGATTAACCAGTTCCTTGCTTTTAGAAAGAAATTCTGCTCCTATAAGCAAATATCTAACATGTCATGGTTCGGATTAGCTTGCTCCTTGCGTACGAAGTCAGACAGACTGATATGATCAACAAGTGGACTATGAGCAACCCAAGTACCTCTCTTGTTCCGCTGGTGGTTCGGGACCGACCATCGAGGACCGTTGGATGTATAGTACTATGACTCTTCCCCTTTTAACCTTCTTTCTATCACATCAAATTCCTCGTCAACGGTCGAGATTAATGATTCGAAACCATGTAATATTTTTCTCCTTGTTCCACGGCCTCGGAAATAATTTGTTTCAAGGACTCTATTTTAACGGCAAATTAAAAGACTAAAAATACCTTGTTTAGACTTTTTATTGTTTGAGATCAGATAGAGAAAAGCCTTAACAAACTCTCCCCGAATAGAACTCTAGTTACCATGCTCTTCTTTCTTTTACAAGTAAGAAAAAGCGTCTCATTTAAGTCTCTTTCAGACTTAAAAAGTGCAAAAGTAAAGAACATTGAGGTCTCCTTGTATGAAAGCGTATGAGCTAGAAGCCTACACAACCCACCTCTAATTAAGAAATCCTTCTAGCTTTCTTGACACTTCATATGCCATGAGTAGTTTATATGTACTAATTTAGGAAGGAAGTTTTATGTGGATGCACGGAACAACAACAGGTCATTTTTCAGTTCATTATATTACTGCTTGCTTGGAGACCTAATTTACTTATATGATATCCTATGGCATTTGTTCCTTTTTAAAGCAATAGCATTAGTTTCTCCTTCCGTCATTTTTTGACAAATTATTGACAAACTTGGTATTCAAATGGCCCACTGTACAATTTATGAGTGCAAGTTTCTGATATTTTATCGTGGCTTTCTCCGGTAACCTTCCTAAAATAATGCAAATAAATCTTTGCCAACGTTGTCACAACGTACAACGTTGACAACTGGAATAAGCTTATGATTATCCTTTTGCACTTCTATTTTTGCACATTCGTGAATATGGTGCTTGTTTAATTAGCACCTTCCTGAAGTTCACCACCATCGTGTTATTGCCCTGGTGGGTGTGAGATCTGAGTGAGAGTGACACCTCCTCTCGCAATCAGCACATCACAATCTCTATAGATGTGGTCCGCGGGTTTCTGAAAAACCTGCTAAGCTTAATTAGAAGCTGAGTAGGCTGATATCTTAATACATAATATCTTGGGGTAAATATTGCAATGTGCGACCCTCATCTATCAACCCCTTACAAAGTATTCCCAAAGTTCGAATCTTGGTGTCTAATTAAGTTGGTTACATACGTGCATGACACATGCCATGAAAATGCCATACATGTGCAGCCCTAGGCTTCCATTAGAGCTTGCCACAACCTCTGGCCAAGCATGACTAGACCACCGCCACGCCACGGTGACCCTTCCGGACAGCCTGCAAGCTGCATCTCTAACCTTCAGAAAATCTCTGGCAGTTCCTCATCATATGCAATATAGTATTTCACGAATCCTTTGATTTGGAACAAGAAATTCAGGGTTAATTAATGTACAATAAGATTTCATACTAACCATTCAATTCAAGACTAAGAAACGAAAATGCACAAATAGATATACACTATTGAGTGTGTTTCTACTCCTAAAAAACTTCTCTTGCAGTTTCGCCGAGTCCAGTGGAACTTGGTAGGTAGAATCTAGCTAAGGCGAGCATCAGCATGATCGTAGCTCGGGGTGAACTTTATGGAAGGTGATAGAGTATTTTAATAAAAGTAATTATTAGGTTAAGGATTTATTGTGGGTGTTACAAATTATTTATTTTTCTCATAAAATACTATTAATTTTCTTATTGAAGATGGGAAGTAATTAGCTATCAACTATCATTACTCTAGCTGTTAGAAGGCATGGCATGGCTCTTATGATAGCCAACGGATGGATTAAAGGCTAATTATTGAGAGAATAATGGCTTTTATCCTGGTAGTCATGATATTGCCTCTAACCGTAACATATGGTTATATATATTTTCAGAGGTGGTCTCTCAATTTGACTGATGCTTTTTGCACAAGATTGCTTGAGTTCTAAAATGGCCAGAAGCCCTCTTCATCTATAAATATTTTACAATACAAATGAGGGTCTTGAAAAAAGTACTTTTAGGTCAAACACTCCTTCATTGCCATGTCAGAATTACTATGTTTTTAGTTTATCCTAGTAATGCACATTTTGGGCAAAGAGGGGTGTTGTGTGAAGCTTCGTCTTCTCTAGTGGTGCAAACTTAGAGAAGTTACAGCAAATAAGAGCTGGGCTGTTGTATCCTGGAGGCGGCGCGTTGGAACCTATTGCACCGGTATACTCCGTAGGGGCGCGAACCGTCTTAAAGAGAGCGATCTAGTCCGCGCCTCAACCCAGTACTAGTATACTTGTTTCTAGGGTGTTCAAGGTGATCCTTCGAATCCTTGATGGCACCTCGCATGGTAAGAACAACACCGCATTTTTAAGAGGATTAAGGAAAATGTGTTTCTCACACTCACAACTAAGAGGTAAACATGTTCTTATGTTTTTATTTAATTAACAATTTTATGTGAGCTTGCATAGATATTGTATTCATTTTTGGAAATGATTTCTAACAATTTTAAGACGGTTCGTTATCTGATATCATTGTATCATTTTCCATGAGCATTGACAACAAGGACATCAAGTTGTTAAGTGCAATGCATGAAGCAACGGTTATTCTTCCAATTTAATATTGTCTAGGCTATGGAAGATGAAGCCTAAAGAAAGCAGCCGTCCAAATTTGTTTTGAGGTGAACTGGTGTGGTTTTATTTTGCATCCAAACTGTATGAAATAGAGAAAAAGAATCATCAAATGAGGTATGTCCATCTTTCTAAGTGTTTCTTGTTGAGAGTTAACTATGGCATGCCTGAACGATGAGCTTATGTAAATGTCTGAAGTAGTGGGGGTAAAGAAGTTGCTCAATGAACGAATGAAAGAATGCATACCCGAGTAGTCGTTGTAAGCTTAGCCATCTAGTAGGTTACATAAGCTTTAGCCTGGCCTTCAGGTACCTTGGAAACAATTAATTTGCCACCTATTCTATATGCATGTGTGTCTTATTTGCTAGCTTGTAATTCAGATTTTATTAGTGATTTCTTCTGAGTGGGATGATGCAAAGATAGGATATGTTAATATCCCACACTAGAGAAGGATCATATAGATCATGTTCTGGTTATGACATATCATTTGGGGCATGGGTGACACTTTTGATTATTGCATAATTTACCTTGACTAGACAACCATAAAAAAATGGTAAAGAAAATGTCTGGCTTGATTTTTTTTAAAAGAAAAGAAAAGGTTGCACTTGAATTGGTTTGAAACTACCTCACTTTGGAAATGTTTCAGTTCTCAAGGAAGAAGGTACACTTTTGGATATGTGTTTCCAGTAAGCTAATCCACATTGGATGTATATGTTTCATTTTTTTAAGTTTCCTTGTATATTTGCTTTGATGTTTGTTACAATAAATAAAGTCCTTTGGGCACGCTTGATATACTTTTTATTTTAGAGCTTGTAGTCCTCATCCTGTTCTTGGATACTGGCAATTTTGAGCAGACAACTATTTTTTTAGCTTATGATCCTTAATGTCTCTTTTACATTTGCATTTGTGAGCAAACTACTATCTTGGTGCTCTACATGACAAGTATGCATTGGCTAAGTTCTATAGCATATGTTATTAATACTGCAAACAGGTTCATGGGACTTTACAAGACATAGTCTTCTATTGTATATAGACATACATAGACAATAAATTCGAGTGTAACCGTTAGGTTTTCAAAATGTTACCTACGCATTAAAGGGCATAGTTGTTACATTTGCCATTGACTATAAATGTTAGTTTACCTAATTGCTTACAAAGACAAAACACTATATTGTTATTCATGCCTTTTTTAAACTTTCCGCTTGCTAAATCATTTCACAGCTAAGTGTATTTTACTTTTGCCAATTATGGGACTCCAAAACAGTACTTTGTACAAAGGAACAAAGATGATTTTCTTTTGCACGTTTCCTTAGATTCTTTTAAAAAAAAAAAGGGGGAATCTCTATTGCACTAACATTAGGTGTCATGCTTGACTAGCAGAGTGATGCTTTTACCACGTTCCATGAAGACATCTAGTATGTTCGTCTCATTGACTTCTCAAGTTTCTTTAGTACTCAAATTTTAGTTGTATGCATTGAGCAGAAAATCCAAAATGGAAATAGTGAAGGTTGGATCCGTTGACATTGTTGTAGCATGTTGCAGTTGGGGTAGAATTGCTGGTTTGTCAATAGGGTCTTAGCTTAGTGGATTTGAAGCAAAGATAATGCATTTTGGGAATACCCAATGACCCCGATAATTTATATGGTTATGATTATGTACAAGACCTACTAAATAGGTCTAAGTCGCGTGATGTTTTCAACTTTCAAAATGCCAAAAATCTCGGCTATGCTGTGAACCCGAGGAGCTTAAATTTGTCAAGGAAATTGCTTAAACCACTGGTGTGGTCGTTGACCTTGTTTACAGGTTTGAGCTGTCATACTTTGCAGTCATAAGTTTCTTTAGTATGGGTGTATTACCCTTACTTACTCCAAGCTTAAGTTGCTTGCAAGAGACTATTCGGATGCTAAACATAAGGAAACGGAAGCAAATAGTTCAAGTACGTCGAACCATGTCTATTGTCCTTTTATGTCTGTTGGTTCCTCTAGGATATGCATGCATAACTTTCTATTATTGATGGCAAAATACTTTCACGTGTTGCATTCTTTGTTTGGTCAATTTCAGAGCTTTTTTTTAGAAGAAAAAAAAAGGGTTTGTGCTAATTTCCTCTATACATGGTCTTCCTTCATAATTTTAAAATGACCCTAATGTCATTGTTGTATTTCTTTGGGAAATAACTAGTTTGGAGACCTCACGTAGCTAGTTAAAAAAGAGATATAAGGATGATGATTCCTGTTTAGCTTCCTTTGATGAAAAAAAATGGTTAAATATATATTTGGAAATCTTAGAAGTAGTATCGTCACTGTTTCCTTTGAAAAGCGGCCAGACAGTTGATGGTTAACTAACCATGTTTTTGGGGTTTAACGATATTTTGTTTCTTACCAAAGAATGATCACATAATTGTGATACTTAGATAAGGCGCGCAATCAATTTTCTCTGTGAAAATGTTTTGTGGCTGTGGGGAATGTTTTGAAAGGGAACTCTTTTGTTAAGTGTTTGCCTCCAAAAGAAATTTACCTTTGCTCAGTGTTAGTAGCTTTTTTACTTGCATGAGATGTCTGTGTTCATTTCATACATCTGTTTTGACATATATTGATTTATATGTGTATACTTTGTAGAAGTTACTGTCTGTGTATATTTAGTCATTAACAGTTAATAAGGAAGTCAAAGAGCACACTGCCATGCTTAAAGTATGCTTTATTCAGAGCATTATTGTCTTCTCTTTAAATTAGCATGATGGTGCTGGAGACAGGAGGACAGTCCGGTTCTACACTAGATCTCTTGTTAACAATTTGCTACATATGGTTTACTTGAGGAAGTAAGCTTGGGAAGACAACAGTTTTGTACCATGCAGGCAAATCGCAGGAACAAGTGAAATAAGTGAGTAAAAGACACACAATTAGGTGATTTGAAAGAAAATAATTTATTTTGCTTAGCCTCTTATCCGTCATATGTGATTATATTATTCTGACTGGACTAGTTTTCTATGTACATTTAAGAAATGACCCGACTTATTTGTGCAAATAAACTTTTCAAGTGAGTTTATAATCACGTATCAAAGCTTGTGGTTAGCAAGACTTTTAAAAATCAAGGCACAAACTTCTTAAGAAAAAAAAGGAAAAAAATCATTTAATTCTTCCATGCATCATGAGAAGAACGGGATTTCACACTTGCGATATTTTTAGGCTAATTGGCTTTTACAAATATTATTATTATTGGATGCGGTGTAATGACCAGTAGCAGGTGGAAGACTATTGGCATCAAAGGAAGAGTAGGTCTATTGATCACGTCAGTATGACTCCGAGGAGTGAGACTACTGACTACAAGTGTGAGGTAATTAATAGCATCGCTTGTTGATTAACCACTGTGATTGTGGAACTCGTGCAAGCTTTTGGATTGACCATGTTTATATGGTTTGTCCTTTATTTTATGGAGCATCTCGTTGTCTCCACGACATAAATAAGGGAACATAAATGTTGCCTTGGAAGTAATATACATGATTGTTGATTCCATGTGAAATTGTAAAGGAATGCCACCTGCAATCAGACCTTTGTTAAAAATTTGTGTGTGAAATATATCAAAGTCTAGCTAGAGGCAAAGGTTTGATGTACATCGAGGGGGACGGAACTTAAGCCCAAAAATATAATAAGTCACCTATAAGGATACAACCTCCTAGGGACTGGAGATCCCAAGAACTAGGCAAGGAGCCCAACGAATTATAGAGTGACTTGTGATTATACATGTGCTATTCTTGTCTCATGACATATTGTCCTTCCCTATGGTGTAAGTACATATTCTCGTAACGATATTTAAAGGTTGAGATTATCTATAATCTCTTAATGAATTCTATAGCCCATACGGGTGGGATGTATTAGTTACGAGAGCATCCTTGATAGATTCACCTATACGAGTGTGGAAGTGGGGCCGCTTCTTATGAGAACTCGGGCTGATTCTCTAGAGCGCTCATGAAAACTGGGATAAAGCACAAGGCCGTAACGTGCTGGCTTGGGAAGCTTGGTTTAGAACACCTGGAATATCATGTGTGTGATGTGATTCCACGTGCCCTTAAGTAGTCATCATTTCAAGGCTGAGCCACTTTGACTCTAGTACGGGAATTGCTGAAACACTAAGTGAAGGTTTCAAGGCAGTGCCACTTTCATGATGCTTGATATTCTATCTTTGCCCAACTTTGCATTAATATTACTATGATTTTATTTTTATTAAAATAAGTGGGGGATTGATAGAGTATTTTAATAAAAGTAATTATTAGGTTAAGGATTTATTGTGGGTGTTACAAATTATTTATTTTTCTCATAAAATACTATTAATTTTCTTATTGAAGATGGAAAGTAATTAGCTATCAACTATCATTACTCTAGCTGTTAGAAGGCATGGCATGACTCTTATGATAGCCAACGGATGGATTAAAGGCTAATTATTGAGAGAATAATGGCTTTTATCCTGGTAGTCATGATATTGCCTATAACCGTAACATATGGTTATATATATTTTCAGAGGTGGTCTCTCAATTTGACTGATGCTTTTTGCACAAGATTGCTTGAGTTCTAAAATGGCCAGAAGCCCTCTTCATCTATAAATATTTTACAATACAAATAAGGGTCTTGAAAAAAGTACTTTTAGGTCAAACACTCCTTCATTGCCATGTCAGAATTACTATGTTTTTAGTTTATCCTAGTAATGCACATTTTGGGCAAAGAGGGGTGTTGTGTGAAGCTTCGTCTTCTCTAGTGGTGCAAACTTAGAGAAGTTACAGCAAATAAGAGCTGGGCTGTTGTATCCTGGAGGCGGCGCGTTGGAACCTATTGCACCGGTATACTCCGTAGGGGCGCGAACCGTCTTAAAGAGAGCGATCTAGTCCGCGCCTCAACCCAGTACTAGTATACTTGTTTCTAGGGTGTTCAAGGTGATCCTTCGAATCCTTGATGGCACCTCGCATGGTAAGAACAACACCGCATTTTTAAGAGGATTAAGGAAAATGTGTTTCTCACACTCACAACTAAGAGGTAAACATGTTCTTATGTTTTTATTTAATTAACAATTTTATGTGAGCTTGCATAGATATTGTATTCATTTTTGGAAATGATTTCCAACAGAAGGTGTCTAGGGTTTGTTCGCTATATAAGAAAGGAGGCGAAACATGAAAATATGTTTCGGCATTTCACATATAATTATACGGCAAATTGAAACTGTGCGTCACCATGCCTGTGGTGCGTACCAAAATGGCTGCAGTTTTTGCAGCAAAATGGATTCTTCATTTCGGGGGAATGCATCTCAGTCAATCTATCATGCATGTTCAAGCTCAAGAGCTCATAAGGAGATAAATTTTAAGTGGTTAAGTTTTATCAGTGTTGTGCTTCACGTGATTTACATTTTAGTCAAGGGTTATAATTGTCGTCACCATAACCCAGGATAAGATTGCTCAACAATTGCCACTGTGCAAGGCGAAACCTTGATGGATGCATCTGTCAATGTGCTGCGTGGGCCTTTTTGAAAGCTTTGCTGTCTTTTGTCCTTTTGATATGTATTGCTTCTTCAGTTCGCCATGATTTCGTCTGGTAGAGGTGGTGCAACCTGCTTGTGGATCGACAACTCTGCTAATGGAGAGGTCCGTTTAACTGAGTAAATGGAATTGATACCTATCTTCTTAGAGAGCCACTTGGTATTTCTTGTCTGTATTTGTCCTTTAAGTGTCTGTCAAAACGATTGCTCCTGGTCATAGTAAAATCATCATGCTGAACAAATTTGCTATATCGGGGGTAGAAGAAAGATTCTTCCAATATCATGCTGACCAATTAAATTTGTTGACAGAAACAAAATGGAGACTGAGACTTCAGATTTAATGGATTTATCAGCTTTCAAAACTTTAGGCTAGTCTTATTACCAAAGCAGATTTTATTTCTGTCAAAGCAATATTTGCTTCGAAATGACAGTAAGACCTGCTCCTACAATTGTACATTTTTTTTGGCAAATATTTCGGCATTAGGGCTTACCATATATCCACGAAACACGTGGTTAGTCGAGTCTTTTGTGGGCAATGTTTTCCTATATATACGTGAACCCTAGACATATTTTCAAGCACCGGCTCAAAGCTCCCAGCCCCAACTCTGTTGCTATCTCCAGAAACAAGATGATCAAAACAGGTGGATCAATTTTCACTGAAATGGAAGTGAACGTTCCGGCAAGCAAAGCATGGACAATATACGGCACAACTGACCTCATGAAGATTACTCTCCCAAAGTACTTGAAGAGTGTTGAGATTCTTGAAGGTGATGGAGGAGTTGGCACCCTTTGCAGAACAACTCCTCTAGAAGGTATACGCATCATCTTGTTCTTAAGGCGTAGAGCTATTTGATAATCTCCTTTTTACATTTTTGTTCTTGCTTACCTCTATATATCTTCATTCGACAGTGCTAAAATTTTGTCGTGTTGTTTTAACTTGGTGCAGAGATTAAATACGGGAACTAGATACTGATGTTACGTACAGATGAAACTTTGAATCATAAAGCAATAGAGCACATAGATTTCACCCCAAAGCTGATGAGACCTCTAGGATTTTATTTAATCTCTGAGAGTCACTACCAATATATGCAGTTGAAATGACATACTAAAATAGAACCAGAAGAATTAAGCTTTATCTTCGGAAGCCCTTAGCTCTGAATGTGCTAGGTATTCCATCCTTGTTTAATCCCACCAGATCAAAGGTTATGGCCTCCGTTTGTTACGTCGGCAAACTAATTAACTCATCTTGACCACTCAGGTCTTTCAGTTGGTAAAATATTATAATTTTTTTTTTAAAAAAAGGAGATATGACAAAGGTTATAAATGCTGGATGAAGCTCAACTTCACTAACAAAAAAATAAAATTAAGTCAGAAGGTCATGTGTTCAGCCATGTATGTGTTAATCTTATGGAGTAAAACTAACAACTCATACGTGCACCTTCATAAATTCAGTGGAGGTTTATATTAATTCGTGGTTGTTTTTTAATACAAAGCAGAAATGATATTAGCAAAAGTAAACTCTTTGCCGACGGGCACAATTCTCATTATTTGCGTGTTCATGTTCATAAGAAATCTCACTTTATAAGGTGGAATTTGTCTCTCCTTGAGCTTGTAGTGATAAACAAGATTTTTGACTATTCCTTGTATTAATCAGGGCCGTCTTACTTAGAGAAGTTTACCAAGGTTGACAATGAGAACTTGGTGAAGGAAGTGGACATAATTGAAGGAGCATTTCTGGATTACGGGTTCAACTTCTATCGGATTCGTTTTGAAAATATAGCAACGGGTGAGAACTCATGCCTCACCAGAACCACGCTCCTGTTTGATGTTAAGGAAGAGTATGTTGCTAATGTTTCACTAGTTCCTATCGAGACTAGTATGAACATTATGAAAGACATCACCGTGTATGTTACTGCTGACGACTAAGGTGGACGCTCCATTATCGAAGTGTAATAAAGTTTGATGCATCAGACCATTATCGTCGTGTTATCTGTTTGTTAGGCTATTATAAACAAGTGTATGGTAAGGGGCAGTAGTTCCCCTTTCATTATCTTCCATCATTCTAAGTTGTTTAATTTGCTTGTAAGGGAAAGGCTTCTATGCCAACCTATCCTGTATTTCTATTCTGCAGCTAAATAGAACCCTTGTACGAGTGTTAGTGCAATACCAATTATATGATCTCCCATGGGGTTTACGAATCTTTAGGAAATAGAAAAGACAACGAAGACAGGCCTTAATTTCCAAAAATTGACAAAATTGACTTGTTGTCACCAGTTTGTTTAAGCCAGAGCTATAACCTGAAGATAGATATCCGATATAGCGCAACCCATAAAATACACTGGCACTGATGACATGCGTGCAGCACTGTTATTGTAACAAGCCCGAATATAATTGTACAGGCCTGGAATGGATTACCGGAGAGGAAGTATTATGAAAATTCCAAAGCACAAACTAGATCAGTACGAACATGAATTTGTAATTTAGATCACTATGACCCCGAAAGCCCAGGATCACATGAATTTTGGTGTTTTCATGTTGAGGCTATCAGGTGTTTAGGGTGACTTCGGAAGTTCTGTGCGTCATCTCTATAAGCGCAACAAAGGAGAGATTTTCAAGTTTATGACCGCTTATTACGTATATGAACTCCTTGTGTATCAAGAACATATCTTGGATATCAAAAGTTTGTATATGGTGGCATACTCTAAAGGTTTTCAGTTTTGATTTTCACTATCCTTGTTATGGCTCTTCTCGAGTCGAGCCTCGACGAGTTTCACAAAATTGCTAGCCAATGCAACATTATACAGGCTTCTGGTAGTAATTTACACATGCCTTACATGATATGGACCACATAATGACAATGGTAAGTATCCTCATTGACGTCGTGTAACAATTATCAGATGTGGTACAACATTACTGAATGCTAGTACGTGCCCCCTTCTCGATTAAGACCCATCTATCCCCCAGTAGTATCGTAGGCGTAGCTGCATAGTAATCCTAACACAAGCTCTTTTTATAAGAAGAAGAACAAGTCCTCAATCGTCCTACTAGTTACGATTAATACGTACCGTACCCAGGGTCATTTCTTCTTGGTGCATATCATATTGATAATTATCAGTTTCAAGAAACATTGGCACATTTGATCAAGTTGCCTGCAAAATATTAACACCACCATCTATTTCCACCGGTCTCCCCACCCCCACAAAAGATCAGCCTGAGTAGCTATTATGCATTCTATCTACATGTGTTTAACAGAACAACATAAGCAAAATTGAAGTTCTAATGAAATGAGCAAGGTATCAGGTACTTCTTAACACCTTCAATCAGCATCTTCTCAATTTCTTGGATAATGAAAGCACCTGGTTTCTGCCTTGTGCAAAGAAATCCGGCATTTATCCATAAGCGATAGATGGTGGTGTCAAAACTTTGGTCCCCTTGACTTTGTAGCAAGTTCCTGTTGAGAGTTAATCTTGATTCTACGTAGTTATGATACTTAATAAGGAACAATCAAGACATGAAAAAATGAAGAGAATGTGAAAAATGAAGAGTTATGGGAGTTTCTCGTAATTACCTATGAGTAATTCAATAAGAAGATAAAAGGTGAAAGGTTATGAGAGTTATCTTTATGATATTGAATGAGTCTTTAATGTCTTAGTATAAATAATGTGCATCACCTAATTATTTTATAAGAAGCATGGAAGGAAAGAAAGTGGAATGAAAGAGTGAGTGAGTTTATTTTATGAATAGAAGTGTTGATTGAGTAAAAAAAAAAAAATTCAAGAATGTTTCTCCTCTCCACTTCTTCCTCCTCTACGTTACAAGAAAAGTGTTTAGTAGGGGCAGCAAAAGTTGTCACTATAAAATGCAAAGTTGTCACTAATTGATATAGTGACGAAAATTTGTTGTCACTGTAGTTGTCACTATAGGCCCATCACTAAAGGGTTTAAGTGACAACATTAAACTAGTTGTCACAAAAACCTAGAACCGTGTGACAACATCAAAGTTGTCACTTTTTCATCACATTTTGTGACAACTTTATTGTCACTTAATGTTCTCAAATGTTATCACTAAAACCCCATGTTGTCACTAAAAAATCTCCCAAATTGACTTGGATCGAGACACAGTGACAAGATGTCTTGTCACTGTTTCTGTCTGGTGACGATAACAATAGTGTGTTATAACAATATCAATTTGTGTCAAAATTAATGATATCATTATTACCATTTGTGACAATTATTTGTGTTGTCACTGAAATATTCATGGACAACTTTTGTTGTCACTGTTTTGATTGTTTCTGTTGTCACTATACACAACAGTGACAAACTTATGTTGATGTAGTGACAATCACAGTCTTCTCTCTTTACGGTAATGGTGTCAGTTGTAAGTTGCCACATACTCCTATACATAATACTTTTTTACAAAAATAACAAGAATAAACTTCTAATATAAGAGAGTTGAATTCAAAACCATCCATTATAAAGACATCATCCATTACAAGAATCTTTTTGAAATCAATATAAACTAAAAGGGTTCCAATTTATAGAATCACTAACTACAATAACTCTAGAATAAAGGTGTTGTTGCGTCTTCATCTTCAATACCTCATTCTCTTTCCAACCATAATGTTTCACTGCACAAAAAAAAAAACCGTGATCATCACACTAGCAAAACAAGACTACAAAATATGACAACTATGACCATACTAGACATAAGCCTGTGTAGCAAATATTGACTAAAACATAGCAACTCTACCATACAACATGAAACCTCTTAAACAATAAGTATTTTAAGTTGTTATACCATGAAAGCAGACAACTATACATTCAAAAACCAGATTGAATTAATGATCTACTAAAAAGCATATTTAAAACCCACTGTAATAACCAAAGATAGTAACGATTACCAAATCTGTTGAACACGTGTTAATGTTTGTATCCTACAAGGGCAAATGGGTGTATAAAAAATGAGGAAGCAAATTCTAAACAAGAAGGCAAGGCCATGAATCTTGACATAGGTGGGTTTTCTTAATCAATTTGTGGAGAGAAAGAGAGATGGACTAACAGGACAGCAATGACTTGAGCTCATGAGAAGAAAATGAGAGTAACAGCACTGTTTTGGTGGAATTTCCTCAAAGCAGAGAGTACATCTATTGCACTCACGTGTTGGCTTGAAACATGAAAATGTCTGTCACTTTAAGCCAATTCCATAACCAAAATCGCACTCAGCAAACTCCTTTTCAAAACAACATCATACTCCTTATCAATCCTAATTTCCTCCCTACTATGCCCTTTCCTCTTAACTTTCCTACTAGAAGAGGCCATTTTGGTTTCCTTCACCACAGGAAACTTCAAGCCAATTCCATAAAACCAAAATCACACTTAGCAATCTCAACTTCCAGAATAAATACCAAATTCGGGAGTATTTCGAGTTGGCCCTCTTTTATTTTTCCATGTATAGTGCACCAAAATAATACGCATCAGATAATAAAACCAACTATCAGCTTGTTATGTTATTCCATTAGCTTCCACTTTTCCTACTGTGAACAATATGCATATATCAAGCAAAAGACTGAAATAACCTATATTAAAAAAAAAAAAAAAGCATGCTCCAAGAATTCCAATTTCACCAAAACCTGCTGTGACTTGAAGATCCTCCGCTGAAGCAGACTCTTCGCATAACACTAAACTTGGTGCTTCATTACTTGATCTGCTAACATTCTGCACTTGTTCCAATGGCGGTGCCAACCCTTGCGCCTGTGGTGTCAAACCCCTTGTGTCTCTTCAAGTGTTTTGTGATTGTCTCCCTAGTCCAGCCATCTAAAGAAAAGCACGAACAAGGAGTATATTAGCATTAAAATGATAAGCCATAAGAAATGGTGGTACCTAAGGAAAAACCATGAACAAAAAGTACATTACAATGGAAAGCAACAAACTTTGCTCCCAATTATAAAAGGAAAAAGAATTCATTCACTGCATAATTTAAATGAAACTTAAGGAACATAGTATTGCTAACAAAAGAGTAACTAGTACAAGAAAGTTTAATGACCCTTCAATTTAAAATGCTAGAGAAATTAGGCACTATCATAGTCATCATCTGTATGCATAGCATCATCCATGTCAAATTGATAATCACTACATTCCGAGGCTTCTTCAATATCATCATCGACAAGGAAACTAACATCCCCTTCGTTTAACTCGGCCATGGACTCATCTATCAGTACTACATCTACATTAACATGTTGCAATGGTGCCAATTCATTCCTCTCTAGGTTGACCACTTCATCGTCTTCCTCTACTTGGAAAACCTCATCATTGGGTTCTTCTTGCTGGTATGCCTCATCAACATCAATTGTCTCCTCTTCCTCCCCCTCAGGTACATCAAAGAAGTTGTGCGGTTTCACCATCTCTACTATGCGCCAATTATTGCCTAGCTTCATGTCTTTGACATAAAAAAATCTGTTCAGCTTCAGATGCCAACACATAGGGCTGGTCCCTATACCATCTTCGCGAAATATTGACACCGGTGATATTCCAAGCATTGTCAATCTGGATGCCCCTGTTATCCCCTGTGTTCCACCGATCACACTTAAATAAGAGAACTCGTTTACGCCCCAACAAATATTCTAGTTTGATAATATCAGTGATAACGCCATAAAACCTAGTAGATTTTCAGTTATGCTCCTCCATGACTACCACGCCACTGTTTTGGGTTTTTCTATTCATCTCGCGATCGTGAGTATGGAACCTATACCCATTCACGTTGCATCCTGGATAGTGCTTCACTTGATCATCTGGTCCCTTGGCAAGGGATAGAAGTTCTTCACTTGCACCCCCTTCCATATACTTTTTGAGAAGAAAAAGATGTCAGTACATCCTTAAATTGTGAGTTAAACATATACGACGAGGGTGATTGTAAGTAAGTCAAAGCTTTTACACTATATTACACTTACACGATGTTCAAACCATTTTGGAAACTCTGCTCTCTGCCTTCGATCTAGATCTCTCATACTTAGAGATTTAAGTTCTTCTTTGTGTTCTCTATGATAACAACATAAAATGTTATTTGATATATGGTAAAGACAATATATTAGAAGTGTGTGTAAAACTTTTTATCTTATATAGCTCTCAACATCTTCACAGTTATTCAACAAATCCATGCAAGCATCCTCCCATTCAAAAGCAAGCAACGTGCTATATTTTATCCCACCAAATGCACGTGCATCACATGCAAAGACATCCAAATTTCTTTGCTGCTCCCCAAGATCATAATTACGCTCACGCTCGTTGAAAATTGTCTCAACATTGCGTTAGTACATTGAGCAGAATGTGAGACATTCATTGTCTATGTATCGCTCAGCAATAGACCCTTCTGGCCGAGCTTTGTTCGTGACATAATCTTTTAACGTACCCATCTTCCTATATAAAAGTAAATGAAAAAGAGTAGAATCACAGAACCAAAATAATATTGCATACGAAATAGAGCAAGTGACTTAATAAGCACCTTTCAAATGGAAACATCCATCGATATTGTGCTGGTCCAGCAACCTTTGCTTTGGTAGCTAGGTGCACGGTTAAATGTACCATTACATCAAAGAAAGCTGGGGGAAAAAGCGCTCGAGCTTGCACAGAGTTACAACAATATCTTTCTCAAGTTTCTCCAATACATCCAAATACCATGTCCTAGAATACAATTTCTTAAAAAAATTGCTAAGCTCAATTAGCGCTTTGCATACTTCCTTAGACAAGTTTCCACGTACTGCAAGGGGAAGTATCCGCTGTAAAAAAACATGACAATCATGGCTTTTCATTCTTGAGATGCGACAGTCTCTGAACTTTACACATCGCGAGATATTTGAGGCATAGCCATCTAGGAACTTAATTGAAAATAAGAACTCACACAATCTCTTTTTCTCATCAGACGACAAGTTATAGCATGCAGCAGGCAATATATACGAGTCACCTACACGACATAAATGCAACTCAGGTCTTAAACCTAACTCCATTAGATCCTTACGAGCCTTCCACGTGTCCTTAGTTTTTCCATCAATATTCATCAACGTAGCATTCTTCTCTATGTGCATGATATCCAAATTATGCCGTAACTTCAGAGTTTTCCAATAGGGAAGTTCAAAGAAAATACTATATTTTGTCCAGTTCGAATGATTATCCTTGCGTTTTCTCTTCTTCTTTCTTTCAATCGTTTGTGGTGCCTTTCCAAACTCAAATTGATCAATTGCACTCATGTGTTCAAAAATTTCTTCCCCAGATGTTGGTTTAATTGGATCCCTTAAGTCTTTCTTGCCATCAAATGCTTTCGAATCCTTGCGCCATCTATGGTTCGATGGCAGTCCTCGACAATGACCCATATAGCAATTCTTTTGGCCCGCACGCAAACGAAAAGAAGTAGTCTCACTCATGCAAACAGGGCATGACAAATACCCTTTGGTGTTGTATCCAGACAATATTGCGTAAGCTAGAAAGTCATGAATTGTTCACAAAACTGCTGCACGCAACTGAAATTTATGTTTGGTATAGGCATCATAAGTCTCGACTCCATGTTCCCATAATTCCTTTAGCTCATCAATCAACGGTTGAAGATAAACATCAATATCATTTCCTGGGGAACTGGGTCCTGGGATGAGCATAGACAATATGAAATAAGGATCTTTCAGCATTTTCAAGGAGGTAGGTTGTATGGCACAAGATAAACCGGCCAAATGCTATAAGAATTACTCATGTTGCCGAAAGGATTAAATCCATCACTGGCCAGCCCTAATCTAACATTGCGTGGATCTTGGGCAAAGGATTCATGCTTCCTGTCAAAATCTTTCCATGCTTCAGTATCAGTAGGATGTCTCATGACATTAACCTCATCAACTCGCTTATCCTTATGCCACCTCATATCAAATGCAACATTCTTATTTATATAAAAGCGCTAAAGTCTTGGCTTTAAGGGGAAATAACACAACACCTTTTGAGGTACCATTTTGGATCCTTCAAACTTCCATCTAAAAGTTTCACATTTTGGACACACATTCCAATCCTTGTAGTCTTTCCAGAATAGTGCACAATCGTTAAGACAGGCATGTATTTTCAAGTAGGGCTGTAAATGAACCGAGCCGTTCACGAACGGCTCGTGGTTCGTTCTCTACAAAACTCGTTCATGTTCGTTCGTATAATATACGAACAGAACATGAACAAGGTTTTAGGGCTCGTTTATTAAACGAGCCGAACATGAACAATCGAAAATGTTCACAAACGTGTTCGCGAACGGCTCGTCTAATTAATAAATTAATTATAATATGTTTAAGAATTAATATTTACACAAACTATATTAATCAAAATTTAAACCTGGAGGCCAGGCCTTAAAAATAATTAGCCCAAACCCCAAGCCCACTTATATAGAGCCAGCCCAACCCTTAAATAAATTGAAGCCCAACATGAAACCCAACTATATATATAAACTAAAAAACCTAAACCTAAACCTAATCTCTCAAATCTTCTCACGGCCGCACTCCTTTCCCCCATTCTCTCCATCGTCTCTCTCTCCCCCTCTGTTGAGCTCTCTCACACACACTCTCTCGATCGCACAACAGATCGCACAACAGCTTCCCCGCTCTCGATCTCTCACACAACAGATCGCACACAGGGCCCTTCTCTTGCTTCACAGGCGGTAATAACGTTACCCATCATCGCCGGTCGCCGAATTCAACATGCGTCGCCGGATTCAACCTGCGTCGCCGGATTCAAGCATGTTTCTGAACTGCAAAGCTGCAAAATCAAGGGCTTGAAGAAGGAGCTGATTCATAAAGGGCATGCATCGCCGATCGAGATTTCGTTTTACAATCTTTTTATTTTGCATCCTCATTGTATCTCTGTCGTGTTTTTTATATGGCTTATAGCTTGATATTGACTTATAACTGTTATTATTTTTCTTTCGTTAGCTTGATTGCTTGAACGATTTGAGGGATTTGAGTAAATTTATGGATTTGAGTAAATTTAGGGATTTGATTGACGTTGAACACGAATCCGAGTCGAGTTTCCGAACTCGAGCTCGGCTCGTATTGTTAAACGAGCCGAGCCCGAGTTTCACCATCACGAACTCGAGCCGAGTTCGAACATTGATATTTTGACTCTTAACGAACTCGAGCCGAGTTCAAACATGTCAAAACTTAAACGAACCGAGTTCGAACACATCCATGTTCGGCTCGAACTCGGTTCGTATACAGCCCTATTTTCAAGTACGTGAACCCCAAATCTTGAATTATCTTCTTAGCCTCATAGTATGACTTGGGTAGTGTATTAGTCTCTGGAAGGACTTCCTTGTACAATTCAAGCAACTGGTCAAACGATTTATTACTCCAGCCATTCATAGTTTTTAAATGAAGCAACTTCACGATAAAGGAAAGCTTAGAGTGATTCTCGCAACCAGGATATAGAGGTTGCTTTGCATCACTTAGAAATCTAAGAAAGGTTTCAACATTCCCTTCTTTCATGCTAGCACCCTTGCTAAAAGGTTCTTCAACACCCCTCCATGCATGCCCAAGTTGACCAGTGGCCACATCACCTATCATTTCAGGAATATAATCATTGTCACCCATATTCGAAATGTATCCAGTCCCATTGTTAATGTCCTTATGAGAATAGCTTCCAAAATCTTCCCCGTGATATATCCACCTATCATAGCCCTTCACTATCCCACGCAACACCAAATGCTTTGCGACAACCACGCGACTCTAGCTAAAGAAGTTATTGCAATGCATACAAGGACACGGAATTTTACTTTCTGGATCTTTATTTGCATAAGCAAAGTCAAGAAAGTCTTTGACTCCTTTTTCAAAAGCCGGGAGCATTCTATTTTTGAGTTGCATCCAACTCTTATCCATTTTTACGTACCTTGTATTAGAAAAACACACTAAATGAGTTGCGCAAAAAAAAAAGGCAGTATATGGGTCTAAGTATTGTTAATAGATAGGTTTGAAAGGGTTTAATACCTCCATAAATAGATTTGCCTGAAATATGGTGGCAGTTGTCGTGTGCCACAGCAGATGATCGCTTAACCCAATCCCTAGCATAAACAGTTAACCAACGGTCCAATCGGAACCCCAATTGAGCTAATGGTCCAATCGGAACCCCAATTGTGCTAATTCTAGTCTACAAAAGAGAGATGGAGAGGAAGAAAGTGCGAGTCAAACCTGAAAAATGACGACGGGATTTGGGCTGCCGTCAGAGTGTGGAAATTGGTTTAGCGGCAAGATCCAAATGGTGGAATGCGTAGACAAAGTGCAGGAGATCGAGCAGAATGAGAGAGAGTGGTTGGGTTTGAATGGATTCTATTGACGTGTGTATTTGTGTTTTGGTAATATGAGAAGACTTAAGAATAAAAAATGAACCGGGAAACAATTTTTTGGCTTCCCGCCTTAGTTTTGGTGACAATAAGAAGTTTGTCAGAATTTGTTTTTTGCTTTTTAACGGTGTCAACTTAAAATTTTTGTCACTATTGCTAGTTAAAATAGTGACAACACTTATAGACTTGTCACTATTGCTTTTCCAAAATTATTCTCGCCACCTTACTGACCAACTAGCGACAAAATTGAGTGACAACTTTGTTGTTGTCACCAGATGTTGCACTATCGCAGACCAGTTGTGACGAACTTTGTACTTGTCACAGTTAATAATCTTGCGTGGATCGGTAATGTTATTTGATCTTAGAAAATTTGTATTGCGAAGAACCTAAGTTGTAATAGTTTAAGCTAAGCACTTGTGATCCAGTATTTTGAGAAATCTGAGTTGATGCTGAATTAGATGAACTGGAATATGTGTTAGTGAACAGGTCTGACAGCTTTGATATGATCCGATAGGTTAACGACCCGAGAGTTCGGGGTGACAGAGCTCCGGATTTTTGGGGCGTTACATGGCCAGTGCTAGCCAAGCCGTGAAGAAGGTTGCCAAAAAAGCTCGAGTGAAAGATCAAGAGGCTCTTTCACTCATCCAACTTGGCATCGATGACAATATTTTTTAGAAGATAGCGCATGACACCACTGCAAAAGAGAGCATAGGATACGTTGAAAAATACTTTCAAAGGCATCGACAAGGTGAAAAAGATACTGCTCCAAAGTCTTCGAGGTGAATTTGAGTCTTTACAAATGAAAGATTTCGAGATGATTTTTGACTATATTTCGAGAGTTCTCTCAATTGTGAATCAACTTGAGAGAAATAGTGAAGAGATGGGAGATAGTCGGGTGGTCGAGAAAAACCTTCAATCTCTCGATCCAAAATTTAACCATGTAATTGTTGCCATTGAGGAGTCCAACAACATTGACATTATGACTGTCGATGAGCTCTCGAAAAAATTACAAGCTCCATGAGAACAAGATCAAAAGGAGGAACAAAGAGCCTATCGAGCAAGCTCTTTAGGCCAAGATGAATTTCAACAAGAAGAAAGACGACACCAACAAGAATCAAGGTGGTTGAGGTAGAGACCATGGACGAGGTCGTGGCAGAGGCAGTGGTGGACAAATTGGTACAATCGAGTTTAGAATTTCGTCCATCGAGAAGACGAGGTTGAGGAAGATGTGGCTATTATCAACGTAAAAACAAGAAAGATGTTGAATGTTTCACGTGCCATCGATTCGCACACTACTCTTGGGATTGTCAAGACGAACAAAAGGAGGAAAATGTGAAGGCCCACTATGCAGAAGAAAATAAGGTGGGCGATGACACGGTCCTGTTGGCACACGATGGATCAAAAGAAAAAATGAGAATTCTTGGTATCTCAATACCTGTGCCAGAAATCACATGTGTGGCTACAAACACATGTTTATAGAGATAGATGAATTGGTGACGAGAAATATTACATTTGGAGACATGTTTAAAATCTCAGTCAAAGGCAAAGGCAAAATTCTGATCAAATTGAAGAATGGAGGCCATCAGTTCATCTCAAATGTTTATTATGTTCCAAGATGAAGGCAAACATTTTGAGCATGGGCCAGCTGTTAGAGAA
The DNA here is from genome assembly GCA_033070095.1 of Escallonia herrerae. Classification (NCBI taxonomy): domain Eukaryota; kingdom Viridiplantae; phylum Streptophyta; class Magnoliopsida; order Escalloniales; family Escalloniaceae; genus Escallonia; species Escallonia herrerae. The sequence goes on from JAVXUP010000318.1 coordinate 298,602, forward strand.
AGGCTACGATATCCATATGAAAGACAAATGTCTTTATTTGAGAGATGATAGAGGAAGCTTGATCGCTCGTGTTCCAATGTCAAGCAATAGGATGTTCTTGATGAATATTAATCACGATGCGCCTAAATGTTTGAAGGCCTGTTTGGATAACCAATCTTGGTTATGGCATTTGAGGCTTGGACATCTAAAATTTGGAGGTCAGATCTAAAATTGCTATTGAAGAAGAATATGGTAAAGGGATTGCCATCGATAGACTAACCAGACCAACTCTGTGAGGCTTGTCTTGTCTGGAAGAAACATTAACACAGTTTCCATGGAGCTGATATACACTGATGTGTGTAGTCCGATTGATCTAGCATCTCTTGGTAAGAACAGATACTTTATACTGTTCATTGATGACTATAGTAGGAAAACATGGGTTTATTTCCTCAAGAAAAATTCAGAGGTATTTTCAACATTCAAGAGGTTTAAGGCTCTCGTTGAGAAGCAGAGTGAATATCAGATCAAGGCGATGAGATCTAATTGAGGTGGAAAATATCTAAGGAGTTGAAGGCATTATGTGAAGAGAATGGCATCGGTCGACCACTTACCATTCCATATTCACCCCAACAAAATGGAGTGGTGGAAAGAAAGAATCGGTCGATAGTGAACATGACTTGAAGCATGTTGAAGAGTAAGAATTTGCCCAAGGAATTTTGGGCTGAAGCAGTCGATTGTGCAATCCATATATCGAATCGATGTCTAACAAGAAGTGTGTGGAATCAAACACCACAAGAAGCTTGGATACAAGCCAAGTGTATCCCACTTGAAAGTATTTGAAGCATTGCATACGTGCATGTTCCTGATCAGCAAAGGAAGAAGCTCGATGATAAAAGTGAGAAGTTTATCTTCATCAGTAAGTCAACAGTCAAAAGGGTACAAATTGTACAATCCAGTTGATAAGAAGATGAAAGTCAGTCGAGACATGACTTTCGATGAGAAGAGCTCATGGGATTAGATTGATTGAGGCAAGGAACAGTATGTTTTCTATCCAATCGATACATATAGAAAGAGATAGAAGAAGAGCCGATAGAACCGATAACTCCCTCGAGTCCAGCATCTCCAACTCAATTGAGCCCAACATCATCAGCATCATCAGTCGATAGTCCTGTCAAGACAGAACCATAAGGCAAGAGGTCTCTAGAGGAGATTTACGGTGACTTGAATCAGAACCAAAGTATTATCTGTCTCTTTACCGTTACTGAGCCAATCGATTTTGATGAGACATCAAGAAGTGAAAAATAGAGGAAGGCCATGTATGAAGAGATCGATGCCATCGAGAAGAATGATACTTGGGAGCTGATGACTCTTCAATCGAACAAGAAGCCCATCGGTGTAAAATGGGTTTATAAAGTGAAGAAAAATTTCAAAAGCGAGGTTGAGAGATACAAAGCAAGGTTTATTGTCAAAGGATACAAGATAAGGGCTGGAATCGACTATGATGAAGTCTTCACCCCAGTCACTCGATTGGAAATGATACGACTATTGATATCTCTAGCAACTTTAAACAAGTGGAAGATCCATCATATGGATGTGAAGTTACCCTTCCTTAATGGTTTTCTTGATGAAGAAGTCTATATCGAACAACTTGAAGGATATGTTGTTTGAGGCCATGAAGACAAAGTATTAAGGTTGAAGAAGGCCCTGTATGGCATGGGTTGAAGCAAGCACGAAGGGTGTGGAACAGTTGCATCGGCAAGTATTTTCAAGAGCGAGGCTTTAAGAAGTGCCCACATGAGCATGCCCTATACGTCAAGATGAATGGAAAAGGTGACATATGGATAGTCTGTTTATATGTCGATGATTTAATTTTTACTGGAAACTGTGTGAAGATGTTTGATGATTTCAAGAAGAAAATGGCTAAGGAGTTTGAAATGACTAATATCGGTCTGATGCCATATTATCTTGGGATTGAGGTAAAGTAAAGAGATGATTGAACTTTCATCTCACAAGAGGCATATGTAAAAGAAGTATTGAAGAGGTTCAATATGGAAAATTGCAACCCAATCAATATCCCTATCGAGGTTGAAAAGAAGTTGTCGAGACACATCATAGAAGGTCCAATCGATCGGACCTTGTCCAAAAGTTTGGTTGGTAATTTGAGGTATATGACGTGCACAAGGCCTGATATCCTATATGCAGTTGGTTATATCAATCGATATATGGAAAATCCGATAACTTATCACTTCAAAGTGGCGAAAAGGATACTTCAGTACCTTAAAGGCACAATTGATCTTGGCATATTTTATCCTACATCAGGTGATATGAAATTAGTGGGATATAGTGACAATGATTAGGCCAGAGACGTGCATGATTGAAAAGTACAACTGGATTCATTTTATATTTTGGTGAAATAGCATTCACATGGACATCAAAATAAGCAATCGATAGTAACTCTATCGACATGTGAAGCTGAATATATGGCTGCAATATCGATTGTTTGCCATGCGATATGGCTAAGAAATTACTTAAGGAGCTCAGTTTTATTTAAGATAAATCAACACAGATTTATGTCGATAACAAGTCAAACATAGCTCTTGTGAAGAATCCAGTCTTTCATGATAGAAGCAAGCACATCGACACATGGTATCATTTCATCCGTGAGAGCATTGCTAAGAAGGAAGTCCAAGTCAAGTTTGTGAACTCCGAAGATTAAGTTGCAGATATCTTTACAGAGCCCCTAAATAGAGAAGTCTTCGAGAAGCTACGGAATCGACTTGGAATGAGAGAATCAAGCTTAAGGGGCGTGTTGAGAGTTAATCTTAATTCTACGGAGTTATAACACTTAATGAGGAAGAATCAAGACATGAATAAATGAAGAGAATGTGAAAAATGAAGAGTTATGGGAGTTACTCATAACCTATGAGTAATTCAATAAGAAGATGAAAGGTGAAAGGTTATGAGAGTTATCTTTAGGATATTGAATGAGTCTTTAATGTCTTAGTATAAAAAAGGTATATCACCTAGTTATTTTGTAAGAAGTGTGGAAGGAAAGAAAGTGGAATGAATGAGTGAGTGAGTAAGTTTATTTTATGAATAAAAGTGTTGATTGAGTAAAGAAAAAATATTCAAGAGTGTTTCTCCTCTCCATTTTAATTCCTCCTCCTCCTCTATCATAATACTCTAAGTATTTCCGCTACAATATATCTCCCTTATATTGTGCCCATCATGCAATAGTTCCTAGGACAAAATCTGAACGCCTTGACTAGGTTCGAGTGGCAAATAAAACTTAGGTAAGCATATTTGAAAAGTCAGACGAGGGTGAAAGCAGAAAGAAATGTCAATGTTTATGTTCAGAATCTAACCTAGGAAATTCTAAAAAGCCGAGAATTTCAACATTTTAAAACGGATGTACACTCTTTAGAGCATTATCATGTACATACACGTGCTCTTTGTGAATTGTTTTGCCATCTCGACAAAGATGTTTTATCATCGTGATATTCGAACGTGTAAGCTGGAAAGAAAGAGAATCTGAGTTCTGATGGTTCAATATTGAGGCTAATGGGCCTTCACAATAGTCATGGATGATTCCAGAAGTTACTCTGATGTGTTATTGCTAAATAAAATCTACCTATTTTTTCGGAAGTGGTTTTGCTTGATCGGTCAGATACTTGATTTCCATTTATTTATGTATTTGTCCTTGCTGTTTGTTAACTTTGCAGCTAAGCCTTGATGATTTTCACAAGATTGTTAGTCAATGCAAGATGAAACAACCGTCTGAAGATGTTGAAACTGGTGTAGAAGCATAACAAGCCAATTGGTATATGTTTTTGTTCAGGTATTGTAACGGGTTTAGAAGCATGCTCAAGGTTTTTGATGAGAGACTATAATTTGCATATTAAACAAATGGAGATGTTTTATTTATCGCATTCAGTTTGCAGTATTTTGAAGTTTTACTTGGTTTTAATGCATTGAACCTAAACCAATTGGATGCACCAGACTAAGAGATGTCAAAAGGGCCCGGCGACCGCGGCCTGGCTCGGCCCTTTTTTGGCCTGGGCTAGCCCGACCCATTTTTGGCCCGAACTAGCCCTAGCCCTTAGGGCTTGGGCCAGGGCCAGGCCGAATTATTTGAGATACAGGCCTGGGCCCGGCCCTAAAATGGCCCGGGTTTGGCTAAGCCCGACCCTCTTTTGGGTCAAAAACTGGCCCCCTTTTGGTCCTAAGGTTGACCCTATTTCTGGCCCTTTTTTGGCCCTACACACAGGCTCTCTTTTGGCCCAATATTATTATATACACATTATTATATATAAAGTGTGCGTGTCCAATAATGATCGAATGACCAATGAATCTAAACATAAATTATGATGATCGTTCTTCCTTGGTGCAATAATCAAATATATGTTTGATGTAAACAAGAATTAGATTACAAAGATTACAATCGAACCGTGAGAAATTATGAGCCTCTTTAAAGAGGCCTTGGCAGTCTTGGATGGGTCGAACTTATTTATCAATAAATACCAAACCGACTAATTCCACTCTCTTATATATAAATTAGTATTGGCACCGTGCGTAAAAAAATAACTGTTAAAATATATATAAAAAGCTAGTATTTATATTATTAAATAATAATAACAAAATAGTTAGTAAAATAATAATATTATTTTCACCTTTTTATGAGTTTTCTATCACTTTTAAAAATAATTATTATTCTTTCAGCAACGAAAGAAGAAGTAAAATATCAAATAGTAGAAATAGTCTCTTTCAAATAGTAATTATTGTTATGTGTTAATATTTTATTAATAAAGCTCACCAAGAAGAGTATAAAATGTTTAACATATAATAAAATGAGAGACAAATAAATATGTATATACATATATATATATATATATATATATATATATATGTATATGACTTATAATAAAATAAAAGGATAAAGATTATGTTCGTTAAATTGTGAATATTGGACATGCCTAGAGTATATGAAAGAAGAAATTTAAAATTGAGAGATGTAAATGAGAGAGAGAGAGAGTAATTTGCTTACATAATAACAATAATCCTAGTCATAGTACTACATTACAATTTGCTTAAATAATAACAAAATATTATCGTAATTCAAGCTTTTACTTTGAATAATAAGAAAATGCAAAATAAATAAATAGGGCCCGGCCCAAGCCCGGCCCTAGATATTGGGCCTAGGGCCAGGGCTTGGACTGGGCCCAAATTTCCCCTTCATCTGGCCCAGCCCGGTTTGCAGCCCCACTAGCCCGGCCCTGGCCCGGTTTCACTGCAGGCCCGATGGGCCCAAGCTGGGCCGGCCAAAGCCCGGCCCATTGACATCTCTAACCAGACTTTGTGAACTGAAGCTCTACCAGACTTCAAGTTTGAAGAATGGTATATGATGCACGAGACTTTTGTGCACAAGGTTCTCAAGCACTCAAAGAAGGCACACCTATTCTTGGACCAGAAACATCTATTGTTTTGTCCTAATTTAGGCCCTAGTTTGAAAAAAGTGGGACTTGTCAACAGTAAGCTCAAAGATCTCCATCGATCAAGATAATCTCTGTATATATATCACGTTCAAGACTCGATTTGTTTCCGTTCATGTGATGACGCGTTGTGCCTCGAATAGTACTTGAGCCCATGCCCTTCTAAACTTCTTTACAATGGCTGGAAGGATATGACCCTCTGATCCTTGTCAAGTCCTTCTTCTGGCACATTCCCATTTTGGAAGCTTATTCATAAACCATAGGCTAGATAGAAATTTCACTGAACTAATGTCTAAAGCAGTGTCTATCCAAGAACGAGAGGAGAAACTTTGAAAAATCTATGGTTTCAATTTTTTATTTCGGTGATTTTCTCTTTCCTTTGTTCTCTTCTCCCCATATTCGGAAGGTGCAGAAGTATGGAACATTCAGGCACTCCTTACCTAAAAACAGGAATGTATTTAACTTCCCGTACTCGATTGTGATACAATTTTGTGTGTTTATTCCATAACGTGACCGAAAGAAAGAAGATTCTTGCGGAACCGCTATGGAATTGTTTATCGTTCTTTTTGTTGGTTCATTGGATTAGATTACCTAGGTCTGGGCTACAAAATAAAGGATAACCTTTCACTTTCGCCCACCAGCATCTTGGATATGGCAAACCTGATTAATGCCAAGTCTAATAAGGAGACTGCAGCATCTTTGTGTGTTCATAGCATATGTTCTAACATGTTTTCCTCGAGAGACATGATCATAGGAGTGGGATACAGTGCAAGTCAGCTACAGAAGTAACTAACAACTCATTCAGTTATAATCCTTTCGAGTTGATAGGAGGATATGAATCCAATCGCATTTGCTGCTGCACATGAGCCGATTTTTCCAACCTTCTCACAGAATAAGATGGGACATCTAGATTGTTTTGTGTGCGAATGTTCCTTTGTTTCTCCACAAAGCTCGGGAATATTCTGATATTACTTTTGCATCACTATGTTTAGCACATTCGAATGTATGACGCTCAACTTGTTTTGGTGTGCAAGCAAAATGTGCACATGTATGCGTGTTGAAATGGGTTTTAACCTATTTGCGCTGTTGTTAAACTCACAATCGATTTGTACACCTATAGCACAATCGATTAAATGCGTGGGATCATTTTTTACCTAGGGCCTGAGAGCTTCCCTCAAAGTGAGAAACTCTGACAAACAAATAAAAATTACAAGTGAAAGACTGCACGTCTATAAAGGATAAAAAGAGCTTCAATTGATGCGCATGTTTACACAACAATGTTCTCAAGTCAAGAAATTAAAATCCCTATCGATAGACAACAAAAGCCTCTAGACATGAAAGTAAAGAAAAAGACTTGAAAAAGTCTTGATTTGTCTGGTTGATTGATGATCATCCTTGCTCCTTCTTTGACCATCATTTGTACAAGAGATTCTGTATAAAATAACTACCATTACAAGACAAACTACTCACTTCAAGATAAACTACCCACTTAGAAAATAATTATCCCCTAATAAGTAACCAATCACACTTATCCCTTATCAATAGGGACATATTTTACAATTTGGTTTCTTCAACTTCCTATTTGAATCTTCTATTATCTACTTAGAAATAATAATAAAAATTAAATGCCATTTAGTGACATTTAATTAATTAAAATGAAGTTATTAACAACCTGTTTCCAAACTTCCAGAAATCCTTTTCATATACACTTTCTGGAATCGTGAAAAGGAAGAAGACCAAACGCAGCCTCATGTTTGAACGATAAGATACATACAAGTTTTTACATTTACCATCATAAAAAGAATAATCACTATGTTTGCGCTGCTGAGCAAACTCACTATCAATCGTGCGCCTGCGACACAACCGATGAAAAGTGTGGGATCTTTTTTGCCTCTCGGGCCTAAGGACTTCAATAAAAAAGAAAATTAACGGATGATAATATGCTGAATTGATCAAAAGACGATGCGCCCATTGAAATCACAAAGATAAATCTTACAGTACGACGAACACAATTTCTACAACGCACTAGATTTTATAGCGATACTATACAGATCATCTAAGAGACTGCCTAAAGAAGTCTAAATAAGCTATTCTTCCTAGTCTAGTTTTGTTGAGAGATTGACGACCACTTTTTCTGTTGCCTTGTACCTCCTTTTATACTTGCATCATTTGTAACCGTCTTCTTTCTGTAGCTGCAATTCCTTATTTTCATTTAGGAATAACTTCTCAAACCCCACGATTGATCGTTTCTTCCGACATCTTCTTCTCAATCATGTTTTGTAGAAAATAACTACCATTACAAGACAAACTATCCACTTAGAGATAAATTACCCATTAATAAGTAACCAACCACACTTATCCCTTATCAATATGACATATTTTTAAAAGTTAATTTTTTTTTTCAGTTTTTGAATCTTCTATTATCTCTTTAGAAATAATAAAAAGTAAATGTCATTTAGTAGCTTTTAATCAAAGTGAATTTATTAGTAAAAAAGATATTTTATGGTGCAAACACACTAATAAAACTAGATCAACCCAACGACGTTGCAGTAAGAGTCACTTGGGGGACCAAATGCGGCTTCATGTTTGAACAATTATTGATGAGAAATAGACAAGATAAAACCTGCACAAGGCTTGGAAACGTTTTATATTGCCTTCAGTTTTTAGGGTTAACAAGTTGTTTCATACTTGAATACCATGTTACGGAGGTGATTCCCACCGTTGGAGGTGCCATGTAACCATTATATACAAGGGGCAAAGGTTGCTGCAAAACATGCTACCCACGCTTGTCGTCAATATATAACACTATTCGAATCATCATGTGGACATCTCAGGTGATGAATTTCAGGCTTGTATTATACTACTGAACTTCTTTTCCTACAGACTAGCATATCCTTAGCCTTATGCAAAGGACATAAAAGCTCAAACTCTGGACGAATTTACACAGACCAGCACCATCCCAAATTTTCTGCTCTCTCCGTCTGCAAGCTGATCAAAACAGGTGCATTAAATTTTTTGCTCTCTCCATCTCCTTCAATGTTTATTTATATGTATATATCTATACACATATATAAACACGGATGGATATATATGGCTAAATCTTTCTTTTTTTTCTCCTTAAAATGCCCTTCTTCAATCGAAGTCTTCATAAAAGGTTAGAGGTGATTAGGATGTTTTTGTCTTAAAGCTTTTTTTTTCTCATAAAATATCAAAACTGCAGAAAGATCGTTGCATTTGTTACCAATTTCACTTTAAATAGAATTCGTTGGCAACGAGTTAAACCATCTCGTTGCCAATGGACTTCCCAAAATAACAGCGAATATAAAGAATGCAGGGTTTACAAGCAATGAGTAATTGAATCATCTCTGGGCTAATTAGTGTTAATGAGAATTACCCTGGATCGATTATAGCTAATTAGGGTTGATGATGAGTAATTAGGGTTATTTTGAGCTAATAGCCGAGTTTTATTGTGCGGAGTCTTATTGATTAGTCCTAATTGGGCTTAATTGGATTATGTTAGCGCTAATTAGTGTTAATGAGGATTACCGCGGACTAATTATAGCTAAGTAGGGTTGATTAGCACTAATTAGGATTATTTTGAGCTAATTAAGGTTTAATTGTGCGGAGTAGTGTTGATTAGTCCTAATTAGGGCTAATTAGGCTTAATTGGGTTTATTAGGGTTAATTACGACTACTTAGGTGCATAATAAGAGTTTAGTTAGGTTTTAGGGTTTAATTAATCTAATCACGGGTCTACAAGATGCTTTGTAATTAGGGTTTAATTTGGACTGATTGGTGTTAATTAGGATCAATTTGGGATAATTACAGCTAATTTAATTTTCACTGGGTTCTTAGGGCTAATTAAAACTAATTACGCTCATTAGAGCTAATTAGGGTTAATCGGGACTATTTAGGGCTAATTATAGCTAGTGTTGGAGCCACGATGAGATTCTAAGGCGTGCTAAAAATGTCGTGTTAACCTAATTAACCTAAATTCAACAACCAACGATTCAATTAATTCACATATATCTCAATTCAATTGGGTCCCATCCTCCATCAACAATCTCAATTCTCAAATTCTCAATTCCCAAAACATCATAAAGGGTGTCGGTATGGTGTCCGACACCTCCGGACACGTCCGAAGACATTGATTTATTTTTTAAATGCCGGACGCCGTGTCTATCATCCCTTGAAGAGGTGCCAGACACCTCTTGAAGAGGTGTCCACAAGTATAAAGCAAAAATGTGACATTTCGGTGTCGGTGTCGATCGGACGGGTGTCCGTGACCTACTGACTCCTCAACACCTCATCGACACATCCGAAAACGTGTCTGACACCTTCGAACACATGTCCGACACCTCCGGACACATGTTCGACACCTACCGGACACCATGTCCGTCACCCCTTGAAGAGGTGTCGGACACCTCTTGAAGAAGTGTCCACAAGTATAAAGCCAAAAATGTGACAGTTTTTAGTGTGGTGTCGATCAGACTGGGTTCCGTGACCTACCAACACCTCGACACCTCATCGACACATCCAGACACGTGTCGGACACCTCCGAACACTTGTCCAACACTTCTCAGCGGTGTTCGAAGACATTGATTTATTTTGTAATTGTCGGACACAGTGTTGGACACCCATTGAAGAGGTGTCCACAAGTATAAAGCTACAATATGTTGTTTCGGGGTCGGCGTCGATCAGACGCGGTGTCCGTGTCTGTGCTACCTAACGGGGATCTCAATCCAATTGGGTCCCATCCTCCGTCAACAATCTCAATTCTCAAATGCTCAATGCAATAGAAATCACACATTCAATCCAATTGAGTCTCATCCACCGTCAACAATCTCAATATCTCAATTGCCTAATGCACAATTACACGACCTAAAATCATCAATTACACGACCTAAAATCATCAATTAATAATCTCATTTACTTCAAATGCACAGCTAATAACCTAAAATCATCAATTAACAACCTAAAATCATCGATCAATAATCACAATTCTTAAATGCACAATTAACTACCTAAAATTATCAAACAAATGATCAATGTTCAAATGGGAAAAAATCGTTCAAAATGCACATATCCGATGCGCTTGAATTATTTCAATTTGGGGTTCGATTCGATTAGGCAATTAATTTATGGTTCAATTAGGGAGTTCAGTTACTTCAATTTAGGGTTCTATTAGTTCAATATAGGGTTCGGTTGAATTGGGGCATTCAATTTAGGGTTCAATTAAGGGGTTTAATTATTTTAATTCAGGGTTCGATTGGATTAGGGCATTCAATTTTGGGTTCAATTAGGGGTTCAATTTAGGGTTCGAGCCCCGGATTAGGGCATTCAACTTAGGGTTTAATTAGGGTTCAATTACTTTAATTTAGGGTTCAATTAGTTCAATTTAGGGGTCGGTTGAATTGAGACATTCAATTTAGGGTTCGGTAGGATTAGGGTATTCAATCTAGGGTTCAATTAGGGGTTCAATTTAGGGTTCGGTTGGATTAGGACATTCAATTTAGGGTTCAATTAGTGGTTCAATTAGTTCAATTTAGGGTTCAATTCGATTAAGGCATTCAATTTAGGGTTTAATTAAGGTTCAATTAGGGGGTTCTATTAGTTTAATTTAGGGTACGGTTGAATTTGGGCATTCAATTTAGGGTTCAATTAGGGGATTCAATTTGTTCAATTTAGCGTCCGATTGGATTAGGGCATTCAATTTAAGGTTAAAAATACACACTATTTCAGAAGCCCTGAACTTGGGCTTCTTGCCATTGTTCCTCTGGACACAAATCTAGGTTAAGCCAAAAAGAACCTCAAATTGCTAAACAAGCAGACACATTGTTGCATTGCAGAGATACAATTACAAGTAAATTCGTGAAAATGGTACAAATGGATATGAAAAGATGGTGCAAAACTTACCTGAAAATCAAGAGACCGCAAGAGAGAACGGCAGCAGTGGTGGCTGTGGTTCTTCAGTTTTGAAGAACGGCTGCAGTGGCGGTGACGGTGGCTGTGGGTTGCCGGGGATGGCGACGGAGGTGGCGTCGAAGGAAATATCGCCGATGAGAGTTAAGAGAAAGAGAGAGAGAGAGAGAGAGAGAAATGGGAGAAAGAAAAGCATAAGGGGATCTGCGTTTTTAAGACATTTACCGACGGAACGCACCCGTCGGTAAAAGTCCATCGAGGAAAACTCTACTTTCACCGACGGGTATTTTTACCGGCGGAATTATTCTATCGCCTCTATGTTTTTGAAAATCATTGAAAATTTAAAAACCTATAAAATATTTATCGACGGTAATTTTCGTCGATAAAAGACCGTCGATGAAAATACATCGCTAAAACATTTTAACAATGGAGTGTTCCGTCAATAAATAGTTTTACCGACGAATTTTCATCTACAGTTTTTTTCTTCGCTGATATGATTTTTAGCGATGGAATTTCTTCTGTCGTTAAATCCTTCCTTTCTTGTAGTAAAAGTTTTTTTCAAAATTAATTTTTTCGAGGGTTTTATTAAATTGTTTTAGGGACGGAAGGAATCCGTCTCCAAAACTTCTGTCGATAGATATCGCGATTTACCGACAGACTTTTAGCGACGGGACCAATCCGTCGCTAAAGTCCTTGATTAAATCAACCAGATCTACCTTTCTTTCTCTTCTCTCGTTTCTCTCTCTAAAAAATCTCCCACCGATGTTCTGCTTCGGCGACCAACCTCCATGGTGACCCACCTCCGGCATTCCCCCTCCACGATGATCCCTCCTTCCACTGCCGCAGCGTGAAAAGACTGCCACCATCGTCGGGCCACCGACGCCGCCACCCTCTACTGCCGCCGACTATTGCGCCTTAAGGTAAGTTCTGTTTAGTCTTATTTATTCAATTCTTGTGCAACATTATCCGCATAACAACGATAAAACTCAAATAAAATTACATTCTAGGGCAAACTAAAGTTAGTAGAAAATGTTGAGAAATTTGGTTTAGAAATAGATAATAAAAAATAATAAATAAAAAAAATGCCAGCATTGGATGAATGCCCCTGGGTTACGAGCTAGCAGTCGAGCTAACCAGTGCTATGCCTAAAGGTCAGCATTGGATGAATGCCCCTGTGTTACGAGCTCTTGCCACTCTACTGAAATGAAAACAAGAAGAAAGCTTCATCGCATCTTTTCTTGATAGTGATTGCGGATCATCTTGCAATTTCATTTCCTTTATCTGATTGGCAACCTATTCAACTATATGATGCGACCTAATCTTCGACTGATGCCATAGAACTATTCAGCCGATGATTTTGACTTCTTTTTTTACGTTATGTTGGTGTTGCTGGAACGATTCAAAATTATGTAGAGTCCAGTGAAAGGGATGGCTCTAGAATTGAATATGAGTGGCGTTTTCGATACTGCATCAATTCATGAAAGGCTCATGAGATGCACAGCTACTCGAGGGGAGTATTTTACGCTGAGTTCACACACCTCCACCAAATGGCGTGATGAAAATTAACTATAACGCGGCCATATTTAAGGGTGGGATCCAAAATTGCAAAAGCAGTAACAGTACATGAAGTAATTCAATTTCCTATAGATCACAAAGCGCTTAGAAGAACGTAGCTAGAGGGGGTTCCCTGATGGTGACTCTAGCATGGAACAAAGCTATTGTAAGCCCAACTAAGCGCCATGGGTGGAGTGATCAATCTATGCAGCCTGGCATCCATTTTTTTCCTTCTCTTTCTCCATCTATTTTCCAAACTACGCCTTTTAAACTGTGAAAGGCACCCTTCGTGCAACCAGTAGAGGGTCGCTATTGGGATTTGGTGAAGATGAGAAGGATCACTAGGCATAGTTATACATAATACTTCAATAGGCTGGACATATATATTTTAACAATAGTCACATAACACATGACACGTATTTTAGCAAAAAATGAAAAAATGAGTAGCATCTTAAGAGTTGGAAATGATGTTTACTTTCTATCTATGACCTAACGATTATTTTCAAGGAGGGCCACTTGTTTTAGTCAGAGTAATGCTCACTAAAGAAAGAGTGACTGAGAGCACAAGCGCTTTTATGGTTCGCTGCGTTCACATAACTTAACCCTTTTTCCATTTTCCCTTGGCATGCGTAAAGATGATGTAAATATACGTACATTTGATGTAGATTGGTTTATAATGTTTCTGATTTGGTGCTATTCTCATGAAATGGCAATAAAAAATGATAGAAACACCCCATGATAATGTATGGGGTTTGTCCTTTGGAAAACAAACCTGAGAAAGCCAATGGAGAATTGGATTGAATGTGTGATTTTTATTAAAAAAAATTTGCATTGAGCATTTGAGAATTGAGATTGTTGACGGAGGATGGGACCCAATTGGATTGAGATACCTGTTAGGTCGCACGGACAAGGACACTGCATTCGATTGACGGTGTTCTTTGGTACACATTATGCCTATTGCCTCGAATGAGATTGTTGACTCAAGATCTACATGCTTCTAATCTGATCTTACGGTAAGGGCACTACGGAGGTCATGACTCATGAGCAGGCTTAGTTCATGAGGTTTAATTGCCTTCTCGCTGCACAAAGATACTTGTAACAAGCATGTTCTAATCTTATCTTCATTTACTGACTCGTTCTCCTTCATATTGAAGGCCTCGTATTGCTGCACCAACATGTTGATCTTAGTCTCCTTAACGTGATTTTTTTTCCTTTGTGAATGACTTCTATTGGCCTCCATATCTCTTAAGCTGTTTCACACGCTGAGACTCGATTATACTCATTTATATCAATAACAAAGCTAATGACATTTTTTGCTTCGTTGTTCATGGAGAAGAGATATGCCTCTTGAGGATTCATTTCAAGGATTCCCTTGGGAATCTTACTTCAATCTGGACCATCCTTCAACGGAATAACTGGACCGTATTATATGATATTCCACACATAGGCATCTTGCTTCAAGTAGCTTCTCATCCAGTTCTTCCAGTAGTTATAGTTATCATTCTTCAACAGAGGTCATCTCTTGCCGAACCCTTTTCCATAATTAGATCTTGAACTCTTGACAGTTTAATCACAAAAAAAATAACAGATCCTTTGATGAACAAGGAAGTTTCAGTCGGCAGGCACTTCTTCAAGGTCATGATGCCTGGTTTTCATACAGAACTTGTATGTCATCCCGCTTTCTCTGTGTTTTTGTGTGTGTTAAAAGTTTTATCTTTGGTTAAAAACTTACATGTCTTACTGTATTATGAATATGTTAGGCCATACCGATAGCATTTTACAGATTGCTTACCACATTGAGATTTGAAGCAACTTTAACCAGCCGCAAGGGGTCATGGCCTGTTAAATTAAAGAAGAAGCTTGGCCAAGAGGAAATTTGCTTCGAAGAGGGTTGGAACGAATTCGTGCAGTAGCATGACCTCCATCTAGGAGACTTTGTAATCTTTGAATACATGGGGCAAATGTGTTTTCAAGTGCTGGTGTTTGATCAAAACACTTGTGAAAAATATTTCCCCCAATGTTGAACTCTGAGTCGTAATTAGACAATATTTTAAATTAATCGCATCGCATATGTACATTTTGAACAATTTTGTGTTATTTGAACATTGACTATTTGTTTGATAATTTTAGGTTGTTAATTGTGCATTTGATAATTATGATTATTGATCGATGATTTTAGATTGTTAATCGTGCGTTTGAGATATTAAGATTGTTGATGGAGGATGAGACACAATTGGTTTGAATTTTTTTATTACAGGTTTGGGCATTAAAAATTAAAAAAAAATTAAAAATGACTTTTAGCGATGCATTAATTCCGTCGCTAAAATTTTTATCCCGTCGCTAATTTCTTTAAAACAAAAAATAAATTAAAATAGAATTAGCGACATCTGTCGCTAATATAGAAATAAATCCGTTGTCAAACGTTCTATATTAGATGACGGATTTTATAATTCCGTCGCAAAACTTTTAGTAACGGCCTTTTATACGAGGGACTTTTAGAGACGGGACTTTCGTCGCTAAAACTTTTAGCGACAGAATCTAGGCTTGTAAGTCTTTCCCTCTTAACCTTCCTCCTATCACATCTGCCTTGATCTAAGAATCAAGACTAATGATCCGAAACCATGCCATAATTTTCTCCTTGTATATCTTTAATAGGAAATAATTTGTTCCACCGACTTTCTAATATGAGAGAGAGAGAGAGAGAGAGGCCTTGCGGAGCTCCCTCCAAAATTAGGAAGGAGAGATGAGAGGGCTTCGTAACCAGTTATCCATAATATCAAATAAATCATTTTCATCTTTGGTAAATTTACCAAGGGCTATAGTCATAGTAATCCTCCTATTCAACTACTTCGACCATTTCCGAACACCGCATAGCATTTTCAGGCGTCCAGAGATTCGATCAATTTGAAAGTCGTTGTATATAAATAAAACTCAAATCATACCGTGCTCTCCGTTCTTCCACAGGTTACTTGCTATAGGAAAAGTGTCTCATTTAAGTCTCTTCCAAACTTAAAAAGTGGAAAAGTATGAAAAATTAAGGTCTCCTTGTATGAAAGCATACTAAGCTAGAAGTCTACACAATCCACCTCTAACTAAGAAATCCTTGAAACTTTTTTGACACTTCATATAAAACGTACCATAAGTACGCGTACATATAGTAGTTTAAGAAGAAGGGTTCACATCGATGCAGCACAACAACAGGTCATTTTTTTAGTTCATTATATCACTGCTTGCTTGGAGATCTAATGTACTTATATGGTCTTCAATGGCGTTTGTTCCTCTCTAAAGCAATTGCATTTGTTCCTCCTTCCGTCAGTTCTTCGACGACTAATAGGTAAATATGATATTCAAAGGGCCAATTGTACAATAATTAAGTTATCGGTGTACGTTTCTGATATATTAACGTACTTATTTTCCAGTGAGCTTCCTGAAGTAAAATAAATCCTTGCCAACGTTGTCACAACGATGTTGACATCTTGAATATAATAACCTTGTAATAGTCTTTTTGCACTATTATAATTGCACCTTTGTAAGTGTGGTGCTTGCTTAATTAGCACCTTCTTAGAATTCATCATCATAGTGTCATTGCCCTAGTATCAAGGCTTTCTTGTCCACATATACGTTATGGTTGTAATTGCATGCTTCAGATGGGGTGCCATCCATCCCAAATTTTACATTTCTAGGTTTGATCGATAACCGAACACCAAGTTGAGGATAGCAACTTAAAGGGGACCGTCCCTGTGAGCACTAACCTCCACAAAGACCACCAGCACGCCACGATGACCCTTCCCGACAGCTTGCAAGCTTCTCTAACCTCCACAAAATCTCTGGTAGTTCCCCACCATTGAAAACACCGTATGCAATATAATATTCCATGAATCCTTTATTCGGAACAATATTCATGGTTAATAAAGTTACAATACGATTTCATACTAGCCATTCGATTCAAGACTAAGAAACGGAAATGCATACATATATATATATATATATATACACACACACACACACACTCTCCTCTCTTGAGTTAGTGTTTACTCCTAAAAACCTTCTCCTGCAGTTGCGCGGAGTCCTGTGGGGCTTGGGTAGGCAGAATCTATAGTTAAGGCGAGCATCAGCACGATCATATATAGCTCAGGGTGAATTTCATGGAGGGTATCCAGGGTTTGTTCGCTCTAAGGAAGGAGGCGAAACATTAAAATATGTTTTGACATTTCCCATATATATAGACGTGGTATTTTAAACACTCTGTCTAAAGTGGGGGCAGGTTGTGATAATTGATAAACGAGGGGCCGGTTATACAAAAAAAATACCCAAGGGGTGCAATTAAATTGACCCGAAAACATGAGGGGACAAATTATATATATGTCTAAACTTCCAAGGGAGTTGATGAATCACTTCAAATTTGAACTCTCCCGTTCAAATGGCTTTTAATGACACTTGTTAATAGCACAATTTAAATTTTTAATGACAAAGTGGAGTGCGAGACTTCAGATTTGGAGTGAATTTATCAAATTTTAAATTTCTAGGCGAGCTTATATTGTCAAAGCAGATTTTGCTTCTATAAAAGCAATGGTTGCTTAAGATTGGTTGTAAAACCTGCTTCTACAACTGTACTTTTTTTTTTTTTCAAATATTCCATCACTAGGGCTGACGACATTTCCACGAAATACGTGGTGAGTTGAGTCTTTAAGTGTGGGCAAAAACTTCCTATATATACGTGAACGTCCCTAGACAAATTTACAAACACCAGCTCAAAGCTCCCATCCCCAACTATACGGCTATCTCCAGAAACAAGATGATCAAAACAGGTGGATCAATTTTCACTGAAATGGAAGTGAACGTTCCGGCAAGCAAAGCATGGACGATATACGGCACAACTGACCTCATGAAGATTACTCTCCCAAAGTACTTGAAGAGTGTTGAGATTCTTGAAGGTGATGGAGGAGTTGGCACCCTTTGCAGAACAACTCCTCTAGAAGGTATACGCATCATCTTGTTCTTAATTAAGGCGTAGAAGTATTTGATAATCTCTTTTTTTCCATTTTTGTTCTTGCTTACCTCTATATATCTTCGTTCGACAGTGCTAAAATTTTGCTGTGTTGTTTCCGATGCGGCACAGACACTAACACTAACAAAGATAAAAATTCTGTTCATTTATGGGCACTTTCCTCATTATTTATTTCATGTTCAAGGGAAGTTTCACTTTAAAAGGTGAAATTTTTGTCTCCTTGAACTCTAAGTGATAAACAAGATTTTTTACTATTTCTTGTATTAATCAGGGGCGTCTTACTTAGAAAAGTTTACCAAGGTTGACAATGAGAACTTGGTGAAGGAAGTGGACATAGTTGAAGGAGCATTTCTTGATTACGGGTTCAACTTCTATCGGATTCGTTTTGAAAATATAGCAACGGGTGAGAACTCATGCCTCACCAGAACCACGCTCCTGTTTGATGTTAAGGAAGAGTATGTTGCTAATGTTTCACTAGTTCCTATCGAGACTAGTATGAACATTATGAAAGACATCACCGTGTATGTTACTGCTGACAACTAAGGTGGACGCTCCAAATTATCGACGTGCAATAAAGACTGATGCATCAGATCATTATCGTAGTGAGTTACCTGTTTCTTAGGCTATAATAAACACATGTACGGTAAGGGCAGTTGTTCCTCCATCTTTCTAGGTTATTTGCTTGTAATAAGGGAAAGGCTTCTATGCCAACCTATCCTGTATTTCTTTTCTGTTGTCAAATAAAACACCTGTTTGAGTGTTAAGTGCAATACCAATATGATCTCCCATGGGATTTACGTATCTTTAGGAAGGAGAGACAAAGAAGACATGCCTTACTTTCCAGGAAATTGAAAACATTGACTTCTTGTCACCAGTTTGTTTACGCCGGAGTTAACCTAAAGATAAAATACCCGATATATAGCCGCGACCCATGAAATACATTGGCATCAGTGAGGACATGCAGCACAATTGTTGTGCAACAAGCCCGAATTGGTATACAGGCCTGGAATGGATCACGGGAGCGAAATCATTATGAGATTTCCAAAGCAAAATGTAGATCAATACGAACATGAAGTATGATATCCAGGATCATGTGAATTTTAGTTTTTATTTTCATGCTAATGCTATCGGGGGTCGCTAATGTCTTGGGACTGTAGAAGTTTCGTATGTCATAACTATAAGCCAACAAAGGAGAGACTCCCAAGTTTATGACTGCTTATTATGTACATATACGAATTTCTTGTATAAAAAGAAAATATCTTGGATCTCTATAAGTTTATAGTACATACTCAAAAGGTTAGAGTTTTGATTCCAATTATCCTGGCTATGGCTCGTCTGTAGTCGAGCCATGATGAGTTTCATAAAATTGCTGGCCAATGCAAACATTATATGGCTCTGGTAGTAATTTGAGGGGTCCAAAAGACAGAGATATGCACTAGCCTTACATTCTTAGACCACGTAATGAGAGTGGTGTCCTTATTGACGTCGCATAACAAACAACATTAATACTGTTAGTACGTGCCCCATGCCCCTTTCTCGAGTAAGACCCAAAAAGAGTCATATCATAAGTAAATAAGGCGTTTGCTGATATGAATTTATGGAACGGAAAAATAAATCCAAACTATATATGTAAGAACGTAGAATCAAGAATTAAATTTAGAAAAAAAAATTAATTTAATATAATAACGCCCCTATAAGGACAAATTTAAAACAAGAATTTGTCCCTGAAAATGGAAGAAACGAGCCCGTAAATCAATACGGCATATATCTTGATATCGATTGTATTTCAAATACTGAAGAAATAATTGATAATTTGGCACAAGCCTTAAGAATTGCCATAATAGGTGAATATGTGGTAATTTAACAGAAAGGCATGCTATGAAACATTTTATTCGAGCAACCCTGTGAGGAAATGCAGCTAGGTTCTGGAATAGCATCGCAGATAATGAAATGATAATTGAAACCCAAAGCAAGCTTAACATTTTTAAGAATGGATAATATTTTATGCAGATAACCTCAAACGAGAGTTCTGCAGAATATATATAAATAACATAAGTATTCAAAAAAAAAGCGTTTTTCACAAATTTGACAAAACTACAAATATGTGATATGTGCTATTTTAAAATTACACTAATAAATTTAAGAAATATTTCTACAAGTTAGAACTTAGAGATAGCCTCGATTGACAAAAGCAATTTATTGTCAAACTTCCTTAACCATGCGACGAGTTAGCAGAAAAAGAATTTACCAAACTCCTAAACGACGGAATGCTTTGCAATTCCTTAATTAGGAGGAAGGATTGCAGCTGTAGAAGAAGTTTTAAAGAAATATTGTACTGAAGGATAGGCAATAAAAGATATATGAAAAAAGCTCATGTGAGTTATGACTGTTGTTCTAAAGTCGATAACATGGTAAACAGCTATGGATGTGAAAATAAGTCAAACTTCACGAAGAAAAAATTCAAGAAAAAAAGATTTGGAAACGAAAAAAGATATGTAAAGAAACGAAAAATTTCCAGAAAAGAAAATCTATCCATCAAGAGAAAAACCAAAATCATGTGGAAGATGTATTAGAAAGAAATCTAATATTTCGTATAAAAAACCCTTGCTGGTTATATGGCAAAAAATGACATTATGCATATAAATGCCCAAGTAAGAAAAAAAAACAAAATATAAGATCTTTCTTTTTTGCTGAAGAACGATACGAGTCAGCATGGGGATACGAATTAGATTATGAAGACGAAGCAGAAGAGCTTGTTTCAGAATACGACTACGAATCTGATGATGAAACAACATCAGATGATGAAGAAAGTCTAAACAAAACTTTAAAAGGCGTAAGTACGATCTTCATGATGTCAGAAACCTACGACCATGAAGAAGAGATGATTCATTTATCTAATAACATAATTAGTCAGAGTGAATCAATTGAGAAAGAAACTCCCGGCTCTATTATAAGCCATTGGGAAATGCCTAAAATCAGGGTTGTAGAAATATACAAAAATTCCATATTCAGATTTAAGAGTAAGATGAATGTAGAGATTTCTGAAGGAGAAACCTCGGTAGGTCAAACTGAAGAAAGAATACTAGACATTCCTCTCTTCAAGGCATATAAGGCAAAACAATACTTTAGAGAAGGATATCACTATGTCCATACTGGTATGATACAAGTTAGTCTTTATCCATTATTCAAAGATGGCAAAGATACATTAGTAACCTGTTATTTAACAGATAATCGGTGAAAAACTTTTTAAAAAGCCCTAATAGGGGGTATCCAAAATAACTTGTATAACGAACCAGTTTGGTTTAAAACTACACCAAACTACTTCTGGTCCTTAAAAGATCCTTATCTTAATAAAGTATTAGGACTGGGGATTCAGACTCAAGGCATGACCGAATTACGTGAAGTCTGTAAAAACATTGCAGTACAATACCGTCTAATTTATAGAGTGGTAAATACCACTAATCCACTAAGTAAAACGCTAAACAGTGAAGTAGAACTATTTGAACAAACAAGTAGTAATGTTCGAGCAATAAAAGCACGGAAGATAAATCCAAAGCAACTATCATATATGGCCTAAAAAATGGGTGATAGGAGAAGAATTAACTAGTAAACAACTAGAACAAATGTATATTAGGAAAAATAAAGGTGTGGTTATCCTCGATGAACCAAGGAGACACTCTGTCTCTTCAATACCTTCCCACATCTACAAATCCAAAAAGCAAATAGAAGAAAAAAATGGTAGAAGAAGCTATCAAAGAAGAAGACAGTTATGATGAAGACATCGTAGGATACAAAACAATTACCATTTCAATCAGACGAAGCATGTCATCACGTGTAGAAACTATACATGTAATGACCATAACGTCAGTAAATGACACTGTCAAGAAGAAGCTTAAGAAAAAGGGCTTGACACGAGATGATTTTATGAGTATTATCAAAAGGAAAAGAAGGTCCGAAAAAATGAATAATCTCTAGAAACAATTGATGATCGAAATCGGTGGATCAATTTTCACTGAAATGTAAGTGAACGCTCCGGCAAGCAAAGCATGGACAATATACGGCACAACTGACCTCATGAAGATTACTATCCCAAAGTACGTGAAGAGTGTTGAGATTCTTGAAGGTGATGGAGAAGTTGGCACCCTTTGCAGAACAACTCCTCTAGAAGGTATACGCATCATCTTGTTCTTAATTAAGGCGTAGAAGTATTTGATAATCTCTTTTTTCCATTTTTGTTCTTGCTTACCTCTATATATCTTCGTTCGACAGTGCTAAAATTTTGCTGTGTTGTTTCCGATGCAGCACAGACACTAACACTATCAAAGATAAGATTCTGTTCACTTATGGGCACTTTCCT
Source organism: Escallonia herrerae (assembly GCA_033070095.1). Classification (NCBI taxonomy): domain Eukaryota; kingdom Viridiplantae; phylum Streptophyta; class Magnoliopsida; order Escalloniales; family Escalloniaceae; genus Escallonia; species Escallonia herrerae. The sequence goes on from JAVXUP010000318.1 coordinate 320,911, forward strand.
CATTATTTATTTCATGTTCAAGGGAAGTTTCACTTTAAAAGGTGAAATTTTTGTCTCCTTGAGCTCTAAGTGATAAACAAGATTTTTGACGGTTTCTTGTATTAATCAGGGGCGTCTTATTTAGAAAAGTTTACCAAGGTTGACAATGAGAACTTGGTGAAGGAAGTGGACATAGTTGAAGGAGCATTTCTTGATTACGGGTTCAACTTCTATCAGATTCGTTTTGAAAATATAGCAACGGGTGAGAACTCATGCCTCACCAGAACCACGCTCCTGTTTGATGTTAAGGAAGAGTATGTTGCTAATGTTTCACTAGTTCCTATCGAGACTAGTATGAACATTATGAAAGACATCAACGCGTATGTTACTGCACACAACTAAGATGGACGCTCCAAATTATCGATGTGCAATAAAGACTGATGCATCATATCATTATCGTCGTGAGTTACCTGTTTCTTAGGCTATAATAAACACATGTACGGTAAGGGCAGTTTTTCCTCCATCTTTCTAGGTTATTTGCTTGTAATAAGGGAAAGGCTTATATGCCAACCTATCCTGTATTTCTGTTCTGTTGTCAAATAAAACACCCGTTTGAGTGTTAAGTGCAATACCAATATGATCTCCCACGGGGTTGGGGTTTACGTTTCGTTAGGAAGGAGAGAAGACAGAGAAGACAGGCCTCAATTTCCAGGAATTGAAAACATCGACTTGTTGTCACCAATTATCCAATGCAAACATTATATAGGCTTCTAGTAGTAATTTGAGGGGTCCAAAAGACAGAGATATGCACAAGCCTTACATTCTTGGATCACATAATGAGAGTGGTGTCCTTATTGATGTCGCCTAACAATAACATTAATACTGCTAGCACGTGCCGTGCCCCTTTCTCGAGTAAGACCCATCTACCTCCCAGCATCGTAGATGCAGTTCTTCAATCTTCAAACTCAAGCTCTTTTAACAAGAAGAACACGTCTTCGACCATCCCACTATTTGCTTTCCTGTTAAGTTACGACACGCAGGGCCATTTCTTCTTGTTACATGTCAATTTAAGTAATATCAGTAATTTCAAAAAAACGTCCGTATATTTGATCAAGTTGCCTCAAAATTTCAACACCCCATGCCTGAGAAGCTATTATGGATTCTATCAACAGGTGTGTAACACAGCAACATAAGCAGAATTAAAGTTCTAATCTAATGAGAAGGCATCAGGTACTCCCCAGTGTTTACAAATTTCCCAATTGGCATGTGCGCGTGGTATCTTCTTCCAGGCAAGGACAGATGCAATCAGCATCTTTGCAATTTCTTGGATAGAGAAAGCAACTGGTTTCTGCCTTGTGCTAAGAAATCTGGCATTTATCCTTAAGCAATAGATAGTGGTGGTTTCTGCGTTTTTTTTGTACCGGTGAACAACTTCTATAGCCCAACCAGACCTTCAAGTTTGAACGATGCTATTTGATGCATTAGAGATTGACCGCAAGGGCCAAAAAGACTAGTGCTCTTTTAGGGTTTTAGTTACCAGATTTGACTGAGCAAAGGTTTGAGTTTCGCTAGATTTGCATGTGGAAAAACAGCATTTCTTTGAACTGAGAATTTGCCAATGCACGGATTTATGATGGTTTCTTCATTTGTCTGCCATTTCCTTGGAATTTGAGTTGAGTGCTGTAAGTTTTCATGCATGTTTCTCTGAGTAAAACATTTCCTATCTCAGGATATCAGAAGCATGAGCTGAACGGAACTGAAATTCCTGGACGACTGTTGTTATTGAGAGACCACATATTTTCCCTGGCAATAGGATCAACCGATAATAAACTTGTGGACGACTGTTGCTGCAGAACTTGTTAGACCTTATCTTGAAGCTGTCTAGGCCGATAGCTCAATATCTTATATCTTGCAGAGATCAGTATCACGATCTGTAAATCTTCAAACAAGGGGTGCTCATCTCTGCTATTGCTCAATTTTGACTTACATCCCTTTGCGTGATCTCCTTCTATGTATACGTGTATCCTCTGCATGCCATGCACGCAAGTGCAGGCTCAAACCTTGGACCACCTTTTACCGGCCCTGCGCCAACCTTTATCCGGCCCCCACTTTTTGGCTTATCTCCATCAATAAGACGATCAAAACTGGTGGATCGATGAGCACTGACAACCAATGCATGGACAATACATGGCAACAACTGGCCTCATAAAGATTATTGTCCCATCCCCTGGAGGTTTTACTTCTCCTTTGCAATCTGTTGGCTACACTGGAAAGAAGTAAGAAAACAAAGAAACCACCAAATTATTTCCAGAAAATAGCCATAGCGGTGGCTGGAACCAATGACAATTACCACCACAGCTGTTGAATGTGAAATAATAATTGGATCTTAGCTTTACCCAACAAAACAGATTGGTCATAACATGTAGCATTAGGGACATATGTAGGTGTAGAAGTGGCGTGTCAAAAGATAAATTTGGCTACTGCAGTAATGTTGACAACCATAAAAAATTTCTCAACACAAAACTGCGTACCATTGTTATAGTTGGATTCCTTTTTCTTTTTGGACTAATTACACCTATATTCCTGAGGTTAGGGAATAATTACAGTAAAGGACACAGTTTTAAAATATAACATTCTTTGACCAAAAGTGTTTCAAATGTATCACCCGTGTCCATCCGTCAGTGTTCCGTCCAAAAAGTGTACTTTTTTAATGATGTCAGCAATATGTATTTTTAAAATGACAAAACTACCCCTTATACTTTATATACAGAATATTTTAAAATTTTAAAATTAAAATTTCAAGCCTTAATTTAAACATTAGGGTTTTAAAACCCTAAAATTATTTTGTTCTCTATCTTTGCATCTATTCTCAATCTGCAATTTCTCAAAGGGTCTCAATCTACCGATTAGGGTTTCAAAACCCTAATTTGCAAATTACGGCTTTGAAGCCCTAATTTGTAGAGCAAAGTCGCCAGCGCCCGTGTCAATCGAGCTGCGCTCCGCCGCAGTCTCTGGCGTCAGGCAATGCCATTACCATCACCACGAGAACTTTTTCAATCCCTGGCAGTTCTTAGCAAAAGCGGTCATTCCGACGTCGGTCAGCTCACAGCAGCCGCGCAGCGACAGGCGAATCAAATTAGGGCACTGGAGCGAGAGCAAGATAGCGCGTCGTCGCTTATGCTCACGGATCGGCGCTCACATAGTAAAAAGAATCCCCAAAATGCCTCTGCCCTCGGGATTGTAAGGCGAGGTCTTGGTTTTGTAGGCGGGGGCGGTGCACCGCTGGCTCGAGCCCGGGGAGTAGCCAGAAACGCATGATGACTTGGGGGTCTTGCGGCATGGTGGGGAAGGAGGGACAGCGACTACGTAGGGGGGAAGAGCGAGGGCGGGGCCGACGTGGGGTTGCAGGGTGAGGTAGGGTGGGAGTGCGGGGAAGCCGTGGCGTGGGATTGAATCTAAGAAATTGAGTTTGAAGATTGAATTTGAGAGAGAAAGGAGAGAGAGCAAAAAAAAAAGAAAAGATAAAAAAGAAAAATGGGAGGGGCAGAGTTTAAAGGGGCAGAGTGGGTATTTTATTTTAAAGTCAAGGACAATCAAGTCTTTTTGTCAATATCGTTAAGTATTTTTGTATTCCGTTTATCAACGGACATAAGTGTTACATTTTAAAACTTTGTGTCCTCTCGTGTAATTACCCCCAAATCTCAGGGACATAGGTGTAATTAGCCCTTTCTTTTTTTTTCTTTTTTGCATAGAAGGCTGTACTGTAAGACTTTAATATAAGCGACAAGGAATATTACGTTTCGAGAACCTATAAGGTGCCACATATATGTGAGCTCCCGATTCCTGCGCTTATGTCGGGGCTGAAGCGTAGATGAACCTGTTTGTAGAGCACATGCAGGGCGAGAACATAAATTTTTCACCAACATGAGCGTTGGACAGGATTCTAACCAGACAGGTAGCCTAGATTTGAGACCTTAGCAACCGTCGAACCAACTCATTGTGTTTTGTAAATTGTACAAGTCTAAATTCTCAACATAATGTGACTTAAATGCGCAAATTAAACCAATTCATATTCTTACCAAGGCTGTGTGGACCTAGGGGAAAAGCTCTCCAGTTCACAACAATCAAAAGTCTAAAACGGAACCAAGAGAATATGACACTCAAGAAAGTGGTTATATTTAACTTTTTACTTTTTATTTTCCTTTCGATACTGAATTTGTTCTTGCCATGGTTCTCCTAGCAGCTAGGCCTTGATGATTGCGCAAGGTTTTTCGAGATGCAACATGATAAGCAGGCTTTTGAAAATGCTGTAGTGTGTGTAGTGGTAGGTACAACTTGGGCCGGATAATGACATGTACAAATATAGATGTGGGCTTAGTTTGATAGAGATGGTGGTGGATGCTTATACAAATTTTTGACATCGTAAAAAAATGAGCTAAATATAGATAAATATTTTTAAAAGCCCAACATCAGCCCGTAAAAAACTCAGCCCATTTAACTTTTGTACAATTTTAAATATATATACAAATTTTATGTGTACAAGGTGCCTATTTTTTTTCCCTTTAGTCTTTAAAATCTTCTAATCATATGGGTTTATAGACCTTTAAAGACTTCTTTTCTTTTTCTCCTTTGCTTTTATTACAGGATAAGACTTTATAAATTTGTTTCAATACTCTTGTCTTTTTCTTTTTTTTTCTTTATTGGTCCTAAAACTTTGTTTTCATGATTATATATTCATTTTGAGATTTCGATATATATTTATTTTCATGGTTAATTCCGTCCAATCCGCCTAAGTTATAACCCTCTGCGTGCCACTGCATTAAGAGGCATTTCAGCTTTATTTTACAAAATATTAAATGGTCGAGAACAGTTGGTCACAATCCTATAAAACCGCTAGATTATGGAGGATTAATATGATAAGAAGAGGAGCCAAGAGAGACGGGATATATACATTTACAATATTTTCAACCGTCCTAGATGATCGGCATTTTTTATCCCAGACCTACCAATATTGATCTAGACTTTTTGTTTTGTTGCATCCGGCTTCCATAAGGACTGTAAGACATAGCAGTTACTGTCTAGCAGTATTCCAAACATATAGAACCATGAAAACTAGCTTGCAGGAACCACAAAGTTGCTTCGAATCCCTACAGTGAAAATCGTTTACAGTTGCATTGTGAAGAGCGACGTTCTTATCAATGTAAATGAGACACGAATGATATACACGTCAACTCGGCAGGCAAAAGTTTATCTAACCAGCCTAACCTCAATTTTCGGACAAATAATATTAGTAGTAGAAGTAAAATGAAAATAACAGGTTGCTAAAAAAGATGTGACCAAAAAAGTACTCCGTAACTGAAAGGGTAAATAGGAACAAAAGTCAAAACGATCTTAAAACCATAAAAGATAACACACTATATGCACCAAGGAAAAAGGAATAAAAAGTCAATCTTATCAGTCATTTCAGTACTATGCCCATGTTAAAAAGGAAAAGAAAAAGGAAGTTGGCCCAGAAAAGTATGACATGGGAAATACATTGGAGAACCGCTTTTACGGATGAAGAACCTCTTAAGTTACAGAAATAAAACAATCGAGAACCTCTAAATTACAGAAATAGCAGGTTAATGCAGTTAGTCGCACAATGAAGGGCTCTTAGAGCCTGAGCCTGACCCAGACAAAATTACAGTGTCCATCAAACCAGTCTTCTAAAGTCAATGCAGATAACTGACACAATACAAAGGCTTTCTCCAGTCACAAATTCTTCTTCAGGGATCTATTTTTCTCCAAACAGCCAGGGTGAAGATGGAGCAGGATACAAGACAGGTGCCATGAGTCATGTCGTCTTCAAAAGGTATCCCAAAAGCATGCCAAGCAACCCGATGAGAACAACATATATAAAGGGGATGCCGCCGCGGCTTCTGTTACCTTCGCGCCTCAAGAGCTCCTGCAAAAATCAGTAACATAGTAAGACCTAAATTCAGCAAGCCTACCATTGCTGCGACAGAAGCTGATCGTCTTGTATGCATAAATTCCCACTTTATGCCGACATTGTTTGTACAGATTGATCTTTTGTCAAGGTTATGCATTTGCAGAGAGAATAACGCTCAACTACTGTTAGAACCTTAAACTTCGAACAATGTTGGAACTAAATCCTTGAGCTTTCAAAATTAGCAACTAGAACCCAGATCTTTACCTTTTGTTGCAAAGACTCCAAATTTGTAGAGGTGATTACAAATCTCGCCGTGAATATGAACTTTAATCAATACTCTAAGAACGAATATGCGCAACCATTGTTAAACTACAGACATAATTCAGTTCATATGTGTGGCAATGAGTCATCACTATCTAGATCTATAACCACCACCACCATAGTGATTGCAACAAAAGGTAAACATCAGAAGTGCCGATTGCTTACATCAGATATTTTAACCTAGAAGCTGTTGGACCATTCTTCATTACTACGGTGCTAGATGATGATTTTGCCTACTTTTATACTTGAGAAGCAAGTGTCTAAGTTTCAACAACTGATCCAGTACAAAACGCGTGTTCTTTCAGAAGTATTGAGAGAAAGAAAGATGAAAAAAAATACGAGATCGGATAACCTATCGTCCTTAGAAAAAGAGAAGATGCGTCGCGTCTATCTTAGGCTTTCACAAAAACTTAGTACTATAATCTCCTAGACCTGTCTACCTCGAAAACGTTTAGTGTCCTTCGGTAATGACATATGCATTGAAAACAAAGAAAAGCAATTCACACATCAACGAAATACAAATCTAAAAACACCAGAAAACAGCAAAATTCAGCAAGAAAATCCCCTGTAAGGTTATATATCTGATCCAACTAAGTGTTGCAGCTAGTACTCAAACATAGAAGACAGGTGCTCATGAGCATCATTTCCTAATAAGGTAAGTCAAAGAAGCCAAAAAAATGTATAGTCATGTCTTGTGCACATATTGGACGCGTTAAACCATAAAGGTAGAGAGTTTCAAGCAAGGACCAGATTACATAATAAAGGTAGAGAGGCTCCAGTTACATACGCACTAGCATAGAGTTGACTCCAACAAAATCTAATTCCTAAATTGTTCTATGAAAAGAGCATATAGAAGAAAGTCCAAATGGAATAGGACCAATATATGTGAGGGTAAAGCTGCTAGAGTTAAAATGTTGCAACATTTCGATTAAAAGGCCTCGTAGGCAAAAACTACACATGAAGGTCAGGAAGGGAAAATATTGCTCCATCAGGAAAATTGTTTTACTTGAACTAAGAAATCAACTCGGGGGATGAGACTGTGGCACTGTGCATAGCCAAGACATAAAGCATATGCCATAAATATAAAAATAATAATATATGAGGTACTGAGTAAAAAGCCGTTGACAGATGTAACCAAGAGTGCGTGGACGACCTAATAACAATAAAGGGAACAGAGATGTAATATATTGCACACTGACAGTATTCTCAACTCAAGAGTTCCCACTTCTGATTTATTTAGAACAAACAATTCCTAGTGAAGACAAGTTTTGATTATTTCTCAGTTGATACTTGTATCCTTTTAGACTATTTTGGAGATCTAATTATTGTATCCCACATCCATGTAAAACTGGTAAGAATTTCCTTAGAACACAAACTTTTATAAGGATGACTTGAAATGGGATGGCAGAGCAATATGCATTCTGAATAAGGTCAATCCTAACAAGTGTGACCAACAAGGTTCAGTAAAACTACATTTCTAATGTTTACATCGAAAATCATACGAAGATATGTATTAATAGATGGAGATCCTTACCAGTTCTCGGTGAAGCTTGCTATTTTGCTGAATGGCAGAATTTTTCTCCTCGGTCAGCTTAGAAATTATAGCTCTTGTCTGAAATATAATAGTATTCAAGCATACGATATACAATGTACAATCAATCGTATTTCACGAATAAATATATCAGGTTGGTATGATAGTCAAAAAAAAAAAAAAGATTTGTATATGATACATGCTTTTCTCATCTAAATTCAGGACAACTAGAAAGCAGTAATCACGCCACGTGTAGAATAAGAACAAGTCTAACGCCATAAATTCATAAATAAAATTGTTAAAAAAGAAGAACAAAAATGCGGACGTGCCAGGTAAAGTACATCAGCAAGACAACCACAATGGAGTAAGAACCAATCTGAAAAGACACAGGCATAATCAATTCCGGATTATCGACTAGAACTGACATCCCAAAAGTACCATAGGAACAATATTTGATAACACCTTTTATCAAGCACATCATAAGATCTATTGCACAGAGCTATAAAATTGATCAGATGTTGTAATGCACAAAAGGCCTGTTAACCTGATACACATTATTCAAATAGCTAACTTTTCAATTAACTAAGAAAGTAGACTACAATAGAACCACTATGTCCAGGGATTGAACCATTATATGGCAGAACAGAAATTTCTTACAAAAGAGAGACACCACCAGTTCAGCGGAGATCAACAAGCAAAAAGCAGAAAGCTTTTTGACAAACACATAAAAAAGACCCATCTTATGATACTCTAGCAGACTGGACGAGGACAGAAGCTCATGCTTGAGTAATATCTGGAAAGGAAATATCATGGGTTGCAATGTCTCTCATACATCAGGTCACGCCATCTATATGCTTACGACTAAGACAAAAATTACAATAACCCCTACGCTACCTCAAAGCAAAACACATGCATTGAATAAAGAGTTGCTTGATGAGCAGGAGTGCAAGGGCAAATGCAATCTACAAATTAATCCCTAATCACCATTTAAATTTCATTAAGAAGCGCCTACTTTTGGCCCCAGAATACCACTAGCAAATCATAAGATTTGATAAGAAGCAATAAAAAGACAAAAGAACATCGACAAACTTAGCTACCCCACAATGCATATACCAAGTTAAGACAGAAGCTAGACACATCATTAACCTCTATCAAATCTCAATATTGGACAGGCGTATACAACAAATTCAAGAAATGAACCAAAAAAGAAATGACTTTGGAGAGAGAGTCCCCTTTCCCAATTTATTCCTCTCTCTCGCAAATGGCATCTTCCATTCACTTTCTTCTACTCCCTTTTAGCCGTTATCCAGTTAAAACAAAAAAATTATGGAAGTGCATTTCCACTACCACCTTCATTTAACTACTAGAATTGTACATCCAAGAAAGGTTTATTTCCTAATCCACTATCTTTGACTGATCAGTTCCTTCGCTCTAGTATATGTCACCTTTACTTGTTGCTGACGGTGAGAACTGGGAAAATCTTAGTAGCTCACTAGCTCTACTTTTTCGTCCTTCACTACGTTGATCAACAGAGTAAGGAAGAATACCAGCAGATCAAAGTGGAAGCGTGGAAAATAAGCAACTTCCTTCAATAAAAAAACTTGTGAATTATGTTTACCAAAACATGAAACTACAAATTTAGTGCATTCTTTTCTTCATTCAGAATAAAGCATATAGCTATGTGCCACTGATCTGATAACATCTTGTGTACTCTTGATCTCTCTTGCAAGAATAAACGGAAGACAGTTTCGTTTTTAAATTTGCAAGGAGAAAAAGCGTTCATGAGATCAGTTTTTCCTCTATCAAGTAAGAAACAAAAAATTGCGCTAGGTTTGATACTCCTTTTGTTTTCTTTTTGCTCATCACTTCTTGTTTTCCATTTTAGTCTGTAGTAACCTGTTTTAAGTGAAATTCCACCGTTGCCTGCAGCTTTACGCAATCCATGACCAGAAGCTTGAGAATATTCTCTGCGCCAAATCTTCCAAAACCTTCTTAAAACCAAGAACCCGCATCCAGAAACAGTACTCTCGAGAAATGAGAGAATTTTAGGCCCTATTAGTCAACAAAGATTGTTTATTCAAGCTAAAGACCAATTTTCCTTGAGCTCAAAAAATGGACAGCCATGAACATGGTGAGAACTGCCTTCTCTAGAAAACCTCCAAATTCAGGAAAGGCCCACTTAGGCAAGATGAAGACAGAAAGGACTTAACTCTTCTTATCCACTAGAAAACTCTGACAAAAGAAATCCCCAAGCGGATTTTTTCTGCAAAGATGCATATACAGGGTCGCTCTTGTATACCTTCGAATCAATCATTGCCCTTAATCGACCTCTGTAACTGTCAACTATGCCCTAGCTCATCAAACCCACCGTCGCAGTTTATCTATCTTGATGGTCGAACCTTGGCTTGTTGGGTAAACTCACCAAAATCTTAAGCCTTGTATCAGGGGTGTGTGCGCGTGAGAGAGGAGAGAGAGATAGATATACACGTATAGATGTATATTATATATATATATATATATATATATATATATATATATATAGAGAGAGAGAGAGAGAGAGAGAGTACAGCTAAGATAAGAGAGAGGGAGCTGGTTCACTCTTCGCTATCAACAGCAGCGATGGAAAGCATTTTGTAAAATGAATTAAACGTGGGAAAAATATGAGAAGGCTTGTTTTTGGTCCAAGGAAATCAAAGTCAATAGCATGTCCTCGGTTTAGGGAATTAAGAAACTTGTGCTGTTCTGTTTTCTCAAAGAAAAAGGGAAAATCAGTTTCTGTTTTCAAGAAATGGTTCCAGAAATAAAAAAACCAGAAACACTATGAAGCACAGTTGCGGTAGTTTGGCTGAAGCACCGGTACCGGGTGCGAGTCGGGTGCTGGTGCGTGTCGGGCGCGGCATGGGTGCGCACTGGGTGCGTGTCCGAAATTATTTTTTTTTTTAATTAATTTTCTGGACCTTGGGGTGTGGCTGGGACACACCAAGGATACTGCTGGGACACGCACCTAGAGTCTTTCTGGCAGAGAGGAGTGAGAAGAAGAAGAAGAAGGAACAAAGTCCGCTGGAAGCGGCGACAGTCTTCCGGCAGCAGCCGCGACCGGCGATGCCCAGCAGCAGAAGCGATGGACGGTCTCCGGCAGCGGAGGCGACCGGCAGGGAACAGTGGCGAGAGCTTCTGGTGGCAGAGCTCGCAGATCTGTTTTAGGTGACGGCTGGTTAATAGCTAGGGTTTTAAGTGTGTACCCATCTTTCTATTTGGGTCCCTGTTTTATTGACAATCTTTGAAACTTCCCCACTACTTTCAATTGTAAGTGTGTACCCAACTTTCTATTTATTATGTTTGGGTCCCCGTTTTTTGACAATCTTTGAAACTTACCCCACTACTTCCAAGAAATAACAAAACATGTACAAAATTTAGCATATTTGGCTATGCATTTTTAATTTTCTAAAGTAGCCCACCAAATTAACAAACTATCTTATCGTTTGTCTACAATAGCATTATTATTGTTACACCTATATAATATACTTTAATAAATTTTTGCCGTATCCCCGCTGCACCCGTATCCTATTTTTTAGAAAAATGACGTACCCGCGTATCCGCACCCGCACTGGAGTCCATGCTTCTTAGCAGAAACATCAAGGAGGCAAACCATTTTGCGCAATCTTTGCTACTAGAACACTACCGACAATGGCCCATATATTAGCACTTAGGTTCTGAAGTCATAACTGGTAACGTTTAAAAGGCCGGGCTACTTTAAACAACAGAGAGAACAAGAATATTGGAGACTGGAAAGCGGGCGCCAAAATGTAAAACTGAGAAACATTAAATATGAATAGAAGACTGGAAAGCAGACACGGCATTCTTTAGGGGGAAAAGAACTGTGGATTTCCAGGAGGCACTCAATAGTCCATATAAACGCGTACAAGTGCCATACAAATTGTGATAAATTGTGATACGTCTATTTAAGGTGATATACATATTAGAAGTTTCTAATGCTTCTGGTTTGGGCCGACAACTATACTCCTTCTGCATACTCAACCAAAATTACCTAGAGTGTCCGTGCCTTCTTTAAAAGTGTCTGTGCTTCATAAATATCAAACTGCAGATCACATAAATAAGAAAATACAAGACTCCAGAATGAGAATGAGGTATATTCAAGTAAGAAAGCGTCAGCAAAAATGAAAAGAAGCAATGACCAGACAATTAGGCTTCAATATGCATGCTAAAAATATCTCAAAGAGGCAAACACTTAAGAGCAAATTAGAGGTATAAATAAAATCAGTTATCAAGACAAAGTCCAGAAAATAACCTCCGACGAATTTTCATGTGACTCAACGTAGGCTCTTGACACCTGCAAGTATAATGCTATATCAGTAACAGGCTGGAAAATAAGATGAGATAACCTTGAGTTCTTAAGAAAAGCTTCACTTCAAAATGACACAAATAATACTCACAGCAGCATTGAATTCAGATGTATTTACGTTCCCATTGTCCGACACTGAAGCCCTTGGTGAAGAACCTTCCTCCGATCCCTCGCGCACCGGCGAAGGTGGTTGCGGAGGTGGAACATAACTAACTCTCAATTTGCACTCCTCCACTTGATTCCCTGACTCCTTGTTAAACTAAAACACCAAACCACAAATTACACAAACAATAAACTCCACTAACTTGTTAAATACTAAAACACCAATCACTCTAACAACTTTACCATCTCTGGAGTAATGTCCTTAGTAGTAGCTCCAGGACTCGCTACAGCGCTCTGGAGCAGGAACTTGTCCTTGCATTGCATGTCCGGCGGCGCCTCCTTTTGTGCTTGCATTGTAACTATCACCATATACACTCGTGTCAATACTCACCAAACGTACGTCTCTCGTATACACCCGCATGTTCAATTCAAATTTAACCACAAACTGATCATGATCTAACAAGCAACACACTAAAGAAAAAATGGACGACATTGATAACACAATCACACGCGCACCGCACGTACAGACCTATGACGTCGCAAGTAGAATGGGGCAGCACCACACCGGTGTTGGGCCGAACACAATATTTCTTCGGATTCGTGGTTTTGACCTAAACAGTGAAGCCAATTCGTGAATCAAAACACGAAATTTCAACTTTTCTGAGGCAAATAAGACCTAAGGGATCACAACGGCAATGTAAAGAATTAAAAATTTTGGTACCTTAAAAGCGACATAGTTGTTAGTTTTATTCGTCAATTGCATGGAACATGAGATCTGCTTCTTCAATTCGACTTTAAGAAGAAGAAGAAGCGAAAAAAACGCGTGTAAATTATAGACGGAAAACAAAACGTAGATCTGAATAACGTAAAGGAGTGGAATTTACATGGGAATTGAAGCTCTTGAGGATCGATGCTGAGGAGCTCCCCGTTGCTCATTACGACGCGATCGTTGTAAAAGCCGCCGGAGATTTCAGGGAGGGAAGAATTTCCGGCTGAAAAGAACGGTAACAAGGTATCAACGGGAGTTACCGCTAGAAATTGTTAACATTTGAGGAAGAGATCTGGAAGAGTGGGGCTTTCAAATTTGGGAAAATGTCCGGTTCTGCGTACGAGAGAGAGAGAGAGAGAGAGAGAGAGAGAATGCTGCTAAAGGAGCAACGTGGGACAGGTATTTTGTCAGGGAGCTGGGTTGTATCCGGTTACCCGTTTTGACAGTACCTTACCCGGTTCAGTTTTATTGTAATTTTCGTTTGAATTGAAAATTTGTATTTCTTTCTGTCGTGAAATTTTTATTTCTGGTAAAAACGGCTGAATGTTTGGTCCTTTTATAAAATTGAAATTTAAAAGCAAAAAATTTAAGCTGGTAAATATTTTGTATTGAAATTATTGAACACGTTAACTAAACCAAATACGGTTGTCTGAGTATAGATATTTATTTTTATCAATTTTATACATTAATAAGTACTAGTACAGAGCAAGTGCGTTGCACGTGGATATAGTCGAGAGTAATGTTTGACATGATATTATTATCTTTTTTGAGATCAAAATAATGTAATTCAATTATATTCTTATTTCTTTTGTGACTTGTTTTAGAATAAATGTATATTTGATGTTCGCAATTATAATCAACTCAATATTTGAAAATATTCTTTGGACTCTGGATTGAAAAAAATGCTTGATGGTACTGTTAAAAATAAAAGCAAATGGAAAAAGATCTACTGCTTTATTTTCGTAATATGTTAAATTAGTTTATGATTAAGATTTGTAATTTTTTCAAGACCAAGTGTTTTGTATTTCATCAATAAGAAATGCAAAACACCTAATCTTCAACTGCAATAACCGAACATATTATTTTCAGTTCAAATTGACACCAAATTTAAGCCTGAATATTTAACCCTTTTTGTTTTTTGTTTGTTTCAGTTTTTGTTTTTTTAATAATTTTTTGTTTCTTAATTGATTTTTCACGTATCTCAGTTTCTTTATTTTGTTTTTATTTTCAGTTTTTTAACTGGTTAATTATTTGCTAGCCTAAAAATGCAAGGGAAAAAAATCATAATTCTCATTAACCACTAAATATTTAGTGTTTATTTTATTTTAACAAAATTAAAAAGAGAATAATAAAAGAATTTTTTTTATTCTGTTTTTCTTTCTCATCAAACTTTTTATTTTCCAATGTATAGAATAAATTCATTACCTAATGTTCTTTTAATTTCATCAAGATTTAAAAAGGAGTAATAAAAGAAAGGTAAGAATGTAATTGACGTAATTAACAGATGACATAATCGTTCAAAAATAATTTACAACATTCATACTTTTATAGGTAACACACACAAATTTTTTACAATCACACATTTTTTTCCTAATGTGTAAATGTAGGTATAGAATAAATTAATGACTAATGTTTATGTAGTACAAAAAATTAACTAGGAAAGGGTAGGGTTGTCATTAGAATAACCAACAGAGGGCAAAATTGGAAATGATTACAAAATTAATAATAGTATTTATGAAATGATAGGATTGTTATTGGAGTGATTAATGAAGAATAAAAACGGAATAAAATAATTTACAAGATTCATACTTTTATAGGTAGTATATATATCTTATAAATTTTATATCTTATAATTTTCTTATTGCCAAAATCCGTGGAAGTAGTGGTCGCAAAAAAAACGTGTGATGGTGGTGGTTGAAGAGGTAATGATGACAACAGACGGCGATGTGGTGTTCATGGTGGCTATAGTGCGGTGGATATGGAGATTAGAGATAATGTTGGTAGTAGAGCGAAGGTGGTGCTGGTCAGGGGGTGACTGTGTGGCAACATCATAGTGGTGGTGGGCATGCTGGTCAGGGGGTGACGGTGTCCTAGTGACGGCGGTGGTGGAAGCAATTAAGTGGTTATAGCTGGAATGTGATGGTTGTGATGGTACCTCTAATGTGATGGTTGTGTTGCGCACAGAATAATAGTTGCTTTTGTGAAGTGGTGGAGGTGACAATTGCATTGTCGGTGCATGGATGCGGTAATGGTGCGTGGTTCCCGTAGATATGTGATGATGGTGGAGATGATGGCCTTGTGGTGATTGCTGCATCATGTTGTAAAATATTTTTTGTACGTATTATTTTATTTGATAACTTTCGGCATTTTCGCCTAAAATTAAGTGATAATTCAGATGTTTATGACTTAAAATTACGGTTTATTTTGGTAAGAATTATTTTTCTAAGTGATACAAGATTGAACATTATCGAATGATCGGAATAAAAAAATCATTGAAGTATTTAAATTTTAAGTGTTTAATTGCGTTGTCATATACAATATTGAACTAACATTTTCAATAGGTATTATTGTGATTTTATGTACAAACCCTGCTACTTTTCTATGGACTATTTAACTTTACCAGTGATTTAGTTAGACAAACTAACTCTAAAAATCGTTGCTGAACTTTGTTGGTGACACCCCTTACAACATTTTTTTCGACAAAATATTGTAAGTAGTTCTATAATATATTCAGTCATGTGTTAGCTTGCCTCTAGACAATTGTCTGCCAATTTTACTGTTATCGATTCGGGTTAAAAGAAGTTGCTCCAACCAGAGGTCTGCTGTTGATAAATCAGACTAATCAACTGCATCAAGACTGAAGACCTTAGGTTTGTACATGTACTGTGCATTGTTTTGTTTCAGTTAACTTTTCCCACGCTTAACAACTAAAGATACCCAGGACAAACAAGCAAGATTCCATAGATCCAACTGGAGAAGGTTAACCATTCCAAACTCATTGCATCTTTCATATGACCAACATGGTTGGATTTTGTTACCAGGAGAGAAACCAAATCGAGCAAAAATAACTCCTGAAACAACTGTCTTATTGCTAAGTAGTATATCATTGCAATCTATCAATATTTTTTTGTAAACTTCGAAACTAGTCTGTATCTTACACTGAACTATACAATTTAAGGAAGCAGACACCAGCAGGTAATGTTGTTGTAAACTATACATAGAACCAGTATCTACAAGACATGGCAATCAATCTGAGATGCAGCCTTGACCGTCAATCACGTGTTTTCAGCATAAGACAGATCAGAAGACTGCTGTTGACGAGCACTAGCAGCGAAACCAGCATACCATGCGACCCTCATGAGCTGCATTCCAAGGATTAGCACCCACCAACAGACCAGCCCCCTAATAGTATGTTGCATCCAAGACGGTGCACTGAGCTCAGCACCAAGCTTCAACCCTCTCATCAGCTGCAGGACGCGGTAAGCTTCATATACAATTGGCGTCACCAGCCACACTGGCGACTTCCAATGCCAAGTAAGCATCTCTGTGAGCATCTGTACAGACAAAAGCAGAAGGTATGGGCCCAACAGAACTGCAGACGAAATGAAAGGAAGCTGAGGCTGAAGAAAACCCCTGTGAGCACCAAAGAAGATGGACAAGGGAATGATAAAGCCCGTCATGGTTGCAACCATGTTCCAAAATCTGTAACTGAGAGGTGCCTGACTTTTACAAACTTGAGTTGGGGTGTTTGGGCGGGCACAAGAATCGGCCATGAGGAGAAAGAGGGATGCCCCAAGATTGAATATACAATCAAGCCCAGTCAAGGAAAGAACACTGGCTATGTTAGGGCCGAGAAAAATGGAAGATATGGGTAGCCACAAGGTGGGTACCATGCCCGTGGCGAGAAGAAGAGGAGGGCCCAGCAGCCACATAGGCCACCTGAGGTACTGAAGCTGTGTGGATGGCTGAGTGCTTGTATCTGTAAGCACTTCGGTATTGGTTAATGGAGCTTCAATTGTTCTATTAGATTTCAGCGTTTCAAAAATGTTATTAGCCCCCTTTAGAAAGTCACCAGCAGCATCATCATCAGGAGCATATTTGACCGGGGAAGGTTCCCAAGAAGACATATTTGTGCAGCAAACAGGATGCAGCTTAATGCCTATCTCATTGAAAGTGCATTGATGATTGAGGGATTTCCACAAATTCAGGCTCCTAGAACGGACCTGCGGAAGCGTAATTGCTGAAACACTAGATGGAAGCCGAGCTGGAGCTGCCATTCTTGGTAGAAAAGCTGAAATTTGATTAGTTTTGAGTCAGAGTTGTGCTTACACTTGTCTGAATGACAACCAAAAGTAACTACAAATGAAAAGTCAACAGAGACAAATAAGGAAACTAATGTTTGATTGGATCTAAATATGAGTGCTACACCTTCCTTTACGATCATGGCAGAGTTCCCATCAATTCAACAATGCAGATTACTCAGGTCATTTCTTTACAAGCCAAGGCTTCCTTCAGTGTTCTCTCAGGACAGACATAATAAAGCCTCAAGATGGTTTAACATTAATGACAAGCAACAAAAATGGACAACGTACATAAATAGCTATTATGTCTGTGAAGTTTACTGACTGTTTGTAGAATCAACCTCATATAACCCCTGATGGAGCCTTAAGCTTCTCAACTTTGTTTATTTGAATCGCCGTCAGTTCATCTAATGAGACTTTGAAATGTTCGCAAATGTAATTACCTTTCATTTGTTAGTGGTGTTTTGCGTAATCACATTAACATATATTGTCCAAACTAGGAAGTTCTCTCATAAAAAGCAATAGTGTAATGAGAAGAAGCATGAGCTTTAGTAATTATTGCAGTTCAGCAACATCTTTAATGGCATATCTGATGAATAGGGCTGTATACGAACCGAGTTCGAGCCGAACAAGGGTGTGTTCGAACTCAGTTCGTATATTTTCAGATATGTTTGGGCTCGGCTCGTGTTCTCTAAGAGCACGAATGCTGATGTTTGAACTCGGCTCGAGTTCGTTGCCACAGAACTCGGGCTCGGCTCGTTTGTCTAAATAAGCGAACCGAGTTCAAGCTTCAAAATCCGTTCAAGAACTCAAGATGGAACCACAAATGTACAGACCTAAAACCAATTTCGACCACCGTACTACAGATCGAGACCCTCCGTCGACCAGATGATATTGAATGGAATTGGAGATCCGACTTTAGATCTGCTGTTTTCAGCGGCTGCGGCGTGGGATCTGCTGTTTTCAATGGCTGCGGTGTGGCCGGTGCTCTGGCTAGCCGTGTGGGCGATGCTCTGGCCGGCGATGTGCTTGTGTGATGAGAGAGGGGGCAGGGGTTGTTTAGACTGTTAGAAGATCTAAGTAAAGGAGGCGGCATAGGCTGTGATTTGGTCGGCGGCATGGGCATTGTTGATAACTACCTAGAACTGATGAGAGAGGGGGCACGGTCTCTAATGAGATGAGAAAGAATTTGGTGAGAGAGAGAGAGAGCATTTAATCCACATGCTTACACCGTCCCATCCCAACACAGATATTTTGTGTATATATTGTTTTGTTTAATGAGTAAACGAACATATATTCATTTATAAGGCTCGGCTCGTGTTCGGCTCGTTAAGTAAACGAGCCCTCTTGTTCACGAACATTAATAAGCAAACATCATCGTGTTCAAACTCGGCTTGTTTAATAAATGAGCCCTAAAATTATGTTCGTATTCGGTTCACTTATTACATGAACGAACATGAATGAGTTTTTGAGAGAACGAATAGCGAGCTGTTCGTGAACAACTCTGTTCATTTACAACCCCTACTAATGAAGGGTTTGATACACATCCTGCATCCTTCTCCACCACGAATGTCTAGTGTCCAAACAAGTGCTTAATACACTTGCAAGAGTTGACGGAATATAGGTTGCACTTAGCATTCTAGGTTGTATCTGTATACTTATTTGTGACATTCTTCTTAGTCCTCGACCAGAGTGCAAGTGTGCGACAAGATTAACACAAATATAAGAAATATCGTCATGCTTATCACATAAAAAGGATTTCCTCGACCAAAACAGTTTTATACAACATAGTATCGACCAAATAACTAGCATTTTTATCTCCATATACAAACTTAAGTGTCAAAGCTGTCACAAGGAAACATCTCATGCTAACTCATTTCTTCTGTTCCTGTGCTTGTGGAGGCCGTTTGCAGGTAGCTCGAATGGCAAAACTGGTAGTCTAACAAATATGACAATAGTCACAGCAGCAATAGAGGCAGGAACTCCTACAAATGATAAATAGGTGCAGCACTTTCCTCAAGATACCTAGACTGGTACACACGCGCGCTGACACACACGTATCTATATGATTAGTAAAGGGCAATCAACTTGGTGTCACAGTCTCTCACTGTAGTTTATCTATCAAAATTTCAAATCATTTCTTTTGAGATGAACTGCAAAACGAAGTTTTTCCCCCTTTTCACTCCACCAATTCTCCACTTCACACACATGCACAGCACAATGTGTGAGAATTTGTACTACTACCATGGGCAACGACCGACGTCTATGGGGCTACCAAAAAGAATTATAAAACTAAATCTCCGTCTTGTATTCTTCCTCAAAACAATCAAAACCAACCAAAAACATGACCGAAATGGTCAAAAATCCCTCAAAACGTTTAGAATTCTAAGCTCACCACAACATCGAACAGTCCCTCGATATGAAAACATTGATCCATGACCACCACCACTAGTATATCTAAGCACAAAGGCATATAATCAGAGTAAAACATAGAAGTCGCTGAACTTGCACAAATTTAGAAAGAAAAACAGAATTATACATCACATCTGTAGCAAACTACTGTTTGTTCTGCATTTAACATTAGTCTATTAAAGGACTTGCAACAAACCCCAGTAAATGAGCAGAACAGAGAGTGTAAGTAGGGCTCAGTTTGATTGCTTTCAAGAAATGAACAGAATAACGAATAGGGTTTGTTCGGATTTATCAAAGGGGCGCAAATCGAAAATTAGGGCACAAACAAACGAAATTTACCTCAACTAAATCTTGAGCCGAGATGCCAGATACCGGAGAAAAACGGAGAACAGAAAAACGTTTGTTATTTATTAGGTTCTCAATACGCCCACGTATTTTTATCATTTCCATTATTTCTTCCGTAATTATATCAGCCAATAGAAAATCAGGGATTTAGATCTCCTGCTATAACCATAGTTATGAGAGTGTTGTCTTCGGTCTGTGAGAGAGAAGGAAGAGAGAGAGATGTAAGCATGATTTACACAGCACCCCCTCTCTTTCTTCCTTCTCTCTCACAGACCGAAGACAACACCCCTATTACAGCAGGGATTCAAATTCGAAAATCAGAGGTTGTCTGTTAAAAAACTTTTGGTTTTCATATGGCAAAAGGATTCTTTTTTCAATGTTCCTTCTAATATTTCATTTTTGTTTTAGATAAATTATAATCAAACAGCTAAAAAAGTGAATATACCTCTCAATTTTTCAATAGAATTCAATCTATGTCAGAAAAAAGCCCAAACAAAAAGAAAAAATATACATCATCGACCACATGCGTGCCATCACGGAAAAACACACCCTACCATCATGCCCGTAACGCTCCAAAGTTTTTAAAACTTTAATTACAGATAAATAAAGGCCAAAATGATCTTAAATTATCTGAAAGTCTTCCAAATGGTTATAAAGAGCATCAACAATAACCCTCCAATTTATATGATTTAAATAATAAGCCGGCCTAATGCAGTGATATTGTCCTAATTACATGGAATTCTGAATTAAATATCCAAATTAACATAATTCTTCTTACTACGATTTCTAATAGTCAAAATAACTCTAAACTTAAACTGTTAGATCTCAGTCACACAGCTAGTCCCGTAATCTAGTCACTTTTATTGATCACCTAAAAAGAAAATAATAAAAAAGTGAGATAAATGTCTAGTAAGGTCATTAACAGACCAACCAAAATGGATACAAAATATTAGAGAAAAGAAATTATTAACGTACAGAATTTAACAAGAAAGACAAAATTCAAAATGCCAAATATGCTTTTCTACATAGACAGATATGCCATACGAGCTAGGCATATATAATTATCTGACATGTTAGATAAGGTTAAGAACGTAAGATCGTGATCTCTAACTCATCTTACAAAAACTATAACATATTTAAATCCACGTGAAAAGACCAGCAACGCAACAGAGAAGTTATATAAAAGTGACATAACTCATAAGAATACCCTTGTGATAACAACATCAATTAAATACATGAAGAGCAATCATTTGTCTAGGAAAATTTCTAAATAAGTCGACGCCCAAATATTTGCCTACATCACGCATTCCTGAACGTTTTAATTCAATCGCACAAGTCATCGAAGGACAATAACATACAAAGAATGTTTCAAACACAATCAGAGTATCTGGTTGATTGATAACATGGAGCACAAAGATATATTATGGGCATTTAGAAACATTAAGAGTCTGTTTGAAACCAATTCTATTAGGATTTGAATTTCAAATTTAGAATTAGATTTCGAATTCAATTCATTTTTTTTATTTGGAATGCAAGAGAATTCAAATTATAGAACTTCTATTTTTTATTTGGAGAACAAAAGAAATGGGAAGGTAATAAATTTTTAGACAATTATATCTTTGATTTATAATGAAAAAAACTACGATAACTGATTTCAAGTGTGCTATTGCCAGTACATGGTGGTGATGGTGATGGGGGGTAATAGAGTGGTGGCAGCAGCGGCGATGGTGATGACGATGGTGATAGTAGTGGTGGTGGTGCATTGGTGATAATGGTGGCAGTGGTGGTGATGGCGGTAGCGATGAAGTTGGTGGTGGCAACAGTGGTGTTGATGGTGGTAGTAAAAGTGATGGTGGTGGTAGTAGTGACGGAGGTGACAACAGTGGTGGTAATAATGGCGGCAGCGGTGGTAGTGATAATGGTGATGGCATGGTGGTGGTGGCGGTGGCGGTGGCGGCGATAGCAGTGGTGGTGATGATAGTAGTAATGTCGGTGGTAATAGAAAAATAGTATGACGGTAGCGACGACGGTGGTGGTGGCAATAGTGGCGATGGTGAAAGGTAGTGGTGGCGGCAACAATGTTAGTGCTGACGATGATGGTGGCGGTGGTGACGGCAGATTTGGTAGCGGCAGTGGTGGTGGCAGAGGTAGTGGTGGTGCAATGGCGGCTGCGACGGTGGTGACAATAATGGTGACGATGGTGTTAGTGGTGGTGGCGGCGACGGCGGCGGCGGCGGCGACAGTATGGGGTGACAACAGTAGCTGTGGCGGTAATGGTGGCGAAAGTGGTGGTGCTAGTGGTATGGCAGTAACAACAGTAAAAACAGTGGTGGTGGGTTAATTGTTGAAGAAATCTAAAAAATGATAAAATAGATAAATAATTACTTTTAATTCAAATCTTACAAGATCCAACTATTTTTCATCGAATTTCACATCATAAAAACAAATCCAATCAAAACCCATGAAATTCAATTCCAATTTCTTTTTTTGATGTTCCAAACAACAAAATTTAATTATTTGAAATGAAAATCCATCAAATTTATGATTCCAAACACATTCTAAGGAGACAATAAAATATATGGGTCTTAATGGAAGAGCGTGGAATGTGGAACTATGGATTGAAATGTTTTAATCAGATTTTGGAACAAAGAAAGAATATGACGGGACCAGACTTGGCAGACCAATCGTAGTAGCCGTGTAGGTAGCAGAGGCGGAATCAGGAATTTTTTTCAGGGGGTGCAATAATTATATCGAATCCACCAATTTTTTATTAAAATAATATTAAAAACAGAGTGCACTTAAAAAGGCATACAAAAATGTAGCAAAATGCATTGTTGGAGACTCCGACTCCTGATTGTTGGAGTCATTGTTCACTTCCATGGAATAAACCTGATCCTTTCCAATACCCAAAATTGAGCGATAGAATGTAGCAAAAGGCATTGGAGAACCCTGATTACCACCAGGGGCCATATTGAAATAATAGAAACCTCCTCAATATCCTTAAGACAAGCCAAATTGAAACTAACCAGTTTTTTAAAAGCAGTGAGAACCCCCCAATATAGCTCCCCATAATACAATGATTTCGTATAATGAACTGAGAATCAAAGTCCACCCATAATATAGAGATAATTCTCAAATCTCACACAACCCAGATCTCCCAAATCTTATTCATAAAACCCTTCAATATCCAGCAGACAAGAAAACCTTAATAGCAAAAAAAACCCAAACACAACTTAGCTATATTTATCAACCTAACCCTCAAAGATTACAAATTAACAGAGCCCATATCAACCAAAATTGAACTCAAAATAATAGTGTCATAACCACCCAACCTGAAAATAATTCCACAATCCAAAATTAATTCAATAGAATTCAATGATAAAGTTCAAGAAAACGGTACCCGAATCAGAAAAAGCAGGAGAATAGATTCGTATCTAATAAGTACGACCAAAGATGTATTAACAAAAATAATTAACAGTATAAACCAAACAAAGACAAGTACAAACCAATGAAAGATGGTACCTTGATGACACAAGAAAACAAAAGGGCTCTAATGTCAAAACAGGACAAAATATGGAACCGCACTAGGAGTACTTTGTTTACTTCTTTAGATTGAAATCTTCACTAGCAAACTAGCAGTAGCAATTGAAGAGCAGGAGCCTCGTCGGAGTAGTCATGGCTTCGCCTGAGCGGCTGAGCCTTCTTTCAGTCGTGATGGCCGGTCGGCGTCAAATCTGGTCAGAGTTCGTCATGGTTGTCGCCTCATTGCGAAGTTCCAAATCTGGTCCCGGTCGTCGCCTCATCGAGGAGTTTGTCACGGTCATCACCGTCGTCAAGCCGTCAACGACCGTGCCGGCGGTCACTGTCCTCACGGTCACGATAAGAGATAGAGAGAGAGAGAGAGAGAGAGAGCCAAGTGCCAACTGGAGTGGGTCTCAGGGAACGGGGTATCGGTGCAATTCCTAAAAAAATATTTATCAAATTTTCAGGGGGTGCTTTAGCCCCCCTTGTCACCATGTAGTTCCGCCCCTGGTAGGTAGGCTCTGTCCGAGTACTGAGATCATTGCCATGTAATGGTACATAACTATGGAGTTTAATTTTAGGGCTAATTACACCCATGTCCCTGAGGTTATGTGGTAACTACAGTCAAGGACACTAAGTTTCAAAATGTAACATACGTGACAAAAAACGTTAAAAATGTATCATTTATATCCATCCGTTACAGTTTCGTCCAAAAATTATAATTTTTATCATTACGTATTTTAAAAATGACAATACTGCCCTTGTACAGTATATCCAACCCTAATTTTCAAATTAGGGTTTCAATATCTAACCCTGATTCAAAACCCTAATTTTCATATTAGGTTTCTCTCTCCAAACTTTTCTCCAGATTTGCCGCCCACTCCCTCACCCCACGCCGCCGGCAGCCCAAGCCCCTTCCTCGCCCTACACCGCCAGCAGCCCAGCCGCTTCCCTCAAACCATGTCGTCGGTAACGCAAGCCCCACCTCGTCACCGCTGCAATAGATCTCCCACTCTCGCCGTCACAGCTGTGTTGTGAGCTTGAAGACAACGATGGAAGTCGCCAGCCGCCCCATCAGAGTCCAATCCATAGCCCAAAGTGGCGCAGCACCTCAAGTCCCACCCGAATACATTCAACCCCCAAAGACCAGGCCCAATAACCCGACAGCCCGCCCCGCCAACAATAACCCTATCCCGTCAATCAACCTGAGTAGCGCCGTGAGCGACGCCGTTATCCTTCGCACCGAAATCGGCATAGCCTGTAGGGAGTGGGGTGTGTTCCACGTGACCAACCACTGCGTGCCTCCAAAACTACTCGACGAGATCAGACGTATGGGGCGCACGTTCTTCGAGGCATGTCGGATGGACGAGAAGTTCCTGTATTCTTGCGATACCAGCGGGGCCGCTACAGAGGGGTACAGCAGCTCGTCCAGGATCTACGACGGTGATGATGTGAAGGATTTCAGTCAAATTGGTGGCTGCGGCGTGGTGGTAGTGAAGAAGAGTGAGGGTTTTGAACTCTAATTTGAAGTAGTGGCATTGGAAACCCTAATTTGAAGTAATGGTATTTGAAACCAGAAACCTTAATTTGAAATAATGGCATTGAAAAAAAAAATAAGGTTCCAACTTAGGGGTAATTATGTCTTTTCATTAAAACCGTTAGAATTTTTAAAATTTCATTTGGTCAATGGACATAAGTGTAATTATTGCAAACTATTATTCTCGGGTGTAATTACCCCATAACCTTAGGGACATAAGTGTAATTAGCCCTTAATTTTATTTTATTTTTATCTTTTTTCTTTAACAAGTAAAACCACGGAATGCATGTAACTAACGGGGGCCAAAATCTATGGATGCGGAATTTTCCTGCATTACAATCAACTAAACAGATTTAAGAGTCTGTTTGGGATTGATTAAAAAAAGCAGATTCAGTTTAAATTTTAATCAATTTTCAAAATCTGATTTAATCAGAATTAGTTTACTGTTTGGCAAAACTAGTCGTAAACTAAATTAAATCTATAAAAAGTGTTTGGATAAAAAGTACTTAAATCAATTTCACTATGATACAATGATCATAGAGGACACTCAATAAACAGTTTTTTTATATTCAAACAACGTTAACATAACATTTATTCGTAAATAACTATAAAATAAAAGATTACAAGATAAGAAGATAGAAAAACTTACAGAAATGGTGTGGAGGAAGAGGGCGGTTGTATCCCTCTCTGTGTTTTAGCCGTAGGAAAAGAGTAGCAATACGAGAAGAGATAAACTCTAAAAAATATCTAATTAATTAAGAGTATGAGATGTCTTTTTGTAAAAAAAAATATGGGGATAGGATGGTAAATTAGAAGGTCAAACCTGATTATAAAAAAAATTATTATTTTATAATCCTCGCTTTTGAGGATTATGGATTAAATCAATTTTTAACTTTTGGAGATGGATTAAATCTCTTAATCTCTTTTGCCAAACACCCACATACCTGATTTAATCTAGATTAAATCAGGTTTGATTATCCCATAATCAATCCAAAAACTTCCTAATTTACGTGTAGTCTCTTCGGTATTACCATCTATGGATGCAGAATTTTCCAGCATTACAATCAGCTAAATAGATTTAATTTAGGTGTGGTCTCTTCAGCGTTACCACTGCATAAAGTCTAAATCATGTCTAAGACGGTTCACATATGTATAAGAAGTACAATCATATTATCGTACATAACTAAACATCATGTCGCCGTTATTTTAAGGTTATAGTGTTTAATAGAATGTGTAAGACGGTTCACATGCGTAAAGCTTCAATTCGAAATTGTCCAAGACTATGGAATGTAACATTCATTCGGATCGGAGGTTTGGGGTGATAACATGAATTAGAGACAAAAAAAAGGTCTTGCGCTAAGGTTCGGCACCTCCCTTTATTCATTGGATTCTGGAGGCAGTCATGGGAAGGATGGTGTGCTCTACTATGCTTCTTTTTAAAACTTTCTCCTTTCCCTCCCCTTTCTCTCTTTCTCCCTTACTCTGTCTCTCCGTCCAATTGGTTTGCCGTTGAATGGTGACAGGCATCACGTCATTCTCTGATGGGTGGTGAAGATCCCGCGGAACGACGGATGATCAATTTTGAACGCAGCTGAAGGGGCGAGATCATCAGATCTCGCGTCAACCATCAAAGCCACTCAGACCCAGAGCTTGTTGCCTTCAAAAAAAAAAACTTGATCGGATCTCGATCTGTAGTGCTAGTAGCAGACGAAGGAAATGGCATCTCTTCGCCGTTCGTCAGGACTCCCTGAGATTCTGGTACATACGCCGGCCCCTCTTACCTTTTCAGCTTTCCTTTAGTCTATATGCTAATTGCTTAGCCATGCCTGATAAATTTTAGACCACCACTATTGTGTCACTCCTTGTTTTCTTCCTTGGTTATGTTGTGGTAAAGTTTGTCGGTTCTTTCATGGACCCTGGCCTTTTTCATTACAGCGAATGTCTATTGGGACATTTGGAGGGGTGGGTCTTTTAATTTTGTTGCTTTAGTCTTGTTTAGATTTTCTCTAGGCGGGTAACAATTTCAGGCATTTGGGATGGGGTGGGGTGTGGGGGATGGGGGAGGGGCGTTGATCTAGTGGTTTTTATTTGGACCTTCTAATGACCTTATTTTGTTTAATGTTATTTTACAAAATTTGTACTTGTTGTGATAGTTAAGATAGAAGAAAAGAAGAAATATAACCAAAATCTTCTTTATGAATGAAATGTTTTTCCTATTAACCACGGAAAAAAAAAACTACAAAAGGATAGTTTTTTTCCAAAACTATGCTTTGCTTCTTTTTCGAAAATTTTTATCATCGAGTGTCTTCAGACGACCTTCCAGTGGCCTTGTGCTTTGCCTAAATGTATGTTTCTCTGTTTATTGGCATATATAATTCTATTGTATTGGTCTTTTGTTGTGAGTTACCGTATCAAAACAGGCGTGTTGTATTGATAAGTTATAGCCTTGAGAAGATATTTAGCAGCCTTATATCAGCCCGCAGCGCCATTCTTTTCCTTCAAACAAAACTTTCCAAAGTACGTGTGATATACTGCGTGGCTTTTGATATGGCACTCACTTATCATGAGCTCGCAATGGAAGAGAATTAATCAGGTCTATCTTCTAACTGTAGGCTAAGCAAATATGTAAACAAAGGGCTCATCGAGTCACCAAAGCAGATTGAAATATCATGAGAACTGAGATACCTTGGACGGTAAAAGATGGTGAGAAGAAAGTAGCCTAAAGATTCAAGACACTTTTATTATATTAAATTTTGACTCCTACCCGAGTTGTAAGAATCTTTTTCCAACGCTATAATAGTGACAATTAATAGTTGCTAAATATTTCAAATGTCTTTTTTTCTAACACTTTCAGTGACAATTATTAATATTATTTTTTTAGCATCACTAAATAAAAGTCACTAGAAACATTTAGAGACGATTAATTGTTGCTATATTTAGGGTAGGAGGAAGATTCCTTCAATCGGAATAGTAGCCAAATTTTTTTCTTTGTGAAATCCATTTCAGTTTTGTTTTCAGAAAAACAAAAATCAAAACCACTTTGAGTTTTCTATTTCTACAAAATTGATAGGTTGTTTGATACAATTTTGCATAATTGGTTTTTACTTTTTGTTTTTTCTTTTCCCTCGCTTCTCTTTTCTTTCATTTTTTCAATAGTTGAGAGTTCATGAGCTCTCATGTTCAACAACCAGAAACGCCTCTACAACGACCAACACTTCTGTGGTGATTGGTAGTTTTTATAATTTGGTGTTCAGGGGTGTCAGTCATTGGTAGTGGTGGGGGTGGTAGCAATTAATGGGTATGGTGTTTGACAATATTAATGCTTAAATTTTCTTGGAGTGATAAGAGTTGGTGAGAAAAATTGAAGGGAAGAAGAGATATAAAATAATTCCAACATAAGTTGAAAGATGGATCTCAAAAAAAAAAAAAAAAAAATGAAAGTTGAGAGCTCAAAAATGGAGTCTTAAAAAATAACCCCATTTTAAAAACTGATTTATAAAAGTGAAGGGAAAAAAAACTCACTCAAATGACAATATTTTTCTAGTTTTAAAAACAAAGATAAGGTAACGTTTAAAACAGCTTTAGGTAGTCGGAATAAATGGAATAGAAGTTTGGAAAGGATAATGTTACCATTTCGCTTTCATTCTTGAACGCCTTCCAATCCCAAGCCTTGATCTGCTTCCCACCCAACCATGAAGCTAATTAAAGCAAAGAGCCTGAGAGGTGGTAAAATACACAACAGAATATTGAAGTGCTCCAAGCCGGGTTCCCGCAACCCTTTTTCTGTGCGGAAAAATTCTGTATTGTCAGTTACGTGCAATTACGATAGATGTCACAAAATTTTTTAAGATGGTCAAAACCATGGCAGGGGCGGAGCGATAACAAAATAGGTGCAGGCTCCCAACAACCGGCCGAGGCATATGTACTTCCGGCTTTAGATGACCCAAAAAGCAACATGGGACATACAGCTGAGCTCGCTTCTTGAACCATATAAGCAGAGAGAGAACATGGCCCTAAGAATTGGACGACTCCAATGGCGACATTTCATATACCATGCAAAGTAACCATAGGTAGATAGCAAGGCTCACTTAATTTACCACTTACCATATAAGCGTGTATAGACAGCATGGTTCAAACAAATCAAACCTTAAGCAATTACTGCATTCTGTCAGCTTAATTGAAACGAGGAAGACCAGTTAAGCCCAGTATCAATATATCCAGGAATAATTTCCAAAAGATGATGTAAGTAATCCGCGTAATAAAATCCACAGCTAACTTCTCCAAGCTGCGGCTATTGTCACAAATCACCATTGTCACAAATCACCACAAACAGATACAATCAACTCTCTAACGCGTCAAAAGCTCCAACTTAAATGAACATTTGGGTCTACAGAACTCCGGATTCTTTAGTTAGCAATTCATTGTGAATGTATAGTCGACACAACCCTCTATTTTCTAAGGCATGTGAGTTCCAAAACACTCCTCTAAAGGGCGAAGAGTTCAACTATTTTCATTTCCCATAGTGCTTAAGAGATATATTGCTTCAATCGTGATAAGAAAGGTTACAGCTATAATATGCTTTAGCATGCACTTGTAAACTTAAAACACTTATATACTAAATCATATGAATCAACAATTTTGAGCTTATTTCCTCCATATATATATATAGATTAATTGGTTAAAGTCAAATCTAATTTAGCGCAGCAAATACTTTGGGACGAGAAGTTTTACCAAAACCCATATAAGAATTTGTAAGCAGGACCAAATGAGGATTATTTACTCTTCGTCTTCCTCTAACAACAACGGACCATAGCACATTGCACATCTTGTTGCTGACATGTCATTGAAATAGGTGCACTGATCACATGCCCAACCATCCAATTTGTCTTTGCTTTGGGGCCAAAAACCAACCTCGTCTCGTTTTCTTTTTTTGGAGGAAGAACTTACATCCGATAGATCATTTTGTAATGCTGTAACCAACTTCTCAAAGTGGTTCCGAGTCACAGAAGTCAGATGGACTAGTTTTCTCTGAAAATCAGCATAATTGACTACATCAGTAGCTGAAATTTTCTCCATGAAATTAGCTTGTACTTCCCTCTCTACGCATTCATGAAGTTTTTCTAAAGCAGCCTCAGCCTGATGTTGCAAGAACTCGAACAGTACTTTCTTCGCAAGTTCGCGTGCGGGTAGGTAGTATCCATAAGCATATGTCCACGTGAGAATCTGCCTACATTCAACTATCTGTACCCATGCTTCTACAAGATATTCCAACTCTATCTCAAGTTTCCCCAAATTTTCGCTAATTTCCTTGATTTTCGTAGTTCGCATCTGATGCAAATCCGCTGCTGCTTTCTTTGTTGATGTTAGGTTGGCCTCCCAACGTTCAAAATAATGCGTGTATCTGTCCAAAGACTCCTTGGCTTTTTCTCTCCTCATCGTGGTCTTGTCCTTGTACACTCCCTCCTTGTAACCATTGCACCAAACAGAACTATTATGGTTTTGCCAAGAACCAAGACATATCCAGCAAAACTGATGCAAGCACGGAGGCCCACACGTCATGTGATTGCAACCCTTATTTTTCTCAATGTTTCGCTTGCACTTGGGACAAGGCTTCGAATTTGCAAGAATCCAGTTCATGTTCTCAGACTCGTCGCTGTTTTTCCTTATCCACTTGGCCCTAGTATCGCAGTCCACAGGACGGTGGACTTCCTCGGTACAATTCCAACAAAAGCTATGTAAGCACAAGCAATTTACGTCATAAACTTCACTCCCAACTTCGTATTCAACAGCAAAGTCGCAGCCTGGTGCAGGACACCATTTCACATTTTTGCTATCTTCGACGTAAGACCTAACAATGTATCGATGATACCTGTTCTTATCTTCCTCGGAGGCCAACAGATCAACCATATCTTGACCCACGGCCGCGTTACAAGATGGATCCGGGCATCTAAGCGTCAAACAACCGGGCCCATCATTGATGGATGTGCTAATATAACCTTGCCAACATGTAACACAAAACAGGTGGGAACAAGCAAAAGTACACATCACCTTATCAAGAGGGTAGCTTTCGAAACAGATCAAACACGAAACCGATTGATCGCGAGGAAGGCCGGCGGAATTAGCCGGCTTCTCTGTTAGCCCAACAGCCTTGCGTACACCCTCTTCGTCGGCAAACCATGCCTCGTGGACGGCAGTGACGCTCCAGTTGTAACGCCGCAGCAGCGTGCACGCGGCAACTCGCGATACCGAGAGAACGGTAGCGATCTCGGTGATTTCACCCTCGAGACGCCGCCGAATGTCTTCTTCTTTCATGATCGTGTAGCTTTTCTGCCGGAAAATTTTAGAGGGATCCAGAGAGCCATCACTATCAGAGTCTACTCCGTCATCATCGTTCATAGAGAACTCTGGATCCATGCCCCCAAACAATTGGAGAAAAGACTAAAGATTGTTCAACTAGAAAAACCCTAGGGGAGAAGGGGAGGCACCAAGGACTTGTAGAACAGATATACCCGAGTTCCTTTGAACCGAAGCTTTTGCTGTACGCTGACACACAACAATTTAGGCGTAAAATATGGGATTAGATTTTGTTTTGGAGGGTCTATTTTCACCTCCAGTTATGCATTTTTACCCATCCACATGCTATATGCTGACTAAACTGCCCTCACAGAATACCTCCCGGAAACACCAGCTAATGTTTTCTTTGGCCTTGTAACAATGTCTACTGATAAATTAAATAAATATCGTTTGACAAGTACAGATGCGGTAAATATAATAAGTATGGTCCGCTTTATATATTCTAAATCAATATTAAGATGGGAGCAATCTATGTCAAGATGAGAGCGTCTATCTACGCACTGGATTTTTATGTTTTTTGACACCCTCATTTTTCATTATTTGACGAAGTGTTAAATTATTTAGTGACAATTTGACGTGTGAACAAACGCATGAATGGAAGGAGGAAATCCAATGAAGGGAACAAAAACTCAAAGGAAAGAAATCCAATGAACGGAACGAGTATTGAAGTCATGCGACTTTAGAAGGATCTTGTTATGTTCTGCAGCGAATTTGGAAGGCAATGAATGATGCATTATACATATGAATGTTGGAGAAAATACACCACCCATAAGCGAGTGAAACTTGTCCTCAGTATAGTCAAACATAGACCATGGAAATAGACGCCTTTTTCATATATTCTAGACTTCTTCTTTTCAGAAAACTCAAGAATTCCCGCCTAAACAATCCTTGGACACTAAGGAATATGTTCGCTTACGGTGACTACCTCTCACGTAACTGCCTCCAACTAGGAAGATGAACCCTCCGTAGTATGCCGACCTTCTACTCTCAACATGCTTTCTCTCCTTCAGAATTTTATCTTTTCGGGTGATTCCCATCTGGCTAGTCACCGTTTGCCTTGTGCTTTGCAATCTGTTCCCCTTCTCGTTTGGTCCTGTCCAAATTTCATTGACGACAATATATGTGGTGGAATATTTTGTGATTCCTATCTTATCGCTTAGTCCAAATTGCAGAAAAAAGCCAGAAGGTTCCAACCAGGGGTTCACTTTCAGGTTCAACTATAAGAACCAAGGCTCGGCGGTTTTTCCTATGTATCATCCTTGATATAACTTACCAACAAAGTTATTTCTATAAGCTTATGGCTAATTAATGAGCACAAAGATGAAACAGTAACTGTCGTTAAAGCTAAACTTTGCTTATGGTAGAAACTTTCAGCAGCAAATGTTCAGTAAGGGCTTTAGAAACAACTCACAACACCGTCATCACTTTCGTGCCCCCCAATGTTAAACCAGAAAGAATAAGGGCATGGTAATACAAAAATTACCATAACCTAATATGTTAGTTCTCGAAAAACTCTTTCACGAGTGGGTCCCCTGAATTTTTTTTTAGATTTATGTTCTACTCTTCATTCCGATCATTGGTGCTTCCACTTAACGTTTTAGTAAGCATTGACTTTTTCTTTAGCTTCATTGTATACCACTTTAAACGGCTATTAAAGTATTTCTCATTGAGCACAAAAATGCTTTAAGAACCAGAGAAATGTGTGATCAAAAGTAAAAACTGGGAGTTAGAATTTAGAATCAAAATGTACCTTTCGAAATTATTAGAAACAGTTCTTACATCAAATAGGTTTATTAATCAAGTGTGTAAACATGCCTACAATCGTTTTCGTCTCTCATCAGGTAGCCAACCAAGAGAGGGCAAACATGTGAAAAATGGCCTTATTTGGATCGAAACAGATAAGTTAGGATGATTCATATAACTTAAAGTGGCAAGATAGACCACCAAATTTTTCCTTGGAGAATTTCCATCCATCAATACCTAGACTATGGTTTGTGATGCATTCACACCAAATGACTATTCTACCTTTTGATCTTCAACGGACAGTGGATACGTGTATGTTTTCTTGATGAAAGCAAGATGATTGAAAGAGTGCAAATTATGGGGTTTGATTTGAATTGAAGGCCATTAATATGTTGTGAAACAAACTAGCGAAATAGAATTTTCAAAGATTTGCTTAAGAACAATTTTCTCACCCATATATGTACATATATATACATATGCAATCTTTTCTGATTATAACCCGTGAAATAGGCTGAAATTCAGGTCGCTATGTATTTACAACCCTTTTAAACCCCTCTTTCTCTGGGTAATTCATCAATAATTATTATGCATGCGAGCTCCTTGCGAAAAAAATTGGCCACTATTCTTGGTTGATGATTGAGATGCAAGTAATTTTTTATCATGAGATGTTGCAAAAGTTTTCTTATGCATGCGAGCTCCTTACGAAAAAGTTTTCTAGGACTAACCCAGAACCAACTATCACGGAGTTGCTCTTGTCCATCATGATTAAAGAAGCATTCTCGTCAATAGACTTGTTTCTTTCACATCTGGGTATTGTTAATGTTCTTGCTCCTGTTTGGAGGAAGAGAAAAAGTAATCAACAGTATCCAGGATAAATCAAGCATTTTCAGGCTATAATTCCTTCTTTTGACGAGGTAGGTTGAGGGATCACAAAAGCTACACGAGGCACAAATGATTGAACATTTGCATGCCATCATGTAGAAGAAATTCCATGAATCGGGTCCTACTAGCTGATCAAATGCATGAATGGTGTACTTCAGGTCTAAGTAAGTGTAGTCGAAAACAAACGAAATTGCTCCACTGCACAGCCTTTTTAGTACAAATAAGTCCCATAAAAAATAAAGTTGATTTCAGAGTTATTTTTATCCCTCTCCCAACCCCTCGCTCCTTCACCTTTAGTTTGTACTTAACAGTGCCTACCGCGCTACTCATATGTGGCACTGCATAAGGCCAGTCAAAACCCATTATATGAAAGAAAGTATATAACAATGGACTTATGCTTCTTTTTGATAATGGGACCACACATCACTCCCTTCTCTATTGGAATAAATCAGTCATTGGTATACTATTCTTTTCAAATAGCACAACCCAAGTTATCTCATTTAATTGAAAATTGGAACAAGAGCTGGGTTAGACTTGATTTGGAAGGAAGGCAACTTTTGAGCGACCAGACCCTAGAAAAAATTGAAAGTTTATAACTTTATTTGTGCCAAAATCTCCTGACTGTTTGAGACTTAAGGGAATGACCGAATGAGAGATTGAAATGGGCTTGTTGACTTCGTTTCTTTGATGTTAGGATGGGTTGAAATGGGTGCAATGAACTTGACCCAATTTAGTTTAATTAAAAGTTTACCCAACTTAAACCAACACACTTTTAAATTAGTTGAGATTGGTGGGTTAAATCGGCCCAAATAACAATGCTCGCACTGTATTGCAAAGAGAGAATACAATTCTCGAATGCTTGGATGGTTTGACGAAGTGCTGGCCTCACTTATACATGTTCACTTCCTCAATGGACGGTGGCGATCAATTTGATTGTATGGTGTATAATGAGTATCTAGAATTTTTTTAAAAATCTCTAAATATTTGCATGTGGTACAAACTGTGTATAATTCTCCATAATTTACAAGGAAGGTGTCTTAGGTGTCTAGCGGCACGGTGAGTTATAGTCCCGACGTAAGTGGTGGTCTAGCGGCACTGATGGTAATTAAATGTGGTGAGAGTGGTGGTGTGGCATCAACAATGGTTGTAGCAATTTGATGACGGTGTAATTGGTGATAGGGAGTCATGTCGCTAGTGGTATTTTTGGTGACGATAATGACCATGAACGCATAACAATGATTATGATGATGATAGAAATGTAGGTAGCGACAGCAACGATAACCGTGATAGAATGGCGATAGTATTGCCAGTAACGGTGATGGCGACACCAACGATGATGGTGGTGGTGGTCATAATGGTGTGGCAACAAAGACACCGGTGGCAATCTAGTTGGGATAATGATGGTTATAATAGTAGTGGTGGTGTCCGTAACAGCATGTTGGTGGTGGAGGTGTGGTGACGATAGAAGTAGCCAGGTGGTGAGCATAGAGGTCTAGTGCTGGCGGTAATAATGGTAGAAGTGGCGGTGTTTGGTGATAGCACATGGAAAATAATGTTGTTATGATGGTGGTGGTGAACTAATGTGGCAGTGGGGCACTCAAGTGTTGGCAAAACTGATGGTAACAGTGGCAATGGAGGCAAATATGTGGTGGTGGTGATGATGGGATGGTAATAGTGGTGATAATGGCAATGAAAGTGGTGTGAGAGCAATGGAGGTGGTGCGGCTGGTGGGTTCATGAGTACGGAAAAAGCAAAACTAGTAACATAGTTGTCTTGTATTCATGTAATTTCAAATCTTATGAAATTCTACTATTCTTCATCTGAATTCACTATATAAAAATAAATCAAGCTAAATCTCATGAAATCCAATTTTCAACTCCTTTTTTTTATTTTTCAAACCATTATATTTGAGTAAGTAGAACAAAAATCCAACAATTCTATGGCTCCAAACACCACGCTTAGGTTTTAACATTATCTATTGTACAGAGAAATCAAGGATCTGTTTGACAAAGTTGTGGTTTTTTTTTTTGGGAGAAAAAATATGTGAATGTTTGGTAAATCAATTTTTATTTTGAGTTTTCTTTTCCCTTTAATTTTTTTTAAAAAAAGTATTCTCTTCTTCTTCAACAAAACCCTCCAACCACGTCCATTGCCAGTCACCACCACCCCTCCCCTCCCCCCACCCCCTGTTTTTATTAAATCACATATTCACAACGATGATGGTGTGATTAGCGAAGCTTGCAGGTATGGCGGAGGTGACAATGGCTGCAATATTTGATTTGAGTGACGACGATTGGTCGTCGCAAATCTGTAACGATGATTGTCAGGTGCAATATTTGACGGTGTTATGTGGTGAAGGTAAAAATTACAGTGGTGGTGCTCTGTGTGTGATGAAGGTTTTGTTAAAATGTTGTTCATGTTTTTTGCTTCCAATAAAGTTTGAAAGTTGTATCTCAAAACAAAAATCAAAACTGGAAGCCCAAAGCCCCGTTTTTTTTTTTTTTTCCAGTTTTGTAAACTGCAAATAAATAAACTCGTTTGGCAACCAGTTCGTTTTTTTTTTTTCCTTCAGTTTAAAAAATTAGTTTTTAAACTAAGGCTGTTTTTGAAAACTCCAAAAATGAGTTTTGATTTTCAATTTTCAGACCACCACCACCACCTCCCACCGCCGGCAGCCACCGCCCACTGTCATTGTCCACAGCCGACGACTGCCGGGCCACTGTCGGTGACCATCGGCGGCGACTGCTGCCGACAACCACAGGCGGTTGCGGCCGACCACCACTACTGTCGGCCACCTCCACGCCCCACCACCTCCACCGCAAACCACCACCAAAGAAAAAACTGAGTAATCAAACACAAAAAAAAAAAAAAACTAGGTTATCAAATATTCACTTATTTTTATAATTTTTTTAACTGATTATGATTTTTATTTTTTTGAAAACAGAAAACCAAAACTGAACGTATTGTCAAATGAAGAATGTCAGGGTGAATGTGGACGCTTTATCCTTAATAGATTGTTTGTCCTCTTTATCTACAACTTTTGACAGAGAAATCAACTTCAGAAGATTAAGAAAACGAAAATTGATTACTATTTGCACAATAGTAATAGATGACAAAGGTTATTTGATGGAAGGAAGGGTAACAGACTATTTATAAAGTATCAAGTGATGTTTATGAAAAGGTGTGAACAATTTTTAACTGTTGATCACCCGGTCTTTTAAATTATGTATCGCGGTTTGAAGTGTGTTCCTAGAAAAGTTTTTCTAATAAAATTCATAAAAAAAAAGGGGTGAATAATCATGCCCCTTAAAAATGGATCCAAGTCTAACCGGCTTAAAAATGATAGGCTATTCACAAGATAGGGGCTCCTAGCAACCATGAGCCTAAAGCGTCCTTAGGCCAGCCCAAGCCCAAGTGCACAACACATGTGAGACCCTGTTCAAACCCACTTTGTGTTACTAGAACAATCGAACCTACGACGCGCATATGTAAACTACCCACTCACCTGTCCTCCGGTAAGCAGTATGAGATTGATTTGTTTCTTGGGGTTTGATCCTTAACTTTCTGATTTTTTCCTAGCTTTGAGATCTTAAAATTTTATAACAACTTAGGGTTGGTTTAACAAATTTTTTTTTTTGTTTTTAGTTTTTAAATAGCAGCTTAATTTTATTTTTTTTACAAAAACAAGTGGGTGTTTGATAACCCTTATTTTTTTTAGTTTTTTTTGTTGTTGTTGTTTGGTAACCCTTTTTATTTTAACTTTTTTTTTGATGGTTTGCGGTGGCGGTGGTGGAACGTAGCGGTGGTCGACGGTGGTGGTGGCCGGAGGTGGCTGCCGGCAGTCGCCGGCGGCCGGAGGTGGCTGTCGGCGGCCGGCAGTGGTCGCCTAAGTTGGCTGCCGGCTGTGGGAGGGTGGTGGTGGTGGTCTAAAAAAAAAACCAAAAGTGAAAAAAAAAAAAACCAGTTTTTGGAGTTTTTTTTTTACTCTTCAGTTTAAAAACTGGTTTTTTAAATTGGAGAAGGAAAAAAAATGGTTACCAAACGCACTTTTTTTTTTCCAATTTTCAAAACTGAAAAAAAAAAAGAGGAAAAAAAACCGCGTCAAACGTGGCCTTAATCATACGGCCTGATATTCTTGTTGGTACTTACACTTTATTTTTATGTTCAGGTGTCACATATTGGAAAACTTT
Source organism: Escallonia herrerae (assembly GCA_033070095.1). Classification (NCBI taxonomy): domain Eukaryota; kingdom Viridiplantae; phylum Streptophyta; class Magnoliopsida; order Escalloniales; family Escalloniaceae; genus Escallonia; species Escallonia herrerae. Next base: position 359,191 of record JAVXUP010000318.1, read on the forward strand.
CCAGTAGGTAGTGCCCCCTAATTATATATTACATTTGGCCAACATTTTTTACGGCAGGAAATAAAAAATGAGGATCTTGTCTTTCTTAGGGGTTTATTTTGGAGCAAGAACATAGCAGCACCAAATACAAACGCACATACAAAAGGATAGAACAGAGGCATCTTCCCTCGATGGCACTGGGCGTACATATGCTGTCTAGGCTAAAGCAGAAAATAGGATATGAAATCAGACGCATCTTCCCTCGGTGGCACTGGGAGCACATATCCTGTCTTCTTTGGACCAAAAAGTTTGAGATCCACAAATTTCGAGTCCAGTACTAGAGTGACACCAAACACTTATCTTGAAAGACTGAAAGAAAGTAAGAAAATAGAAAACCTATGAACATTGTTTGTTTCCATTTTGGGGAGCAAAACTGAACTAGAGTCATGAAGTCTGGGAGGGTTATCTACCATGTCTTGAAGCCATGAGGACCTCTCAAGTCATTGTGGATATTAATTATATAGCAAACATGTAGTAATAGTTAAACTACGATCATAGAAATCTCCTCGCCCGATCTCCAGAAAAACCCAAGATCAGCATGCCAACTGATCGATTGTTCAATGAAAAAGAGTAGAGATAAGACAAAGAAAAGTGTGAAGCTACTGATGTCAATATATAAGAAGAAAAAAGAAACACTACAACCAAGAAGCTGTTGATAACTATATGTGTTTCCCTCCGTCGACTTACTTTGTGCTCCTCCTAGATCCATCATGCCCTTACTGTATATCTGCAGGCCAACTCAATCAAAGAAGACCTCTGCGGGAAGACATGTTTAAATGCGTAGTAGTCATCCTAGAACTCTAGTCAGTGAGCTTAAGAACAAAACTTGTTTCGGTATCGGAGACACCCATATTAAAAGTTGAAGCCTTTGACAAAATTTTACTCGATCTTAGCCTGTAAACTTACTTGTATTGCTCCACCTTTTCTTCGCGTTTTTTTGTTTCTGTACCTCTTTTCTTTCTCCTCTTCTTGTTCCCTTGGCCAAAAGGATTCTTGCCTGTGCGGCAAATCTTGCAATTCATCGCCGACCTTTTGTTCAAAGAACTGCACAGATTGCACGTCCAACGTGAAACATCCACATCTGACAGTCCATTCTCTAATGCTTTAACCAAGTTTTCAAAGTAATTCCCAGTAACGGTAGTCAAACTAGTTAGTGTCGCACGAAATTTTCTAAAATTAGTATCTGAATAATCAGTATCATCCACAAGGTAATCTTTTAGTTCCTTCTCCGTGTATTGATGAAGCCTTTCTAAACCGGCTTCCGCTTCAGCTTGCAAGTACTCAAAAAACTGCTTCTTGGCAAATTCGCGCTCGTCTAGGTAGTATCCATATGCGTATGTCCACGATAACACTCGCCTGCACTCGGCTATCTGTAGCCAGGCTTCTCGAACAAATCCCAACTGTGACTCGGGTACGATTTTGCCAAGTTTCTCGAGTTCTGTGGTTTCCATTCTACGTAAACCTGCAACTGCTCTTCTCATCGCTGATAAATTAGCTGCCCAACGTTCGTAATAATGAGCATATCTTTGTATAGGCTTCTTTGCCATGTCTCGCCTCCTCTCATCTTCGGCGTGCTCATCCTCGTTGTAACGGTTACAAGCAAACGAATTGTTGTGAAATTCACCAAGACATAGCCAGCAAAACTCGTATTTGCATGGCGCCGAGCATGTCACGTGCATGCAACCTTTGTTTTTCTCAATCGGGCGTTTGCACTTTGGACAAGGCTTGGAATGCACAAGTATCCACTTCGTGTTTGCAGCCTCGTCCTTGTTTTTGAGCATCCACTTCGCAACGGTATCGCAGTCCACCGGACGATGGGCTTCCTCGGCACAATTCCAGCAAAAGTAATGCGAGCAAAGGCATCTCACGTCATAGTTCCCGCTCCCGGGTTCGTATTCAACCGCACATTCACAGCCAGGCCCAGGACACCACTTGATCAATTTCTTTTGCTCAACGTAAGATCTTAAAACGTAGCGGTTATACTTGCCCTTATCTTCCACGGACGCAAATAACTCAATCATATCGCCGCCCACGGCCATGCTACACGATGGATCCGGGCATCTGAGCGTCAGACACCCAGGTCCACCATCAATAGACGTGCTAATGTAACCTTTCCAACATGTTGTGCAATACAAATGGCAACAACCAGGAGTACTCTTCAAGCTATCAATAGAATAGTTTTCGAAACAGATAGAGCAAATAAAAAGACGAGTGCCACCAGTAGGAACCGAATAAGAACCAGCTGGATTCTCGAGCAGACCAACGGCTTTTCGCACTCCCTCTTCGTCGTTGAACCACGCCTCTTGGACGCCGTTGACGCTCCAGTTGTAGCGCCCCAACAGCAAGGAGGCGGCGGCTTTCGAGACAGAGAGCAGGGTGGAGACTCCTTCGGTGTCGTTGTGGATGCGCTGCCGTATATCCTTCTCCTCCAAGACGGTGTAGCTTCTCTCGTGGCGTGCGGCGTCGACGTCGGCGCTATCCGTGTCCTTATCGATAAAGGTATGATCTTCGGCATCGTCATTATCGCTGTCCGCAGCCTCGGCGTAGCCGGAATCGTAAATATCACCATCGGAATCCATCGCCTGCAAACCCTAGCGGAACTGATCTAGCGTTTCTTAGCTCTTTTCCAGGCTCTGGTATTCTAATAGGACTCAAAGAGGGCAGGTGATTCTTATAGGCAGAGTTGGCGGGAGAGTAGGGTCCTTTCAACTCTATGGTTGGAGGGCCCAACTGGCCCCTGGCCATATGGGCCTACCCGGTCGTTTCCCCGATCCAATTTTCGTGCTGTTGGGAAATAGCGACAGACTTCCACATCTTGGTGAGTACAATTTTTAGCAACCAACGACGCCGGGTTATAGTAAGAGACTTAATTAGGGAAACAATTTTCAATTTTTGTTGTGGTATAACGTACTTGATCCCTAATAGTGTAATTAGAGTGGATCCTGATAGGCTCAAGAGGTGTAAAATCTTATGTTGATACGTACATTATTAGTGATTTGGTTGATCTTCAACCAAAAAGATGTAACGATATTTACTATTAAGAAAAGAGAAATTCGTTCACGAGATTCAAATTTGCACAAAAACATGACATAAACTAAGTACATAAGAATAGGTGCCGTAAAAGATATCGTAAATAAAAATTCAAGTGGGAGTTGCACCTAATTCCACGACGGTCCTTTGAATACGACTTGGGAAATAGAAGCCCAAGGAGCTCCTATCCTAAATTAAGGAGAATATAGTGTTAGCAATCTATCTGACGACAATAACATAGTAATATCACAAGAAAATGAGTGTATATTTAATAAAATCCTATACGAAGACATTAACACATGTATATACGTGTATATTATCTGGTAATTATAACCCAGTAAGGAAGTTCCTTGAGTTTGAATAAAATAAAATAAAAATAAAAAAAGAAGCAATCCGTCTAATTTGAAATTTGCTGATTATTTCATTGTAGATGGAAGATTAAGCACCAGCCACTAGGTAAGTGGTCAAACCCACAATGCATTGTATTATATAAACAATGACTTAATACCAAAAGAAGGGTTGAGATTTCGGTGATAGTGTCTTTGATACGTTATCATATATCTTCTTCATTTATGACAGAATAATTATTTCACTAGCGGGATCGATCCAGTCTCCAATGTTATATGTATCAAACGTGTAATCCGCAGCATTGCCCTTGTAAAAGTTTCGAAATAACATAATTCTTCGCCTGAAGCCACTAGTAAAGAAAAAAGAAAAAGAAACCCCTACCGAAAGGTGTGTGAGACACAAAAGGTGACTCATGTTTCACACACTGAAAAGCTTGTACTAGTCAATTAAGAGCATTCAGAGAGAACACACTACTTTCCTTCCACTTGACGTCCCTACAATTTCATCTTTTTACATCTCATCCCACACATAACTTTTTGTAGCACATTTTACAATCAAACTACCACTAACCCTACTCCATCAACTTAATAACCCACTCCATCACATTTGCACCAATTACCCTCTAACACACCACCATTATTTTTCAACAAAGGAAGGACAATCTAATTAGGGTTAGGTCTTAACTGGGACCTTGTGTGGCTTCTAATCTTAATTTACCAACAAATGACTGTCCCTAATTTACCCGAATTTGGCCGCTAATACTGAAACTACCTACCAATGTACCCACACGCAACGCTCAACTACAATAGTGCGCTCAGAGCAAAGAGGGAAAAAACAAAATATTTGCTAACAGTGTGGTTGCACAAATTTTCCTATGTCTACTAGGGGTGAACATTTAAACTGTTGAAATCGATCTAACCGTGAAAACCGAACTAACCAATCAAACTACCACTAACCCTACTCCATCAACTTAATAACCCACTCCATCACATTTGCACCAATTACCCTCTAACACACCACCATTATTTTTCAACAAAGGAAGGACAATCTAATTAGGGTTAGTTCTTAACTGGGACCTTGTGTGGCTTCTAATCTTAATTTACCAACAAATGACTGTCCCTAATTTACCCGAATTTGGCCGCTAATACTGAAACTACCTACCAATGTACCCACACGCAACGCTCAACTACAATAGTGCGCTCAGAGCAAAGAGGGAAAAAACAAAATATTTGCTAACAGTGTGGTTGCACAAATTTTCCTATGTCTACTAGGGGTGAACATTTAAACTGTTGAAATCGATCTAACCGTGAAAACCGAACTAACCAATCTGTATATTTCCAAACCGATCTAAAAATCAATCGGTTTGGTTTTTTTTTTCCAAACCGTACATTCGATTAGGTCAGTTTGGTTCGAATTTTTTTGAAACCGCATAAACCAAACTAACCGTATACAGTATAACATATCTATATTTTTTTACTAATCCTAGTTATTTTTTACTAACCCTAGTTATTTAACTACTCATATAAAATGGGATAAACCTTAAATTCCTTAATGTAACACATTTTTCACTCGCCGCCTACATTTCACTAAGTGTTATTAATTATGATAAACATTTTTTTTGGAACTTATTCGCATGTATAAGTTATTATTTTTTGGGCCTAAACTTGTCTAAATTTGAGTTTGGCCCAAACCGATTAAACTGTCCAAACCGATCCGTTTAATCCGCAAAAATCAAACCGTTGAAACCAAACCATTCAACCACGTTCGGTTTTTTTTTTTCCTTCCAAACCGAGGTTAGTCGGTTCGATTTGGTATTCAGCCTCCAAAGCGAACCAACCGAACCGTGCTCACCCCTAATGTCCACATTGCCAAGAAGCGATGATCATCGCGAAACTCTAGCTAAAAGACTAAAAGTTAATCTCTTAGCAAGAAATCTGCAAAAACGGATTTAGCGACAATAAGCATCAAGGAAAACTATAAGAAAGCACATAACAAACTGGCCAAACTATAAGAAAGCATACAAGACATACGACCAAACCTAAAACAGCCATGTAGAACTACAACTTGCAGGTAAAGCATAGTAGAAGCGGCTTAGAACTTGTTCTGCATTTAAGAGGGACCTCAACGTTCAATGAAAAATTACATACAAAACCAAGTGCAATCTACAGAGTACTCACAATACACCGGAGATGGTAAACTTTTCAGTACACTAAACTTGTTACATCTTGCGAATGTAACATATACAATGCAGAAGATTGACAAATGTGAATGTAGCTTTTCGACCAGACTAACTGGAGTTCATCTCTAGACGATCGATACACATCCCTAAGCTACATACTTCTCGATCAATAAATAATCTCGTCGTCTTACTAGACTTGTATTATGGAGTAGCTAACCGAGGCGTAGATGTTACAAGAACGACACATTCTTGAATTCAGTGACCATGGTTTGTAGAAAAGTTTGAACACACACAAACCACAGCATTGTGATAGTGCTTGAAGGCTAGTTTAGATGCGATGAAGAGAACAACTTATAACCTCAACAAATTTGTTAAGGCATTATCTTAGTGTATTGCAAAAGTTTGGATGCCGCCTAACTTTCCTCCTCTTCAGAAAAACCAGAAGAAACGGGTTGCTCCAACAAAATATAAAGGGAAACACAAGGTGCCCTTTCCTGATGAGTCGGGGTAAGTACTGGTTATGAGTTATTCATTCTGAATCCAAAACAAAAAGTTGTTCTTGTTAACTCTTGAACCTTACAAAGCACTCCAGCTCTTTTTATCAAAGCCACAAAGAAACACAACGAATTCACCAACTTTCCCAGTGTTAACTGAATAGAATAAAAACCCTAAGCAAACCGACACTAAATGTACTACGTATGTGAGACAATATACCTCACACACTCGCGACTAGATGTTGCATTTGTTGTTAATCAAGTTTTCCGGTATGCATGATCCGCAGACTTCTCATCTTCGGGCTGTAAAATGAAATTATCGGTATATCAAGGGTAGTATTGAGCGTGGTATCTCTTTCCATCAATCTATAGACTTCACTCTCAAAGCCTTATGTGATGCAGATTGGACTGCTCATGTGACGCAGATTGCGCTAGTGCTTGAATAATCGCGTCCTACTACCAGAAGATGCATTCTCCTTGGTCCTACTGTCCTAACTTGGACTGCAATTGTTTCTCGATCTTGTGTCAAAGAGGAATACAGCGCCCTTGCTACATCCCCAGCCGAATTACACTGGTTATGCTATCTATCGCGTGAACTTGGCATACTCCTCCGATTACTTCCTAGCATCAATTGCAATAATATCTCTGCCCTTCACACGGTAGCCAACTCCGTTCTCCATGTGCGCGCTCATCATATTGAAATGGACTATCCCTTAATCCGAGAAATACTAGCTCGTGGTTCTCTTAAAATTCGGTATGTTTCCTCTCATCAACAACTATCTAATTCGGAAGACATGATTCTAGCACGTAGAATCAAAATGGATTGAGCCATTTCATTACCTATGCATTTCACACATGTATATGTCTCTGTATATTTTTCATGTCCTGTATTTAGCACATTTATAACCATAGTATATCTTATCCTTCATTGTAAAGCCAGTATATACGCTGAATGTAAACAAGGGCTAAGTAAGCGTTTACTCACAAATTTTCTATTTCTTTGCTTTGTGTTCTCTCCATTTCTGTTTTCCTTCATGGTGTTTCTGTTTTCCTTCAGTAAACAGAAACACAAGATCCAAGCAATGACTTCTATAAACTGGAAATAAGATCCAAACGAGAACCCCATACTGTTCTCAATCCAAACGAGAACCCCATTCTGTTCTTAATGTGCTGCGAAAAGATGTAAAATAATAAAACTTTTCGTCGGCTAAGGCAAGAAGGCAGAGCATCTAAAACCTCAACAAAATTTCGAAACATAATGAAAATAGTCACCTAATCAACAAAGCCAAATAGTAAAGGTACATAAAATAAACATCAAAATCTCCATATAAAATCCAAGTTTAGGTCAATTTTTAAACTAGGACACTGTCCACTAGCCAGAGAGATGAAAGAACAAAATTTCCAGTGAAATCTTCCTAATTCAGGTATCTTCCAAAGCCAAGTGCAAGAAATTAAGTGACATCCTTCCCTTGGAATGCCTCTTATTCTTTTTCGTGCTAAGACAAACGAAAAGAAACAAGTTGCTCCAGCAAAACAGAAACACAAGGTCCCCTTTCCTGAGGCTGGGTAAGTACTGATTATGGGTTTTTCATTCTGAATCCAAAAGCACAAAGTTGTTCTTGTTATGTCTTCATACCTTACGGAGCACTCTGCACTCCAGCTCGTTAAGCAAAGTAAAAAGAGATACGATGACTTCTTCAACTTCGCCACTGTTAACTGGAAAAAAAAATGAAAACCTTAAGCAAACTGTAGATATGGTCATCGTACAAAGTACCCTGTCAGGTATGTGAAACTACATACCTGCTGTAATAAGTATATCGAATAAATGCATCCTAGACAAGGAGTTCAAAAGCCTTTGTTAGTACAAGGATTTCGTGGATACCTTCAATCCGGCATTCCTTCTATTATCATCTCCTTATTACGCCCTTGATGAAAGGGATTTATGCCTACAAGGCACGTCTTACATGTGGCCGCAGACTTGATATTTAAGTGTGTGCAGTGATCGCACATCCAACGTGTATCATCCACATCTGATAGACCATTTTCCAATGCTTTAACCAAGTTCTCAAAGTAAATTCGAGTTACACTGGTCAGACGAAGTAGTTCTTCACGAAATTCAAAGATACCACAATCTGGATAAGCTTGATCAAAATTGAGGTATTTCTTTTGTCCCTTCTCCATGCATTGATGAAGCCTTTCTAAGCTGGCCTCGGCCTCACCCTGTAAGTACTCAAAAAACTGCTTCTTGGCAAGTTCACCCTCAGGCAGGTAGTACCCATATGCATAAGTCCACGTTAACACCCGCCTACATTCAATAATCTGTAGCCAGGCATCTATGACAAACTTCAACTGCGTTTCTGGTAGGTTCACGTTCTTGCTAAGTATCTTAAGTTGCTCTGTTTCCATGAGATGCAAATCAGCAACTGCCTTCCTCCTTGAATTCAAGTTGGCTGCCCAACGTTCATAATAATGAGTGTATCTCTCCAAAATACTCTTTGCCATGCCTCTTCTCGTCTCCTCTTCGGTGTGCTCCTTCTCATCGTAGCGGTTACATGTCATAGTATGACCATGAGAAGGACCAAGGCATAGCCAACAAAACTCAAAATGGCACGGCGGCTTGCATGCCATGTGCATGCAACCATCAATCTTCTCAATCGGTCGCTTACAGGATGGACAAGGCTTGGTATTTGCAAGTAGCCACTCCGTGTTTGATCCCTCGTCCTTGTTTTTTAACATCCACTTGACCACAGTATCACAATCCAAGGGGCGATGTGATTCCTCCGTACAATCCCAGCAAAAGCTATGTGAGCACAGGCAAGTAACGTCATAGCCTCCCTCACCAGAGGCGTCGTATTGAACAGCAAACTCGCAGCCAGGGGCGGGACACCATTTAGCCTTTTTGCTGTTTTCGACATAAGACCTTACAATGAACCGATGATACTTGCTCTTATCTTCCTCCAAGGCCAATAAATCCACCACATCTTGACCAACAGCCGCGTTACAAGACGGATCCGGGCATTTAAGAGACAGACAGCCCGGGCCGTCAGCAATAGATGTGCTAATATAAGCTTGCCAACATGTAACACAATAAGTATGAACGCAATAAGCCGTACTTTCTACCTCATTGGGAGGATAGCTCTCCAAACAGATCGAACAAAACATAGTACCTTGATCGCTACCAGCACGTGTAGGTAGCCTCTCCAATAGGCCAACGGCCTCGCGCACGCCCTCTTCATCACTGAACCACGCCTCGTGCACGTTGGTTGGGCTCCAGTTGTAACGGTAAAGCAGCAAGCAGGCGGCAACCCTTGATACAGAGAGAAGGGTGGAGATTTCTGAGGTAAGGTCGTCCACACGCCGTTTTATGTCTTCTTCACTCAAGACCGTGTAGTTTCTTTCCTGGGGATTGGCATCGACGTCGCCGTCGTTGTAATCGTCAAACGTGTAATCTGCAGCATCGCCGTTCTCGCTGTACACGGCCTCATCGTAAGAGCCGTCGGAAAAGTACGTATCTTCATCGGCAGCCATCGCCGATGAAGAAGAACCTTAAGGCCGAAGAAGTTGGCGGCAAGTTCTACAAGGAGGGTTGTTTATAGGGCGGAGAATTTAGCAGACTAATCCACCTGCGGTTTGGAGTCATTTGACAGGCTAAAACGTCGGAAAGAAGAGTTTAACAAAAATGGCCACCCAATTAAAAAGTGAGACCGAGGACGACGTACGTGTTTTGCCATTGATATTCAAAATGGATTTCTCGACTCACATTTAGAAAAATGTGCCTCTCAAGTTAAATCCAAAAAAAAGAAAAAGCAAAAGTTTAGACCCAATTATAGCACAGGAGGCTCTAAAAGGAGAAATAATTTGTTTGCCTCGATTTCCCTAGGTCCACATTGGTACCTACAAATGTCGCTAAAGTCTCTCCGAAAGTCTATCCTTCAGCTACAATCCCACTGAAACCTCTTTTGCAACAATAAGAATATGGGAAAATTTGGAAGAGTCAAAGTTCATTATAAAGATAAACTTAATGCCAAAACTCAGTCAGGTGTAATCATACGGGAGATAATCAGCTTGTAGTAAATGGAACTCTTTACGACTAGGGTAGGAGGTTCAATATATTTAATGCAGAGCTACATTCTTCTGGGTCGAAAGTCAAAAAGTAAAGCTAAGTCTTTCTTAAATGTGTGGTCTTACTAGACTTGTATCATGGAGTGGCCTCCCCGGCCATAGATATTACTAGGAAGGCGCTTCTGAATTCAATGATCATGGTTTCCAGAAACATGAGTACCCCACCATTGAAAACAAAAGATAGAAATTTCATAAACAGAATTGAAATGATCTCTTGATCAACACCAATCCCAATGCATTCTACCCTGCATTATGTTCCTACTCCGTCTCTGTGTTGCTTCAGCCAATGAAAACACCCCCAAGAAGACATACCAGGCGCTTTGGGTATCACAGTCGGCATTTGGGGAGGCACATCCGCATCTTCCCAGTACTACTCGGATTTGCTTAGCGCAGCAGGCCTTTTCCGTAACTCAGCTGGCCTTTGAAGTGGCAGATAGTCTCACTAGTCCCTGTATTTGGTTAGCACAGCTGCCCATTTGGATAGGCGCAGCAGGCCTTCGGGTAGTGCAGCTGACCTTTTTCGGTAGCAGCTAGCCTTTGGGGTCGCAGATCTTCCCAGTTGGTCACTTTTACATATTCACATGGGTAGCACATTTGCATGTAGTTGCAAAACTGGCATTTGGATAACTGCACCGATCACAAACCCAAGAGCCTTTATCGTTCAAATTTCTGTTGCAAGCGGCTTGGGAATCCACAGCTGATAGACCATTTTCTAACGCTCTAACGAGATTGTTTTAAGTAATTTCGGGTCACATAAGTCAAACGCTCTAGCTTCTTCCTATACCTCAAGAAATCACTATTTGAAGTTTCATCATTAGTAAGGTGCCTCTGTAGTTCCTTTTCTGCACATTCATGAAGCCTTTCTAAAGCACTCGGCCTGACCTTTCAAGTACTCAAAAAGCTGCCTCGACTCGCTCGTGCTCAGGTAGGAAATATCCGTAGGCATAGCTCCATGCTAACACCCGCCGACATTCCACTATCCTTAACCAAGCTTCTGCAACAAACCTCAGATCAGACATGGGTACACAATGTATTTCACTTAACCTATTAACGTTCACAGTTTGCATCTGATGTAAATCCACAGCTGCTCTTTGCCCTGACAAATTGTTGGCTGCCCAACATTCATGATAATGTGTATAGCTATCTGAAAATTTCTTTGCCATCTCTCTTTGATCATATTCCTCCCTCGTTGTAACACCTGCATGTAGCATTACCATAATTCAACCAAGGCCTAAGGCAGATCCAGCGAAACTCAAATTTGAACGGTCTTACGCATGGAATGTGCATATAACGCCGATCTTTCTCAATTGGTCTCTTGCAATTGGAATAAGGCTTGCAATTTGCAAAAATCCCCATTGTATTTTATAATCGTGGGTGTTCTCCAATACCCACTTGGCCACTGTATCGCAATCGGCCAGACGATGAGCTTCCACCAAGCAATTCCAGCAAAAGCTATGTAAGCAAAGACAATTAATTTCACAGGTCTCAAGAGCACATTCAGTGGCACAACCTCAGCCTGGGGAAGGACACCACTTGATTGTTCTGTTTCCATCAACGTAAGAATAAATAGCATAACGAATGGTACTTCTTCCTGCCTTTGTCAGACACAAGCACATCGATTAGATCTTGACCAACAGTGGCGTGGCACCACAAGAAGGGATGGGGCATCTCAATCTCAAGCATATAGAGCCCTCACAAATTTCTCTGTTTGCATTAGTTGTGCAGCAGGAAGCACAGAAGGGATGAGAACAAGCATCAGTTTTTACCTTATCAAGAGGAAAGCTTTCAGCACAGATCACAAGTTATTAGCTGCTCTCTAGCTCAGGATTGAACAGACGCTGGCTTCTCAAAATAAGCCAGCAGCCTCGCGGAGTCCCTTTTCATCAGTAAACCATGCCTCATACACATCATTCCAACAAAAATGCAGCAACTCTTGATACGTGAAGAATCACATTGACTCTTGTAACATCATCCTCCAGGAATTGTCTTATATCTTCTTCCTTTAAGATGGTGTAATATTTCTGCTGGTAATCCACAAAGAAGCCAACAGCAACGGCGGTGTCACTGTCCATGGCCATATAGTTGCCTTGTGGGGAGATCCTGCAGATGCAAACATTAGGCGGATTAGGCACAAGTGAGCGAAAGATAATATATTCACTGGACAAGCATACGTAGTACTCGAAACGTCAATCAACTTACAAACCAAGTGACAGTTCGTAAAAAGCAGCAGTAAATTATTCTCACTCCACTTCTCCCAGTTCTTATGCGGCCATATCACATGATTAACCAAACTGCACACCACATGAACTACTTAGGGAGTTAACCTAGCAGCAGGCAGCCTGTAACTGATTTTGCCACTTCAAGTTGCATTTCAAAGTTCAATTATAAGAAAAAAGTCCAAGTATTAACGGACCAACAGTCAGTAATGAATATAATTACACATGAAATGCATTTTTTTCCTTTCGTTGCATTTCCTTTCCTGCATCTCATTACTGCGCTTCCAACTCTGTCTCTTTAATTTCATTTCTGCAATTAATTTATTGTTCTCAAGTAGCTTAGTACTTCTGTGATTCAACCTTCAACATGTTCTCGTTCAGTTCATGACAGTCAACAGTCAACTCTGTCCAAATCATCTTTGCTTCGCATGCTAAGTAGTCCACAAGAATAAGCACTTTCATTGGCTTTTGTAATCAATAATTCACTGAAAGAACAAGGGAGGAACTCATGGAAAGAAATCAAACTGGTAGTAGCAATTGGGAGAGTAAATGCAAAACCGAAGCTAAAAAGTGCTAGAAAAACAATTAGACAAGGCCATAGACTATAAAGCTTTCTCAAATGACCACCCCCAAAAAAAACGAAGAAACAGACTGAAAAAGTTTCAATCCAATTTCACTTGAGACCTGCCCCCCCGCCCCCCCCCCCCGGCCGTGGATGGTATGAGACGAAAAAGGAAGAAAGAACAAAACCTAGGGACAAACTGGTAATTTTACACAAATAAGAAAGCCATCTATCACAGAGCAGCCCAAGACATCTCTCAAGTTTAAGACTAAAGTGCCAGCCCAAGACATCTCTCAAGTTTAAGTCTAAAGTGCCGCGAAAATTCATGAAGCTCAGGGCTGATGAAGATGGAACCAAAATGCGCGTGGAAGGCAACTACAGCAATAAGGAAGAAGGGTTGGGCGCGTGAAGAAATGTTGGGGGTCATTAAAGCCAAGCGCGTGGTTGACACACGCTTCTCATTTACCAGAGAAAGATTGGACAGTTAGGATTAATTAGCTGGAATTATTGTCTTTTTCCCAGCATTTTCTTGCACATTATCTTTTAGTTTTTCTTCTGGTTTTTTTATCTCTAATTCTCCAACAATCATGTGAGGCGGTGGTAACCTCTAAGAGAGGACGAAGCACTGTATTGATGATATGAATGAAGCGCATATTTCCCCAATTTTTCCTCTCTTCTTCTTCTTCTTCTTCCTCTTGGCCAGTTCATCTGGTTTTCTATAAATTGCTACAAAACCAATGAAATCGCTTAACACATTTCATCATTAACGAACTCACTAGTTTGGCAAACACTAGCAGAGAGTTGCAAATTATGATGCAACAGTTGGTAACCACTAAGGGAGGGTGTGGTGAAGGCTCTAGCTAAGCGAGGAATAGCAGGGGATTGGAGACTCCAAGCAATGAGTATTTTGATATATAAATTGTAACTCTTACCCCAAACTCCCTAAATTAGATTTCCAAAGGTTTGTCGTGATGACTCTTATGGTTGGGTAAGAAATGCTGAGAGGTATTTTGAGTTTAAAAGATGAAACTCATAAGGTTAACTTTGCATCACCTAAGGGACAGGCTAGGTATTTGTTTGTTACTTACATCAAGACCAAGGGAAGGGTTATATGGCCAGTGTGCGGGACCTTAATTCCAAGTTTTCCAGGTTATTTTAGGAAAGTGTGATAGGTGAGTTCCACACTGTGGAGCAGTATTGCAATGAATGTGAAAGCTTGAGATCAATTTTGGTAATTGAAGGTTGCAGGTTTGAAGAAGAATATTTCATCCAGAGTTTTATGAGTGGACTTAAGGATGAGTAAGGTTGGAGGTGGAGAACTTTGAAGTCTATCATCTTTCTAGGGCCATTTTCCTTGCCAGAGAACAGTAGGCGAGCTTACAGAACATGCCTAGAACAACCGCTAAACCTTGAGATCAATTTTGGTAACTGAAGGTTGCAGATTTGAAGAAGGATATTTCATCCCGAGTATTGTGAGTGAGCTTAAGGATGAAATAAGGTTGGAGGTAGAAAACGTTGAAGTCTATGATCTTTCTATGGCAATTTTCCTTGCCAGAAAACAGGAGGCCAGCTTACATAATACCTGGCACATGCCTAGAGCGATACCTAAGCTTTGTTGATCCAGCCACATGACCAGCCTGCTGACAAGGTAATCACAGACCAATAGTAGTCCCTATAGTCCTAAGCCCATACCTGCTATACCAATCTCTTCACAGAGCACACACTAGCCAACCAATAATAACCACAAGGCCTTACTAGGTACCCCTACTAACATGCCATACCAAAACCTCACCAGAGCCTACTTTGATGACAAGAGAAAGGGAGGACTATGCTACTGGTGTGATGAGACCTTCTCTCCCAAGCTCGTACCAGTAAATATTGACAAGTTTCTATGATGAGAGTAGATGAGGCTGAAGGTGAGGAACCTCCACCTGTATATGACGGAGAGAATGTACCTCAACAAGGACAGACTAAAGATGAGCGAACAGAAAGGGTGGAAATTACTATGAATGGTATAAAGGGAACCCTACGCAAGGCACTTTCAAACTTTGGGCCAAGCAGGGCAACAAACCATTCTCTATCCTTATTGACACAGTTCAACGCATAATTTCATAGACCCTGCCACAGCTGAGAGGCTTGGGTGCATAGTCACATTAACTGCCCCTATGAGAGTGATGGTGGTTGATGGAAATAAAACCCACCATGACTCCACCTGTGAAGAAGGGAGTGAGTTTGTCACCAGTATGATGCTACTTCCACTAGGAGGCTGTGATTGTGTATTAGGCCTCTAATGGCTTAAGGAGTTGGGTCAGGTGCAATTTGATATCCAGCCTATGACCATGACCTTAACTAAAGAAGGACAGGAGTTGACACTCTATGGAGAAAATGCTAAGGCTGACCTTAAGATTGTATCAGCTAAAGCCATGTTCAAGTACCTACCACATCACTCTGGGGCTTTATATGGAAAGGTCTATACTACCCCCCTCTCCCCACCCCAACCCCAACCTCAAGACCATGACATCCCTCTTATACCCCATGCCCATCTTGTAAACATTAGAGCGTACCATATGCACAGAAGACTGGGGTGGAGAAGTTAATGCATGAGATGCTAGTAATTGGCATCATACAACCTAGCACATCACCGTTTGGTACCAGTGCGGTGTGTTGCTGGTCAAGAAGAGGATGGTTCTTGAAGGATGTGCATGGATTATAGGGGCCTCAACAAACTAACCACCAAAAATAAAAAACCCTATTTCTATTGTGGATGATTTGACAGCTAGATGAGTTGCATGGGGCTAAAGTGTTTCCAAGTTGGACCCAAGGAGTGGCTATCACCAAGTAAGAGTTAGCCCAGAGGATAAATACAAGACAGCATTCACCACCCATTTTGGTCATTATGAATTTAAGGTAATGCCTTTCGGCCTCACAAATTTACCAGGAACTTTCCAGCCATTATGAACACAATCTTTCAGTTATTTCTCAGGAGGTTTGTTCCGGTTGGATTTCTAATGGCATATTAGCATACAAAAATCCTGCAATAAGCACCTCCACCACCTCAAAATAGTGCTCTGAACACTTAGAGATCCTCAGCTATTTGTCAAGCAAACCGAATGTGCATTTGCAGGTCAAGTATCTTGGGCATATCATTTCTGGCCAAAGGTTAGCATGCAGATCCTCGGAAGATAGTAGCCATTATTAATTGGCTATCACCTAGTAGGCTAGTACAATCAAACAGGGGGGCTTCTTGGGACTCACAGGGTACTACAAGAAGTTTATTCCTCTTTATGGTGCCAAGAGTACTCCTCTAACTAAATTCCTCTTGAAGAACAACTTCCACTAGACATTAGAAGCTACATAAGCCTTCACAGATTAAAATCAGCCACGCCTAATACTCCAGTTCTTGCTTTACCAAATGTTGCCAGTCCTTTCGTGGTAGAGGTGGATGCAAGTGATCAAGGAATAGGGGTATTTCTTATGCAAGGCGGCTAACCAATAGCTTTTTCAGTAAGGCTTTTGGACCCAAAGCTCAGGCTACATCAACTTGTGAAAAAGATTTGGTAGCCTTGGTTCAGACTCTAACGCATTTGCACACTTCTTTGAGCAACCATCACTTCACTGTGAGGATTGACCAATGCATCCTCAAGTACTTGTTGGGACAAAGAGTGACTACTTTATTACAACAAAAATGTTTTTCTAAGTTACTGGGGTATGATTTTGGTATAAAATATACAGTTGGAGTTCAATATAGGGTTGCAGATGCTTTGTCTAGAATCCAAGCAGTGACAGTGGGACGGGTCAATGCTCTGTTATGTCACAAGTTACACCAGTGTGGATTTCTGAGCTGCAATGGAGTTATGAAGGGGACAAGGTTATGCAACACCAGATGCAGTTCCTGGTCCTTGAGAACTATATGTCACATCTGAGTACTCCTATGCACAAGAAGCCTTGAGGTACGAAGGCAAATTGTGTGTTGGACACAAAGGGGACTTAGGAGCACAAATTTTGGAAACATTACGTACCTCAGGCATTAGGGGGCAATCTGGCTACACAGCCACCTACAAAAGGGTTGCATCGCCATTTGATTGGCCAAGTCTCAGACAAGATGTAAAGACTTAGGTGCCAGCGTGCAACATTGTGATGTTTGCCAAAGAAACAAGCATGAAAGGTACGGTACCCTGGTATCTTACAAGACCTAGCTATTCCCAACCTGTTTTGGAGCAGTGTTTCACTCGACTTCGTGGAGGGTCTTCTCAATTCAGAGCACAAGGAGGTAATATGATGGTGGTTGATAGGCTAAGTAAAATGACTCATTTCATTTCCTCAGCCATCCACACACTGCTCAAGATGTAAACCAGGCTTTATTCTACTTATGTGTTTAAACTGCGGAATTGACAGCATTATCAGTGACAGGGGAAGTATATTCCTCGGTCACTACTGGCAAAAGCTCCTCATTATTGTTCACCAAGTTACAAATGAGCACTTCTTACTATTCCCAGAGTGATGGAAAAAAGTGAGAGCGTAAATTAGTGTTTGGAAACCTATCTGAGGTGATTTTGAGGGAAAGACCGAAACCTTGGTGCAAATAGCACACCCTTGCTGAGTATTGGTACAATACCACTTGCCACAGCTCAATTAAGCTTACACCACTTAAAGCACTCTATGGATATGCCCCTAAAATGCTCAATTTGGTGCATATGATACCACACACACAGCTACAGTCGACAATCATCTGAGAGAAAAAAGGTCCTTAGTCTACTCAAGGACAACCTTGTAATGGCACAGGCTCGAATGAAGACCTATGCTAACTAACACAGAACAGAAAGAGAGTTTAATGTCTCCCCAAAAGTTACGTTGGGCCATTCAAGGTCACTACCAATGTGGCCGTTATTGCGGCTGTAAACTAGACCTACCTCTTGCCCTCACATCCACCCTGTTTACATGTCTCCTTGTAAAAACCAACCCTGGGAAATCACACTACTGCAACTCAAACTCTACCTCAAGTTAGCAGTGAGGGCAGCTACAATTAGAACCAACACAAATATTGAGCGATGAATAATCAAGAAGGCACTAATTATGTTCCTCAAGTGTTAGCTGGATGGTCAAATTTGGCAGAGGACGAGGCTACTAGGGAAGACTGGGATGTCACGAACCTAAAATTTCTTGGGTTTGCCGCAACTGAAGAAGGGAGGTTTGAAGGGGATGGGAATGTTACGGAAAAGCCCAAGACAACTCTTAAAATTTCGGTTTAAAGTGCCTCGAAAATACATCATGAAGCTCAAGGCCGAAGAAGATGGA
Organism: Escallonia herrerae; assembly: GCA_033070095.1. NCBI lineage: Eukaryota > Viridiplantae > Streptophyta > Magnoliopsida > Escalloniales > Escalloniaceae > Escallonia > Escallonia herrerae. The sequence goes on from JAVXUP010000318.1 coordinate 377,476, forward strand.
ACCAAAATGCGCGGGAAAGCAACTACAGCAATAAAGAGGCATTCTGTCTTCACACCAAGAAAACAAACAAAAGAATAAAGACCAACGTACCAGAAAAATCATAATAGTAACTGGACTTAGATTATTATGCGGAAGGTCAAGACATTCATGTAATTATTATATTCTAATTAATATCAAGTGGAATCAGTAATAACTATCGACAACAGTATAGATGACCAACAAAATTAATACAGATCTTACTGCATATGTGAAACATATATGTCAATCAAAGCTTCCTTATCGTTAAGGTATTCCTAATTTCCTACTTAGGGTTTCTTCAGAAATATAGAAAGCCAAGATCTTGGCAAAGGTATCAATTATTTGCAGAGAAACAAAAACAGATTCAAAACGAAGAACATTAATGTTCTGTTTATATTTTGTTTACTAAAACAACAAAAGAACCAAATATAATAGAATTGAAAGAAGTTATATTAACCGTAATAAAGACGAAATGAGATGATCAGAAAAATTAATTTCATGTTGGAATCTTAATGCGGTATAAAGTGCACAGGCAGCGAGTAAACCCTAAAGCGAGAAAAAGGAAGTTACCAAAGCGACGATTATGCTGTTGTAGAGAGACGGTGAGAGAGAGTGATCGCCCACCTGATACAGCTGTGAAGACAATTTAATTTGATTTGATTTGATTTGACGAAGACGCGAGAATGGAAACTAGTCCAGGCGGGAGAATACCGTTAAACTTGATACGTTTTATTTACTATTCACGGGAACACCACTGTGTTCTTTTAGAAATAATTGCAGCATTGTTACGAGGTTAGGTAAAATTACAAGTGTGTTCATTAGTTTGAACAAATTACACTTATATCTGTTGACTGAACAGAAATATATACCAAAATACATAACGGTTTGAATAAATGTCCATCACTTAATAATGTAACTCCCAAATGCCATTCCTGCCTCATTTGGGTTGAAACCCTAATTTATTTCTTTATCTTTTCAAATTTGGGTTGATTTAACCCTAATTTTTGAATTAAGATCTCTCCAACAACAATTAAGCACTTCTTTTTCAAAGTACATATTTAAACCCTTTTTTTTTCAAATTTGTGTTTTTGTTCTTGGATTGGTTGCAATATATATATATATATATATATATATAGCCGATCCACGAAAAAATAACTTTTTTCCACCAATCATCTGACCATTCACGACCGTCCACGTGTGATCGTGAACGGCCCAGATTATATCTTTTTTAAGCCAACCGTTGCAAAGAGTAGCGGTTGGCTCACTTTTGCCCTCCACTATTTTCAGATGCATAGACCCTCACTTTATCAGTCCATCTCTCTCTCACCCCACTGCCCAACGACGACGCCGATGCCCAATGTCGCCGTCGATGGACACGACGATAACGGATGGCGATGTCTTTGGCCCAAGCCGTCGCCACCGCACCCAAGCTGCCGCCCATCACCGCTACATCTGCCCACCGCTGTCGTATCCCCATTATGTAGGATTTTTTTTTCAGATCTGTTGCCATTGCCCAATGACGACGCCGGTGGACGACGTTGCCGATGGACAGAGACGAGGATAGATGGACGACGACGTCTTTGGCCCAAGCCGTCGCCACCATTACCCAACGCCGGCCGACAACACCGCAGGAAGGATGACGCCGACGAAGACGCAGACCGACAACAGATCTGCAAGCCTTCGCCATCCTTCGCCAAGCCGTCACCGCTCACTTTTCCGTTCATTGTCGATGCCAAGCTCAAATCCTACACATTATGTGGATCATCTCAGTGATTGTCTGTTTGGTTGTTTAGGGGTTTTTTTGTAGATAAGTATTGGTGTAATAAGTTTGTTGATTTTGATCAGATCTAAATTAGTGTTAGTGAAAATGATTTTTTGTTTCAATTGGTTGGATTTGCAATTATGATTGTGATACATTTGAGATAGAAACAGAGTGAGGCAAGGACAACAAAACAAAAACAGACCAAACGAGAAAGTGAAGGAAGGCAGTTCTGGAATAAATCCAACCGCTACTAAGAGTAGCAATCGGCTTAAAAAAGATATAATTTGGGCCGTTCACGATCACGCGTGGACGGCCAGTTGATTGGTGGAGAAATATTTCTCCACCGGTAGATAGGGATAGGCTTCCTATATATATATATATATATATATATATATATATATATATATGTGTGTGTGTGTGTGTATGTATGTATGTATGGGAAAAGCGAATATGTTGTTAGCCTTAAGCAAGTTATCTAAGGCTAGTGACTAAAACGACGTAGTTTTGCACAGCTTTTTAAACTCTTCTTTTTTTCTGTTTCTCTCTCTTTCTCATCAGATCTGCCCACAATCATCGGCCATAATCGGCGGCCAACCTCCACACCAACAACGTACCACCCTCACCTCACCATCACAAATAACTGCCAATATGCAGAGACCTACACCGTTGTTGATCCTTCAGATTGTGCCACTTCCATCTACGGCTTCCGTTGCCAGCGATAGCTGTTCTCTGGCTTCTATTGGCCTCCATTGCCGGTGGCCCACCACCCCTACCATCATAAACAACTTCCACCATACAGAACCTACCACTGTTGGCCTTTTCTCTTCTCACATCACAGAAACAGCCACACCTGGCCCAATCGCCAACCAATGCCGGCGACACACCACCGATCGTTGCAGTAGACCACCTAATTGAGAAACTCGGTGACAATTAAATCGACATATTTCCAATTGAACAAATTTAATTCTAAATTAACGAATCCTTCTTTAAAATTCTGAAATTTAAAAGAGGGATTGTGATTGGTTTGTGGTGGTTGGTTTTGTGATATGGTCATGATCATGTGATGTTGCGGTTGAATGTTTCCATGGGGTGGAGGTCATAGGTAGGAGGCAGAGGTGCCGGCAGGAGATGGAGGTGTTAGTGATGACGGAGTACGGCCGACGGCAAAGCAGATGTCAGTGTCTTAATCTGATGTCGCGGGGAAGAAATTGTCGGCGGTGGTGGGTCTATGTAGCGGCGGTTGTTTGGGATGTCTGGGGTGGTGGATCACCGGTGATGGTGGCTGGCCAACGACAGTGGTAGGTGATGGGGTGATTGTGTGTTGTGGCCGTGTGGGAGATCTGATAAGAGAGTGTTACGGGGAGAGAGAAAAAACAGAAGAAGGAAAACCAATGAAAATTAATCAAAATTACGTCGTTTTAGCCACTAGCCTTAGGCAACTTGCCTAAGGCTAGCAACATATTCGCTTTCTCCTATATATATGTGTGTGTGTGTGTGGAAACAGATTGCATAATCACTTAATTCTCTCTATTTCTCTCTCTCTAATTTCCCCCATCCCGCCCCCACCGTCCCCTCAACCTGTCGTCACTACCCCCACCCCCTCGTCGCCCCATTATCCTCCTTACCTCGTCGCTGCCCCTACCCCTCCCCTTAACCTTAACCTTAACATGTGGCTGCCCCATCCTCCCATACCTCGTCGCCCCTACCCATCGTTGCCTCCCCTTAACCTGTGGCTGCCCCCATTCCCCCTCCCCCCCGGCGCTACTACCCCCGTCGAGCTGTGCACCGTCTCAGTTACCGACGTTAGAGCAACGGCCCAGCCCATCGAACACAACGACAAAGTAGCCGCTTGTCTAGTTCTGCTAGTCCAAAATCGCAACGTGATTTTCGCAATCCGACCGAGCAACGACAGACCAACGCCATGCCATCGAGGTGGGGGGCGGCTACGGGGTGGGGGAAGTTGAGGCAGGGAGGGATGGGGGAGTTGGGCAGAGAGAGAGAGAGTTAGGGTTTGAACCCTAAATGAAACTTTATCAAAAGAAAAAAATTACACTTAAAAAAAATAGAGTTTAAATATGTAATAAGGGCAGTATTGGTATTTTAAAAATATGTGTATGGTGACATCATCAAAATGTACGATTTTTTAACGGTCTAATGACGGTAGGACACGATTGACTGTAACCCTAACCTCAGAAACACTGCTGTAATTATCTCTTCTTTTATTTACGGGAACAAAGACAGTTAATTATGAAATGGGGGAAGAAACGTCGTGGAGTTACTTTTAGACCAATTAATCTAATACTACCTATTTTGTTATATTTTAAAAATAAGTTTAAAAAAAAGATATTAGATAGTTAAAAGGCATAGATCATATCAATTGAATCAAATACATATGGTATAAATTTCACATTTTAAAAATATCTTACCTAATGTATGTAATAACTTCAAATTTGAACATATGCTCTCTATTATCCACCTCCTTTCCTATTATCCACCTCCTTTCCTCCCTTCGCCTTCTGTTTGTTATGACTTTCTCTTTATTTTCACTCTCCATTTATGCTATTTTTATTTTTTTTACTCGTCGTAGAGTCAATTCTTCTTATTTGCCAAATCATAATGTGTTTGTGAAGGCATTGTTTGTGTCCCAAAGGTTGCAATTGATGGTAATTTAAGTAAATTAAGAACAAAATCAGGGACAACAGTGGAACGTAAAAGATTGATTGCCTCTTTTTTGTAAGCTTGCAATTTAAATTTAATTTGTTGTTTGGCACAAAGCATTATTTTTATTTTTATTAAGCAGATGCTATTTTGATCATCTTTAATCGGTAACTCATATATACCATTTATCTCTCGGTACAAATGCATTGTAATGACTTGTAAACAACATAGCCATAAATAAGATGATAAAATAGCATGACAAATTTTGAAAATAACAGCGTAATGAACACGAGGTGTAAGAAGATCAATTAACAAGCGAATTTTAATGAAACTAAATTGGTCAACTTGGTAGTCAACTCAAACTAATCTGGTCATGTATGAATCACTTTCCCTTTCTATTAATATATGAACAATGGGATGAAAAAGAGGAGTACATATTGCAATTAAAGACGAGATGATTTACATTTCATATTGATGTAATCCAAAACACTTGGTCTTGAAATTTACAAATCTTTGGTGTACACCATAAATCAATTTAACAGATTATAAAAACAAAGACGTTGATTTATTTTTTTAATTTCTCCATTTTCTTTTCTTTTCAGCAGCACTATCAAATATTTCTTCAGTCCAGAAGCCTATAAAGAAGATTTTCAAACATTAAACTGATTACAATTGCGAATATATTATTTTTAAATAAGTTACAAAAGAAATAAGAATATAATTATATTATATTATTTCATTTCATCTCAAAAAAGCAAATGATATCATTTAAAAAATTACTCTAGACTACATTCACACGTAATACACGTGCTCTGTACTAGTAAATAAAAAAAACAATGTGGAAAAGAGAGTGCTTGAAGTGCAAATTGCACCGCGTGCATTAACGGAGTGGTATTTGTCCCATATATATATATAATCAAATGGAGAAATTAAAAGAATGAATCTACGTCTTTATTGTTGTATTCTGTTAAATTGATTTATGGTTAAGATTTATAATTTTCAAGACCAGGCGCTTTGTATTTCATCAATAAGAAGTGCAAAACACCCGGTCTTCAACTGTAATAACCGAACATACTTTCAGTTCAAATTGGCACCATATTTAAGCCTTATTTTTTTTATGCATATTTAACTCTTTTTCTTTTTTTTTTTCTAGTTTTTGTTTATCCAACAATTTTTTGTTTCTTAATTAATTTTTTACATATTTCGGTTTCTTTAATTTTGTTTTTGCTTTTCAGTTTTTCAATTGGTTAATTGTTTGCAAACCTAAAAATGGAAGAAGAAAAAAAATCACGGTTCTCATTAACCAGTTCAATATCTAATTTTATTTCATTTTAACCAAATTAAAAAGAGAACAATAAAGGAACTTCTTTGTTTTGTTTTTCTTTCTCGTCACACTTTTCAGTATAGAATAGATTCATTATCCAATATTCTTTTAATTTCATCAAAATTTAAAAGGGAGTAATAAAATAAGGGTAATAACGTAATTGACATAATTAACGAAGGACATAATCATCCAAAAATAATTTACAACATTCATATTTTTATAGGTAGTATACACACACACACACACACACATATAAATATATTTTTTGCAACCACACATTTTGTTTCCCAATATGTAAATGCAGGTTTAGATTAAATTTATGACCTAATGTTCATTAAACGCATTATAAGAAAACTAATTAGAGAAGGGTAGGGTTGTCATTAGAATAACTAACGAAGGGCAAAACCGAAAATGATTATAAAATTAGTAATTAATAATAGTATTTATAAAATAGTAGGATTGTTATTGAAGTGATTAACGAATGGTAAAAACGGAATAAAATGTTATACAATATTCATACTTTTATGGGTAGTATGTGTGTGTGTGTGTGTGTGTGTATTACGCGCTGGCAACTTATGGTGCTAGAGCCATTTGGCCGCACATCCATTGCGGATGGACAGCTCAGATCTATTATTTTTAAGTAAACTTCGCGGTCAGTCATATATATTCACTTCTCCTTTTCCTTTAAAAAATTTGGAAGCTTCTACTACAAGTCCTTGCTCCGATCGTCACGCGTACGTCAAGGGTAGGACCAAAATTTTCAAAGCTATTACTAGTCCTTACGGGCTTGTTCCAATGTTCATGGGTGACATCAAGGCAGTCATTTTAAACTCTCTAAAAGCACACTTTGCACTACCATACGAGACAGACACACACAAGAGAGATGAGTGGAGCAAGGAAGGTGGTTTGCATGACAGGTCGGGGCCTCTGGCTATGTAGCATCATGGCTGGTGAAGTTGTTGCGCCACCGTGGTTACACCGTTAAAGCCACCGTTCGCAGCCTCAGTCAGTAGTCTCTGTCATTTTATTGATCTAATCATATCTTTGTTTGCAAGTTCTGGGTCTGATTTCCATGTTAAAATTCTACTTTGTCTGCTTCGTGCCATTTTGCTCCGGTGTTCATTTAAGTTTAATTAAAGTTCTGAGTGCAATTCCAAAGTTAGAGACACCCACTTCTTGAATTTTTGTTTACTTTGTACTTAGTTTGAGTATTTATGCTATTGAGCAAATTGAGTTCAGCACAGATTAACTAGCTAAATGCAAGCCGTTTTATTATAATCAGATTTGAGTCTTCTTTCACACATAATGACTTAGCCCCCATACCGATGGCCAGCATAAGGCCAATGATGAGCGCCTCCTACTCGATTTCGTTGTTAGACACTGGGAATGCAAGCTTGAAGAATAGGGAGGTGGTAACACCATCTGGGCTCTGAAGGACTATGTTGGCACCCCCTTGTCGGAGGGGTGCTCCATTGGGACCTTTGCTGGTGGAGGAGCCATCGAACTCAAGTGTCCACAAGTCATCAATGTCGGTGAGCAGGGCTGTTTCCTCCCCGGGCAATTGAACCGAGGTCGGTTCGTACTGTTGGCGTGGGAAGAAGGCCAAGAGATCTGCAAGTGCTTGACTTCGTAGAGCTGTAGGGTTCTTGATAGATAAGTCAAACCCGGCCAAGAGCAGCAGCTAGAGGGTAAGTCAACCAGACAGGGCAAGACGGGTGAGCATATAGCAGAGCGGATCGGCCTTTGTAATAAGTATGATCTGGTGACCTAAAAAGTAATGTCAAAATTTTTGTGAGGCGTAAACCAAGGCTAGACAGTGTCTCTCAAGCTCAGAGTAATTGGCTTGTAGTCCTGGTAGTCCTGCGTTGCTGAGGCATGGTTGCTTGGGTGTGTCAGGCAAGGGACGATCTGCACTGAGATGCTCACCTCCCCAGCAGAGTCACCAAAATGATGCCAAGGAAAACGGGTTTGTACCTACGTGGAGGTGCGACAAAAGATGCAGTCCAAGTTAGCTGCCAGCTGTACAAAATAAGAGACAGTGAGGGTGGAATAAGGGCAAAGCAAGGCTCCTCAGACAGACAATGAGGGCTGGTAGTGCTGGGGAGACAAGGCAGAGATGAATAGGGTCGACAGTCGACAATCCAACCTAGGGTCCAAGTCAGTGTCCAATGTCAAGGTCTAGCATCAGGGTCCAACTGTGTTTCTCTCTAGAATTCCAGAGTTCTATCTAAAAATGAAAGCCAAAGTCCCCTATTTATAGGGAAATTGTGCTTGTGTCATCAGGGTGCCATTAGTTGACATGTGTCATCCCCTGGGAGTGACAAGTTACTAGGGGTCCAAAAATATCGGTTCTCCGTTGGACTATCAGTTCCTAAATTCGTGCTGCCCGCCCCACACAGCGTCCTTCTATTTGTCTGAGAAGACTGACCACACAGTGACGTCATGATCAGAGTAAGCCCGTTGCCCTAACCACCAGTCCAAGCCCTTACTGCATCCCATAAGGGTGTGTCAAGAGACGTGGAGAAAACCTGACATTGGTGAGGGACAGTCCCTGTGACCAACTGCTAGGTGGACTAGGCGCGATGCCTTTGAAATACTTGCTCTAGTCTCGGAGTGACCCGAGGGTCATTGTTTTGGGGGCGTCGATGATCACCGGTAACGTGAGTGGACGTGGTCACAGCTCATACGTGCCTAGTGTCATGCAAGTCACCCTAGGCAGTGATAGCTTCTGTGGTAGCGAGCTTATCCCTCTGCATAGGGTCCTCGTGCCGGAGCATTACCAACGAAGCCCCCTAGAATGAAGACGATGATAGCTTCTTGGTAGCGAGCCTATTTCGCTGAGAAGAGTCCTCGTGCTGGAGCACTATGAATGGAGCCCCTCAGAATGAAGACGACGATAGCTTCTGTGGTAGCGACCCTCCCGCTGCGAAGGGTCCTCGTGCCGGAGCACTACAAACGAGCCCCCCCCCCCCAAAAGAAGAAGGTGATAGCTTCTGTGGTAGCGAGTCTATCCCGCTGTGAAGGGTCCTCGTGCTGGAGCACTGTGAACGGAGCCCCTCGGAATGCTGCACACTCCGGAAAAGTGGGTCGAAGCATGTTCCATGTCCATGGTGGGGGGCATGGTGTGGTGAATGAGTGTGATGCCCGGAGACATGTAACATGATTGTGACGATCGGGCGCGGTGCCAACGGCACCAGACAATGAGTGTGCGCGCATAGGCACGGTGAAATGTGTATGGTGCCGAATGCACAGCAGTGTAACAGAAAGCCAGGGGGCACAGCTGTATCAGCAGCACAACCAGCGTTTTAAAAAAAGGCCGTTACGTATCGTAACGGCCAATTTGTAATGGGTTTTCGGGGGTCCGATACCGTTATACACTGATATATCGGTGCCAGTCAATTTTACAGGCGTATCGCCGTAACGAAACCGTAACGGGCTGTAACGCCGATAATTTTTGTTACGTAACGTTACGCAAGATATGAGATCTGAATTTTTTGTCTCCTTCCAAGAATTATTGGAGAATTTCCTGACTCCTACATCTCTTTCAAGCGCTAATCAATTATTGGGAAGAACTACAACCACCAATTTTCCTCTCTACAAGTTCCTCTCCACTTCAACCACCAATTTACAGAAATAAAAAACATACAAATCAGAAACAAAGAAAGAACTGATCAGCGTGTAGAAGAACTGAAGCAATGAAGCCTGAAGGAGAGCACTTGCAAACCGCCACCGAGTGCGGCTAGTACATCGGTGTTTGGCCGTCACCGGTGTTGACTGACTTGACTCACCTGGGCGGCTGACTGGTTGGGACTTGGGTGGGTGACTCACGACTAGGTGGCTGTGAGTGCATGGCTCCATGTCGGACTGGGGCAGTGTCGCGGTGGGCGTGGGAGATTGGGGTCGATGACGGCATGGGAGTCGTGCGTGGGGGACTGTGAGAGACATAGTGTAGCGAGTCTTTTGACTTTTGAGCGAGAGGCAGAGAGCTTCAATCCAAATGGGTCAAAATTGTCAAATACTCAGATATTTGTTTATGACTTATGAACTACACATAATTAGTATTAAATATTTCGATTTTATTACTTCTATCTATTGTTTTTCTCTCTATTAAAAAGTAAGTGTATGGTTTTAACTTGAGATTTTAGCCTAACAATGTGTTTAAAACAAACTTTAAACTATTAAAAGCATTAAAATGAAACATTTTAAGCTCACAATCTTCGTATCATTGAGTTTTAATCATTTGTTAATGGTTAAAAAAAATTTACAGTCCCGTTATGTAACATCCGATACTCCCGATACCGTTACACCGTGACCGCGACTGTTACGTGTCCCGATTCCGCGATTTAAAACCATGAGCGCAGCGCATAGGCTCGACGAAGTGTCCCGGGGACGGCGCACGGACGTGAGCGACGGGGGTTGCGGAGTCGTTGTGTGGGCACAGGAGACGATGCACGACCACGAGCGACAGTCATTGCGGTGACAAAGCGCAGGTGACGACAGGTGTCGTGCAGTTGCAGGTGATGGGTGAGCATTGCGGACTAGTGTTCGAATGAGTAAAGGAAAAGGTGGCAGCAGCCCCCCATGGTAGGGGTGACCAACCCCCCTTAAAGAGGGTGGCCGACCCCCCACCCCTTTAATTGAGGTGGCCAACCTCCTTAAGGGGGGAGCCACGCCAAGTGCACTTTTGTATATTTTTCTAAGTGTTGGTGGCGCCAAACTCGCTACGTTGGTGACAAAAATAAATTTAGTCATGAATTGTCACCAAAAGTCAACAAAAAATGCACGTGACTTGAGCGTGCACATTTTGACCTGTTGAAAGGGTTGAAAAATTGACCGTTGAATATGTGACGCGTCGTGCAAAACGGGACCCTTAGTGAGCACTTGGGTGCAACCAAACTAGGTTGGGAACATGAATTTTTTTTTTCCTTTTCATGTACAATTGGGTGTTTCGTGTGTTCGTATCATTCTTTATATAGGATGTTAAAATTTGTAAATTGTCTAACAATTTGTCCATGGCCATTTTTCTTATCAGTGCATCATCCTTGGTTGCCGAAAGTAAACTTCTTCAAAAATAAAAAATATGAAAACTTCTGAAAAACTCTTGAAAACATGATTGAAGCTAAAGACATTGATGTAAGAAATAACAAGTTACCCCTAGGAGCTTCTTTAAAATGACAAGCTTTTGGACACACAGAAAGCATGCGCAATTGAAATTAATTAAGCATGTATGGTACCTTTTTCTCATATTTTCTCAAATTCAATTGTAAAAGGTCAAGAATTATTTGCGACCAAGTTAAGATGGTTTAATTTCGGCATGGATTTTGGTTCGTGCAAAGAAGAAAAGCACATGCTGTTATTAAAATTTTGCCTCGTGGTTGACAATTAATCATCCATTCTTTTTGCTCCTTTGTTTTTCCCTTTTTCTTACGATTTATTTTTTCAATTTTTTTTTATGCAAAGTCTCAGTTATCTAGGTTTACACTTTTGCAAAGCAAGTCTGATTTTTTTTTTCTCACTCTGTTGCTTCTTTCTCACTCTGATGCAAAGTCTCAGTTATCTATAAAATATTGCTTCTTTCTCACTCTGTTGCTCAAATTAAGAAATTTTGTATTGCCTACTTAAGATGAAAAGCCACTAAGTGTGATTTTTTTCTCACACTCATTGCTAATGAACTTGTAATGCTACTAATTTGTTGCTTAAGTAGTTCGTTTCAATGTGTCCTGCATTTCATTTTACACACTTTGTTACAGTCATAACTTTCGATTTTTGGTTTTAAAGATGCAACATTTAAACTCTTAACGCATTTCGTCTTACAAACTTTTTTATAATCATAACTTCTTCCGTTAGACACTTTACGTTCGATAATCCTTTACAGGTTAATTTTTAAACTTTTGTTAATATCAATAATTATAATTCAAACTTCTTCTCAGTTTCACTTCCTAAACTATATATATATATATATATATATATATATATATATATATATATATATATGTGCCATCAAAATATATTACTGGAAACTAGTCAACTTTAATAATGTTAATAAATTGGGTCAATGGACCCATTATCCGCCCACTAACAGATAATGTGTATTTGTTAGTCTGGATAATTACAGTTATTTAGAGGATATTTATCTCCTAAGTGTTTGAGATAAATACAATATTTATCTCATAGGTGTTTGAGATAAATACATCTTTATCTCCTAAGTGTTTGAGGTAAAGTCTGTCTCTAAATACTATCTCTATATAAAGACTAGAGATATCCCAATAAAATATAAGTGATAGATAATAAGTCACAAGACAATCCTTCTCTCTATAGCACTTTCTCTAGAGCAATCACCAAGCTCTAGGATTTGGTTCGTGGACGAAGAACTCGACTCTAGTAGCTGTTTTCCTAGCATTGGAGACGCAAGTAAGAATCTTGACCTCTATGAGTTAGAGGAAGTTGAAGCCACTTTACCATCTCCAAGCGAAGGTGGGGGATTAGTTCCTCATCCTCTTGTCGCTGAAGATAGTATTAATGACCTTTAACCTAGTGGGAGCATCCTAGACAGTGGGAGCACACCATCAGGACCATCAGGTCAACAAGATTATCAACTGCGTAGAGGTGCACGAGGAAGAGTTCCCGTTGTCGTTTTGAGATTGACGATGAAATTCTTATGTGCACTCCAACTGATGAAGATGAGCCCACTTCTGTGGAAGAAGCCTTATCTTCACCTGCTAGTAATGAGTGGATGGCTGCAATGAAAGATGAGTTGAACTTAATTGAGAAGAATCAGGTCTGGGAGTTGGTTGACCTTCCGCCAGGGCGCAAGACTGTTGGAAACAAGTGGGTTTTAAAAGTCAAGCGCAAGGCAGATGGGTCAATTGACAAGTATAAGGCACGTCTTGTGGCGAAAGGCTATACCCAACTGCGGGGTGTGGACTATGAAGACACTTTCTCCCCAGTGGTGAGATTTGCTTCAATTCGCCTGATACTAGCTATTGTTGCCCAGCAGAATTTAGAAAATTTTCATATGGATGTTAAGACTGCGTTTCTCAATGGAGAACTAGACGAAGAGATTTATATGGCTCAACCTGAGGGTTTTGAAGTCAAGGGACATGAGCACAAAGTTTGCCGGCTCAAACGTTTTATATATGGTCTCAAACAATCATCTAGGTAGTGGTACTTTAGGTTTCATAATGCCATTACCTCTACAGGTTTTGAAATGATTGAACAAGACCATTGTGTTTACGTAAAACGATCCAAGAAAAATATTATGATCCTTTCTTTGTATGTGGATGACATTATTTTAGCTGGGAATGACATGAGTTCCATTGTCACCACTAAGCAGTGGTTGTCCTCAACTTTTGAGATGAAGGACATGGGAGAAGCTAATTATGTGCTCGGGGTTAAAATCATACGTGATCGTCCAAAGAGACTTCTCGGTTTGTCTCAAAAGACATATCAAGAAGGTCATTGAACGATTTTGTATGCATAACTCAAAACCCATAGACACTCCAATGGATAAGGCGTGTACTTTAAGCATAGACCAATGCCCAAAGAATGATGAGGAAAAGAATCGGATGTCCAAAGTGCCTTACGCGGCTGCAGTTGGGAGTCTGATGTACGCTATGTTGTGTACGCGTCCAGACATCTGCTTTACCGTTGGAATGGTGAGTCGTTATCAGAGTAATCCTGGACCCGCTCATTGGAATACGGTGAAGAGGATTCTTCGATACTTATGTGGAACCGTTGATCTCGTCCTGTGTTGTCATGGTGGAGACTTGAGATTGAGAGGATACATCGATGCTGATTGGGGCGCTGATAGAGATGAACGCATATCCACTTCAGGTAGAGCTATCTCTTGGTGCAGCAAGAAACAGACTTGCATCGCCCTATCCACGATGGAGTCAGGATGAGTCTGTCACTGTTCACTGTGACAATACAGCTGCCCTAGATTTTGTAAAGGACCCCAAATATCATGGGAAGGCCAAACACATAGGCCTTCGTTATCACTTCATTAGAACTTTAGTTGCGCAAGGAGAGGTGACCATAAAGCATATACCTATTGGCAGAATGGTGGCTGATCCATTGACCAAGCCTATTGCTAGAGATGTTTTCCTTTCTCACATTAAGAGTCTGGGACTACGTAGGGTTTGATATGTTTATGGCATCTCATGTACTTGACATTATTTATTACATTAAATTTGCATTCCTTGATTTGAGTTTATTTTGGAATGAATGGATAATCTTTGTGATTACATATACATCCTTGTTGAGAGTGTCACCAGGCTTGAATTGACACACTCACACAGGTAATTCACCTTGGTGCTAAGATAGCGAGCAAGATGAGACATAATTGTCTTAGGCGCCAAGAGGGCGAATAAGATGATACAGCTTATAAAGCAAACGTGTCGCCTTAGTTGGAGCTAAGATGAGACTTATAAAGTTAGGTCGATCATAGAGTATCTCCACAACTCTATGTAGCCTGCTTACAGCCAAATGTGAAATTTTAGGCAGGTACTATGAGAGTGACTGGGCTGAAAAACTCAGGTTAGGCGCTTGTACAGCGACTAGACCCAGATTCATATGGCGTATTTTATTATACATTTATGTGACACGCCCTTTACGGGTTATGTCATAGCATGCAAATCATACTGCATGTGCTAAATGCAGACCGACAGTGGGAGTGACGAATGAATCCCTACTTTGTCACTGTGTGAGCCACTTGGATCGAAATATTTTTATCCTATGTAGTACCCTTCTTACCTTAGACTATGTCATGAAGAGGATACTCAATGTCGCTACTTTAGCATGTACCCTTGGATCATGGATGATGCCGTCTCACGGGGCATGTCTAGGAAAGCGGTTGGATCTAATTGGAATGACATGAGGGCTTTGGGAAGAAAGTTCAATATTACATCATGTTGTGTGATTCATAGCCTGGGCGACTTTGTCGATTTTCGTTTCGATATGAGTCATGAATACATAACATATGAGAGGTTTAACACTGCTCATTATGAGGGATTTGAGAGTGTTTAATCTGGGGTAGTTGAACTATCTGGGGTACATACGAGATTTTTTGAGAGTGATGTATTGTGTTAGTTTGGTGATAACTTAATACAATACTCCTCAACTGGACATTATTTCTCGTAGGTCGCACGTTTCATTTCCTGTATGAGGAGATGAGTGGACGAGAGATAAAGACGGACTGTACGATTTATTTGCCCTGTGTGTGGGCGAGTGGGAGCTGTTAATAAATTGGGTTAAAGGACCCATTATCCGCCCACTAACACATAATGTGTATTTGTTAGTCTGAATAATTACAGTTATTTAGAGGATATTTATCTCCTAAGTGTTTGAGATAAATACAATAATTATCTCATAGGTGTTTGAGATAAATACATCTTTATCTCCTAAGTGTTTGAGGTAAAGTCTGTCTCTAAATACTATCTCTATATAAAGACTAGAGATATCCCAATAAAATATAAGTGATAGATAATAAGTCATAAGACAATCCCTCTCTCTATAGCACTCTCTCTAGAGCAATCACCAAGTTCTAGGATTTGGTTCGTGGACGAAGAACTCGACTCCAGTAGCTGTTTTCGTACCTACGAAAAACATCAAGCATGTTGGAGGTTCGTAACAATAAGGATTCATCGTCGGAATATTCGGAGACTTCATACGGTATGTTTCCGAACCCACTACGTGTTACGTGGTAGAGCATTAATTGTAATTTCAACAAATAACATTAATTATCTCTAAACATTTTCTTCACTTTTATTACTGTACAGTCAATCTTATAGTATTTCGTGAGAGTTAAATATTAGTATAAGATGTTTGAGACTAATTACAATGTCAGTGTATGTTCGATGACAAGATATAATATGAAACAATCAATTTTTTCTTTTGTGGTAACTTGATGTGACGAAAGAAATAAGTTTGATAAATAGTAAAAATATTGGTGATAATTGGCAAAATTCGGGTTTGAAAGTAAGATCATGTTTATGCAATTAATTTTTTATAATTCGACTCTTTGATTAACAGTTAATAACTAATTTATTATTATAGTTTACTTATAATAGTCATACGATTAATTTTAATTGTATTTTTTTTATTAAAATTCATAATATTTTTATTTCAAATTAGTATAAGGTGCACCTGATCCTTACTGTTACTACCGGTGTGTGTGTATTCACTTTTCCTTTTCCCTCAAAAATTTTCGAATCTTCTACTACTAGTCCTTGCTCCGATCGTCATGCGTGAGACCAAAATTTTCAAAGCTACTACTAGTCGTTGTTGGCTTGCTCCAATAGTCATCAGGGATGAGATCAAGGCCAAGTTAAACTCTATGAAAGCACACCCTCTGCACTACCATACGAGACAGACCGGGAGCTAGAGAGAGCGAGACAGAGCGAGAAAGAGATGAGTGGAGCAGGGAAGGTGGTGTGCGTGACAGGGGCCTCTGGCTACATAGCATCATGGCTGGTTAAGCTGTTGCTCCACCGTGGTTACACCGTCAAAGCCACCGTTCGCAGCCTCAGTCAGTATACCTAACTTCTTCTTCCCTGTCATTTCATTGATCTAATCATTTTTTTTTTTTTTTGCAAGTTCTGGGTCTGATTTCCATGTTAAAATTCTACTTTGTCTGCTTCGTGCCATTTTGCTCCGGTGTTCGTTTAAGTTTAATCAAAATTCTGAGTGCAATTCCCAAAGTTAGAGACACCCACTTCTTGAATTTTTGTTTACTTTGTACTTTTGAGTTGCTATTGAGCAAACTGAGTTCAGCACAGATTGGCTAGCTAAGATGCAAGCAGTTTTATTCATGCTACAGTTCTCTGTAACTTTTCCCATGCATAATTATGTAGCAAACCATTCTTACAATTGTAACGTTTCTGCTAATGAATGCTACAGATGATCCAAAGAAGACAGAACACCTACTTGCACTTGATGGAGCCAAAGAAAGACTACATTTGTTTGAAGCCAACTTACTTGAGGAAGAATCTTTTGACTCCGTGTTTCATGGTTGTGATGGTGTCTTTCATACAGCCTCTCCTGTTTACCTTTCAGTCACTGACCCGCAGGTCTTTCCTACATTCTCATTGTGTCCTTTGTCCATATCATTATTTTGGTAGGTCGAGTGCTCTTCTTGTTACCAGGCGTTTTTCACTTGCTAAACAGTACTTCTGACAATAAGAAAGTAAATGAAATGGATATGCACCCTACACCTTAAAATGTGCACCATACACCTGAAACCAACGTAACAAATGTGCTGGTGTCCCATAGTTTGGTTCAACATTATGGTCGCTCCTGAGCTTGCTGGTTTTGTGGTTATCTGTGGTTTTGCTCATTCAATTATGACATCATCAAAAGACAGGTCCCTCATTTATTCATATGCGACGAATTCTACTTCTTGGGCGTAATTTAGGCACCAACTCGATGGTGAATGAATGCATCTCAGTCAAACTAAGATGGTGGATGGTTGAAAGTACAGTGGCGAAAAGTAGATAGTACGTTACAAAATTAGCAAAAAGTTCAGTGTGCCTTGACGTGCGTCTCCGCCTCTTTGTTCAAATTCTCTTTCCTCTGCACACCATCAACCACCAATAATCACCGCATCAATTCCCATCTAGACCGTTGAGTCCATCGCAGCTCTTCTCTTTCAACACCACCAGTTCATAACCAAGAGCAAGTCCTTCTCTCCTCTCAGTTCTGGTGGTTTTTGGGTCATCTGCTTCATTTCGAATCTGCTTTGAAAGAGTTTGGTGGAAACTAAGAGTCACTTGGAATCTAGACGCAGCCGTGGTGGAAAGGATTCTCAAGTCCCGTTACATGGCACATTGTCAAGTAGATTTCAATCTGAGTTGCTTTCTCTGTTCGTCTTATGCACATTTATCACAAAACTAAGGAGCAGAGTGAAGGTGTTAAACTTGTCATTCTTTGAAATATAGAAAAAGAAAAATGGAAGGTTAAAATGGTTTGATGATCTAGTTGAAAAGGAAGTTGGATTCTTACATGAAGACTTAAAAAGCATATGTGACAACTTAGAAGATATTTCTGATTTCATAAAGCATTTGGTTCTCTCTTTTTTTTCCTTTTATTATTAGTACCGTTTGATCATATATTGATTGATTAGGAATTTGGCCATAGTTTCTTGTTATCTTGGTTTTCAAATCCTCATTTTTTTTGGAAGTAAAATGAAAGAGACACATCGGTTGTGATTCTCTATTTTGACCTACGAATTTTAGTTATATTTGTTCACATGTTCACCGCTTTTTATATGTCTTCGATCTAATGAACAAGAAGAAAGAAAAGGCTCGTACTTGCAACATTCTAACAGCAGTTGACCCAGATAGTTGCGAAAGTAATTGACGAGACATGTTTCATTTTGCTGAAAAAACTAATTAGCATTAAATGTGCTGGAATGCAAGGACACTTTTCCTGTGAACTTCAAGACGCACTATTTTTTTCTGATGTTCGTGTAATACTTTTTTACCTTAACTGATCTTTGTATTGAAAAATTGCAAAAGAGTGCTGCTTACCGGTCTTAGTTTCCTAATTTTCAGGCACAGCTAATTGACCCCGCGGTGAAGGGAACACTGAATGTTCTTAGATCATGTGCAAAAGTTACATCTGTCAAAAGAGTGGTTGTCACATCTTCCATGGCTTCAGTTCTAATGAATGGCAAACCTCTGAGACCCGATGTTGTAGTTGATGAGACCTGGTTTTCAGATGCAGAATACTGTGAGGAAACGAAGGTGCAAACTGTTCAGTGTTTTTTTTTCAGTACTCATTATAAATCCCACAAACTTTCTATTCCCTTTCCTATATCCCGTATGGATCTGTTTTGAGATACTGCGTGCATATGCTTACAAAAATTCTGGTTTTCATAGTTACATTCAAGAACCATGTTTCAACTTTCAATTAAGCGTGAAAAGACACCATTCATGTTCCAATTAAGATCCTTGTGCTGTTTATCAGTCTAAGTTGCAAACTTAAAATGAGGAACTTGTCTTCTGCCCCTCCAGTCTACGGCAAAATGCCAATAGTTCGGTTTCTATTATGGTTAATTATTATTGGTATTTGGTCACCATGACAATGGACGCAGAGATTCTTAAAGTCCACTTCCCAGGTAAATACGTATTGAGATCAATTTACGAGTACAAATCATCAATTTATGAAGTGAGGCTTGACGGTATATAGTTTTTCTGTTATAGCCTCTTCTTCCTTTTTGGTTTGATGATACATCAGGACGTTTATTATATCAGGCATGGTATCCACTTTCAAAAACCTTGGCTGAAGAAGCTGCTTGGAAGTTTGGAAAAGAAAATGGAATTGACTTGGTGATGATACATCCTGGATTTGTACTTGGTCCTTGCTTACAGCCGACTCTCAATTTTACTTCTGAGGAGATTCTCAACCTCGTAAAGAGCGGTACGCTTCTGCAACAAATGAGTTTTTATGCAATATCTAAGATGTCATACCCCAAAAAAACTAAACAATGGCCATTTGTTGGGTTTTATGTGGATAATGGTACTACAGTCTGCACGCACAATGGTGGTCATATTATTCAAGCACGTATACCTGCCACTCTTTAGTTCGATAGTCCACTGTTTATTAAGATTGGAAAATGGCTTATTTAAGAGTTACCGTGACAATGATCTTAAATCAGGATATAAACATTACCTTGCTATGTATGTATCCAGGTCTTCTGTACCAGAAGTACCCATATTTTCTTTCTAATGCGTCTTAAAAAATGCTTGGAATTCAATTAGTTGAATTTTATATGATGCAGGTGGGGAACACTTACCCCAAGGAATCAACATGAATGTTGATATTAGGGATGTTGCTTGTGCACATATCAAAGCATTTGAGATACCTTCAGCTAGTGGCAGATACTGCTTAGTTGGGACATCAACTTACTCTGCAGAGGCTCTAAAGATTCTACGCAAGCATTATCCAGCTCTGAACCTTTCTGAAAAGTAAGTGTTTAAGGCTTTACAACGTATTTATCATATCACTGCATCCACGGAAATAGTTAGTAACGTAAAATTTTGGCAAATGCATGTTATTGCTGCCACTTAATACGAAGTACACTCGCAAACACTTTGTGTCATTTGATCCACCTCCAATCTACTTCTATTTGATATAATTGTATGATCAGACAAATGGAAAACCCAAGGGGCTAGGACCGTTACCATGGTGCACAATAAGTTTCTTAACAAATAAAAGTGATCAACGGACATCATGTCAACAGATTTTCTAGAAATATAGTTACTAATTTTTCAGCATAGACACATAGTAAAAATCAGATTACAACGCTATCTGGGGCAGTCATAAATGTTATAGGCAGCTTTGCTACAGTGCAACAAGTCCTTCCTAATAGGGTTGCCCAGCGCATTAGGCCCCTGCCAATGAGGGTTAGATGTACACAGCCTTAACCCCTGCTCCTGGACCACGTTGCTATCGGTCATTTTGGTTGGGGCAAAAACAAAATCCAATAATTCTGAGGTGGCTTGCTCCCTAACCTTGATCCCAAAGGCCCTTTTGTTGCCTTGGGAAATAGAGTAATCAGAGCACAATGTCAAATATTTTCTAGAAATATATCCGTCTTATAGAAAGCTACTCTCAAACTTCTACACTACATGGCTACCATTTTAATTAAGAGCCAGCCTACCTACTTTGTCAAGGCAGTTGATAAGGATTTCTACTCGTATGCATTGTTACCAAAAGCTTATTCTTCAATTTGAGTCCGTAGATTGTAGAATCTTTGCAGTGGGAATGCATTTTCAATTATTACACTCGTCTGAACTACATCATAATTCACAACCAGCAAAGTTTCTGGATGAGTTGTTTGTCAATAAGTAGGACATGACATTCTAGCTTTCAACTGAAAAGCCAGTTTTATCATATGAAAACAACCTATAAGGAGGATTTAAGCTGTAAGTACAAGGAAATTAGTTTATTGTTTTAAGAGTTTTTCGTTTGGCCTTACGGGATATCTTGTTTACCCTCTCATTTCTAAGCTGGTTTGAGCTCCAAGGATTCTATATTAAAACCATATGATGCACTTAAGTATTCTGTTGTGATTTTTCCACATCATTGACATCTGAGCAGAGCTGTATGTCTTGGTTGAAACGACAGATGTGAGGAGGAAAACCCTGTATCTCCCCCCTACCAGGTGTCCAATGAAAGGGCAAAAGGTCTGGGAATTGATTTCATTCCTTTTGAGGTGAGCCTCAAAGACACCATCGAAAACTTGAAAGAGAAGAAGTTTTTGAGTTTCTAAATTCTCTCTCTTGGGAACAATATCATTTACCAAGTAATGCAAATTGGTATGTTGATGAATGAATACAGTTTCACCTCTGTATGTCTCGAAATTTGACCAGAAGTACTGCATAAGTCGGTTGTACCCTTCTTGTTACAAGTTTCATGATCAAGATATTTTATCTGATACTTTAACCTGCATTTCTATAATCCTAACACCTGGAAAAGTAACCATGCAACCTGGTTTAATGGCCAACTCTGCATGAATGGACTTTCAGCAATGACCTGAAATTCAGAGTTTAGGGAAGGGGGATTTTATGTGAAGCAGATGGATCTAGAAGTTTAAAGCACTTAACCTATCCAACACGCAGCAGCGTAGTAAAAAAATAATATAAAAGGTGGTCACTTAGTGCCGCTGTTTAGCACCTTACATCAAAAATTAAAGACACTTGCAATCATGATGTGTCGCCTAAAAGCGCTTCATTTAGGGTTTGGAGCAAGATTATTTCATTATTTGATTACTCGACACCAAAATTGAGTTGTTGCGCCTCTAATCATATTAATCACTTAAACACCATTACATCGTCGGTTCCAATATTCCTACAGTGTACCCTTAAACGCTAGCAAAATGCAACAAAACAGCTTTGGTTTCAATTAACGGGTGCTAAATACAATGCAAGAACAGGAAAGCCAATGAAACAATGTTGGTTTCGACATTCTTTCGTTGTTCGTACCCTGTAATGCTACACCTTTTTCTCAAGTATAACCAGCTTGGGATGTCTAATAGAAAGAGCCCAAACAGAAGAGCCAAAACAAAGATTGCGCAGATGTGCAAAACTCTCATTGCTAATGATCTTTTATGCATTACAGATTTGGACTAGCACCTAACACAGCCCATTATATCTGGATTACATCGACCAGTGATCTGACCGCTAAATTTGCAGACGGTCAGAACCAATTGCCCAATATCTCGGAAAATCAGCTCCATGCAAATTTTCCCTCACTAAACCGCCAAGAGATCAGCTCCGTATACACTTGCCCTCATCTTAACATTCTTCTTGACGTACCTGTCTTTTAGCATCATATACAGTTGCCGTGTGTTTTCATCACATGTACCTTCCTTCGCAATTCATCCATAACTTTAGAACTCCAATCACATGTACCACCGGATGCCACCTTCTCCCAATCTAGACTCCAATCAACAGCAAAAACCTTCAAGAAATGGAGGTAATACCCAAGGATTAGTTCGCACCTCTACATGAGATACATAATGGACTTAGTGGTCTTTCCAGAGCGTAAAGTACCTCATCTGCATGACCTGGAAGCTCTTCCTTCAGTTTTTGTGTCCGGAAATCCCATACCTAGACAGCAAGTTTCAAAGCAGAAGTTAATGGCAGGCGTTTTACATTGGACAAAGGGGGGAGGGTGGGGCAGGGAACTCCGAAGCTCACGAGGTGATGCATAAATTAAGGATGCAAGACAAATAAACTAAAAGGAAAAAGCCTATTTCAAATGGTATTTTTTTTTAACAAAGAGCTTAACAGCTGCAAGTAACCTTCAATGTCGGGTCTTTGCTGCCGTTTAGAAGAAGCCTACTGTCCACAGACCAGCTACAGAAAAAACTGAGAAATGATAACTAGCTGCACGGTGTTGCAAATGGAGGAGGTGGAAACAGTTCAAACCTTATCTGATTTACAGGCCCTACATGGTTAACTAGCTGTTTGTAAAGCAAAAAAAGAGGAAAAAAATCAGCGAGATTCAACTGCTGAACCTTAAGAACTAATCCTATGCAATCCGAGAAACTCAAAATTCACGGCGTCTTCATTGCACACGCAATTCTAGTCGATACAAACAACAATGTGTGAAGGCTTAGGCATCAATTTCATGCAAGCACTCTACAGTGCTGATTATTATTATGAATTGTAAAGTCTGAATACTCTTACGACAAAATTAGACACCACTAAATAACTCAAGACACTTTGCGCGATGAAAAGGGAGCCACAGAGTCATAATAAATCAGATACGTGAAAGTAATACTCGGAGATACTCCAGCTACTGTCACTTATAACATCAGTTTAGGGATGCTGCATGCAAAGGGACAGTAGGCATACCCTGCTCCATCCCGCCCTCAAAAGCAGAGGGAGAGATCTCTTATACCAGCACACAACAGTCCATAAGGGATAAATTTCAAGAAAAAGATTGTTTCATTTTTTCAAAGTGTATCCCCATGACCGACCCGCATAACAACAGAAAAAAAAAAAAAAGAAGAAAAGGACCGACTAATAAAAGTTGCAGCCACATAACTAGCATCTTTGAGCAGTATATCGACAGCAACTTTCTTGAGAGCGAGCGAGCGAGCGAGCGAGAGATCTTAAATCGGTTGAGTTTAAAAGAGCAAACCACAAGCAGGTATACTGCCACCGTTACAAGATTTGAATCCCTCTTTCCTTCCTGTGATGCTTCTATATTGCCAAGTAACGCATTATTACACGGAAGATCAAGAAAGTCATATGCTATTCTAATTGATTTCAAGTGGAATCAGTAACAACTGCCGGGGAACGGTATAGATGATCAACAAAATTAGTACATGATCTTACCACACATGATCAACCAAAGCATCATTTATCGTCAAGCAATTCCTAATTTCCTAACAAAAGAATTAATTCTTCCTAGCGAAACAACCGATTCGAAAAGAAGAAACATTAATCTTCTCTTTTTTTTCTATGTTATTTTCTGCTTACCAAAAGAGCACTTGTGTATGTGATGCAACTGCAACATAACGAAAATTGAAAAAATGATTAGACAAATTAATTACATGTTGGAGTCTTAATACGGGAAAAAAAATGCACAGGCAGAGAGTAAACCCTAGAGTGAGACAAAGGAAGTTGTCATGCTTGTGTACCCTTTTATTTCATTTTTTAACATAAATTTACTCGTTTTCTCTTCTATTCACCTCTCTTTCGATACTCCTTTTCTCGATCTTCTTAGTATCCGTCTCTGTTATTTTTTTTCTTACTTTCCATGGACTCCACACTTATTATTACTTGCAAAATCGTAATTTGTGATTGCATGAGCATTGCTTGTGACCCTAAACGTTGTATATAGATATATACAGGTTGCGAGTTCGATGGTATTTCAGATGAATTCGAAATAAAGTGAGGCAAAAACGAAACATAAATGATTTATCACCTCTTTTTTTTTTTAAGCTCGTAATTTAAATTCCGTCTATTCTTTTGACAAAAGCAATTTTTATTTTTATTAGGCAAATGCTATTTCGATCGCCTTTACTTGGCAACTCATGCATTCAACTTTTTTTTCCCTAATAAAACTGCGTTATAACAAGTACCGTGAATAATATAGCAATGAATAAGCTGGTAGAATACTACGATAAAGAATGGAAATAGCAACGTAATGAACCACCTGAACATAAGTAAGATAGATGGTGAAATAATATGATAACGAAGATGCGATACAACCGTATAAGAGCATCAATTAACAAGCTAATTTTGATGAAACTAATTTGGTCAACGTGATAGTCAACTCAAGCTAATCTGGTCAGACATGAATCACTTCAATGAAGTCCTTTTCTAGTAATGAAGCATTTGGATGAAAGAGAGAGAAGTACATACCAAAATATAAACTCAAAAACTTTTCAACAAATGGGCAAGAAGCCATATGAACACGGTGCCCACACAAACGAAACGACATGGTAAAAGCAAAATAGAGCAAACTCCCATGATTCTGGATTGCTGTTGCGGACTATAAAATCCCGGCCACTCACCAACTTCTAAAGACAATGATTTTGTATAAAGTAAAACCCACGGATCATCAACACCCAGAGAAGATTTCTGAGCCCATTCCTTAAAATCAATTGTTTTTGCTATTTTTAAATTACCCCTCCGATGAGTTCTTCATTCGTGACAGTTAGTTTTAAGATAAATTACACTGTAAAAATAATATCAATGCTCAAATATAAAACGCATTCCTTCATTTTAGAACCACAGATGAGTCGTGCTGAATTAAGCTTAGGATTGCGCACATGTAGTTATCGAGCTTTAAGTAATGCCTAAGAATAAATTGTGTTTTTTTTTTCTTCTAGCTGAGCTTAAATAAGGTAATGAGTTTCAAAAAAGGTTCCAGTTAGATCACAAACAAATTTTCAATGAGGCGAACGCAAACCAATCACGAATAGTTAGATTCATTTTACAAGTTAGACTAATTAAATATTGAAGTATAAAGAGTACAATCAAATGTGTCCGGAAATTCATAAACAAAAAAAGAACGCGGAAAACAGTGTTCTTGCAGTGCAAGTTGTACCGCATGCATTACTAGAGTGGTTCCGCTTCTGGGCAATGCTAGTTGTACCGCTTGCAATGGTACTTGTCCCCTATATTCACTTGTCATTTTCCCTCAAAATTTTCAGAGATACTCCTACTAGTCCTTGCTGGCTTGCTCCAAACGTCAGGGGTGAGATCAAGGCCATCATTTTAAATTTTAATTTTAAATTATGTAAAAGCACATGCACCAGCATACGAGACAGAGACACACACAGAGAGAGAGAGAGAGAGAGGGAGAGAGATGAGCGGAGCAGGGAAGGTGGTGTGCGTGACAGGGGCATCTGGCTACATAGCATCATGGCTGGTGAAGCTGTTGCTCGACCGTGGTTACACCGTCAAAGCCACCGTTCGCAGCCTCCGTCAGTATTTCTAACTTCTTATACTTCTTCCTTCCTTGTCATTTCATTGATTCAATCGTATCTTTATTTGCAACTTCTGGGTCTGATTTCCATGTTAAAATTCTGCTCTGTCCTCGTGCCAGTTTGCTCCGGTGTTCGTGTAAGTTTTGTCAAAGTTCTGAGTGCAAATCACGAAGTTCGAGACACCCACTTCTTGAATTTTGTTCGGTTTGTACTAGTTTTGAGCATTTATGCTACTGAGCAAATTGAGTTTCACTTAGATTTTCAATCTGATTAATTTGTTCCCTTGCAAATAGTTTTTACTTTACTAATCTTGACTTTGAGTTATGGGCTGTTTAAGCATCCCTCGAGTTTGAGCTACACTTGCACTGTACTTACTTTTTAGGCATTGGAAGCTGTAAGAATAGATATAGCTCTTTACTTTCTTCGCAAAAACTGTAAAAGGTGAGATATCTCCATTACAAACTTTCATAGAGACACACTTTGCTCGAGTGTAAGTTTTATTCAAATCCCAACATTCCAGATACCCATTTTTGAGTTCGATTTATGGATTGGGTTAATGTGGTTGCCTTGTAATTTTGAATTTGATTTGGTTATTTCCTTATGATAATCTTAATTTTGTCTATCTTGGCTTACACCGTGGCCTGTTTATGCCTCCATAAGTTTTGTAGATCCTCTATTCCCCCACCCTTTTTTTTTTGCGTTGCATATACTGTTAGGCGTTGGCAGCTATAAGGATATGGTAGATTTATTTCATTTCAAAAGGATATCTATACAGATTGGTACTTGATTGTCAATTATGTAAAAGTTTACACAAGTGAGATATATCCTCAATTAACGAGCATTTTGACTATGAGTGCACGAAGCATCAAAGTTCTGCCGAGAATTTGCTAGTACCTTCACCTGTCCTTAAGCCGCAAAAATGCTTTTGTTTTAGAGCCAGAACTTATGCAACTAGGTATACGACCTAAGTTGTCTCTGGTGGCTGAATGATACTATAAGGTACAAAGCTGAAGATAAAAGAAGAACTGTTTTCTTAGAGTTAGCTACAAAATGTTGCCTTTCAAATACATATGCCTTGTGACATCCCGTGCCACTTTGTAGTTGAACAGAAAATTAATCAAGGATAGACCACATTGATTTATCAAAACTTAGTGAGTGAGTCACAAACATGTCCTCGGAGCTATGTTACATGGACTCTTCAAAATGCGTGAATTACCCGTGTCGGATACTTGACACTAGGAGATGGGTATGGGATATTTGCCCAACACATCTCATAGGATATGCTACCAAGAACACTATCTTAAAGTGTTTCTTTTTAATTCGCTATTGCTTTGAGATGAGCTAACATTCAATTAAGACAATGTGTGTTCACTGAAAACACCATTTTACCTAAGGAGTAACTAAAATAGTAATAAACAAAAATGTTTTGCCATGTCCCCTTGTCTTGGATTTTGAAAATTAGACGAATCCGACTCAGACACTCACACTGAGTCCATGTAACATAGCCTCAAAGGAGAAACTGAACGAATCCTTCTATTGCAAACAAACAGATCTCTGGCCGTGCTTGAAAAGCATAAACCCTTTCCAAGTTGGTATGTATAATAAAATTGTTGAACTTCTAAAGTTGTCAAAACTAAAACACAACCACTTGACTTTTACACATTTGAACTTACTAGTTCCAGAGTAAAATTATCATTGTCCCTGACTTTAGATTGTGCATCCTAGTCTTCCTCGCCTGCAAATTCTGTGGTATCTACTTTGTGATTGACAATACATAACTGGTACGATTTTCTTTATCGACCCTCTCTTAGCATACATCCTTGTCGACACCAGGGTTTTACCCCTGTCCTTGATTGTCACAAACAAGTCCTTTGCTACTGTAGACCAACCACGTGAAACCATATTTTGGTTACTAAACTCCAGAATGTCACGATTACCATGTTTGATATCTTACTGGGGCCTATTGTCAAAAGTTTTTGAAAATTGTTCTTCATATTTAACTTCCCCCTATCCTTTATCACTTGCCATTTTTCAGTAGAGTAAATTAACTTCTAAGTGATTCTTGAGGAGCAATTTGTATCCCAGCTATTATGTGAGATGGGGCATGAACTGTTGCCCCAAAATTGTTCTTCATATTTAACTCCCCCCCTATCCTTTATCACTTGCCATTTTTCAGTAGGATAAATTAACTTGTAAGTGATTCTTGAGGAGCAATTTGTATCCCAGCTATTATGTAAGATGGGGCACAAACTGTTGCCCGAAATAATCCGGTGTCTTCCTTAGGTCAATTACCAATCGAAGTCGGGTCCAAGGAAGCATTGCATTTGCTTGAGGGCATATTTTATGGATCAGTGCCCTGTACGATGTAGCAATAACTTATCTTTATCTTTGACGACGTGGATTCTATTCAAACCTGAAGCCCAATAGGTGAATGATGTTATGTGCCTTGTGTACACTAAACAAGTAACGTCCTCCATTTTATGATGATTGTCACTGCATGCTGCACTTGTCAAATTTTTCCTTTTACTAAGTATTTCAATCCCATAATAGAACACTTCTCTTTATCGTGAGCACAGATTGACTGGCTATGATGCAAGCAGTTTTATTGTGCCTGCATGCTAAGCAGTTCTCTGTCACTTTCCGCATGCATAATTATGTAGCACAAGCATTTTTACAATTGCTTCGTTTCTGTTTACATATGCTACAGATGATCCAAAGAAGACAGAGCACCTATTTGCACTTGATGGAGCAAAAGAAAGACTACATTTATTTGAAGCAAACTTAGTTGAGGAAGAATCTTTTGATTCCGCAGTTGATGGTTGTGATGGTGTCTTTCATACAGCCTCTCCTGTTTACCTTTCAGTCACTGATCCCCAGGTCTTTCCTTCATTCTCATTGTGTCCATTGTCCATATCATTATTTTGGTACGTCGAATTACTCTTCTTGTTACCAGGCCTTTTTCACTAACTAAACAGTACTTCTGACAGTAAGAATGTAAATCAAATGGATAGCACCCTAAACCTTAAAATGTGCAACGTACACCCGAAACCAACGGAACAAATGTGCTGGTGTCCCATATATTGGTTCATCATTATGGTCGCTTCTATGCTTGCTGGTTTTTTGGTTATCTGTGGTTTTGCTCATTCAATCATGACATCATTAAAAGACAAGTTCGTCATGTATTCAAATGCGATGAATTCTACTCCTTGGACATAATTTAGGCACCAACTCGATGGTGAATGAATGCATCTCAGTCAAACAGATGGTGGATGGTTGAAAGTATAGTGGTGAAAAGTAGATAGTATGTTACAAGATTTGCAACAAGTTCAATATGCCTTGAAGTGTGTCTCCGCATCTTTGTTCAGATTCTCTTTCCTCACACCATCAAACACCAATAATCATCGCACCAATTCCCATTAAGACCGTTGAGCCACTCCATCGCTCTCCTCTTTCCACACCATCAGTTCACAACCAGGAGCAAGTCCTTCTCTCCTCAGTTCTGGTCGTTTTTGGGTCATCTAGTTCATTTTGGATCTCCTTTGAAAGAGTTTGGTGGAAACTAAGAGACACGCTGAATCTAGATGCAGCTGTGGCGGAAAGGATTCTCGAGTCCCGTTACATGAGGCATTGTCTAGTAGATTTCATTCTTGAGCTGTTCTCTATGTTCTTCTTATGCACATTTATCACAACACTAAGGAGCAGAGCGAAGGTCTTAAAATTGACATCCTTTGAAATGGAGAAAAAGAAAAATGTAAGGTTAAAATGGTGTGATGATCTAGTTGAAAGGGTGTTGGATTCTTACATGAAGACTAGGTTATTCGAGTTATCAGAGATGAAGTCAAGGGTAGTATAAACCAAATGTGACAACTTAGAAGATACTTCTGATTTCACAAATTATTTGGTTCTATCTTGTCTTTTTCTTTTTATTATGAATACCATTTGATCATATATTAGGTTATTAGGATTTTGGCCATAGTTTCCTGTTATCTTGGTTCTCTAATTCTCATTTTTTGGAATGAAAATAAGGGAGAAAAATTGCTCATGATTATCTATCTTGACCTATGAAGTCTATACACGTTCACCCCTTTTTATCATGTCATCGATTTAATAAACAAGAAGAAAGAAAAGGTCCGAACTTGCAACATTCTAACAGCACCTGCAGTATCCCCAGATAGTTGCTACCATAACTGTTGAGACCTGTTCCATTTAACACAAAAAACTAAAAAGCATTAAACGTGCTGGAATGCAAGGACATTCTTTCTGTGAACTTCAAGATGAACTATTTTATGCAGACTTTGGGGTAATACTTTTGGCCTTAAGTGATATTTATATTGAAAAATTGCAACTAGAAGTGCTCCTTATCAGTCTTAGTTTCCTGATTTTCAGGCAGAACTAATTGACCCTGCGGTGAAGGGAACACTTAATGTTCTTAGATCATGTGCAAAAGTTTCATCTGTCAAAAGAGTGGTTGTCACATCTTCCATGGCTTCAGTTTTATCCAATAACAAACCTCTGAAAGCCGATGTTGTAATTGATGAGACCTGGTATTCAGATGCAGAATTCTGTCAGCAAACGAAGGTGCGATACTGTTCTTAGTACTCATTGCAAATCCCACAAATTTTCAATTCCCTTTCTTTATCCCGTCATGGATCTGTTTTGAGATACTGTTTGCATATGCATACAAAATTCTGGTTTTTAAAAGTTATATTGAAGAATCATTTCAACTTTCAATTAAACTTGAAAGGACATCATTTATGTTGCAATTAAGATCCTTATGTTGTTTATCAGTGTAAGTTGCAAAATTAAAATGAAGAACTTGTCTTCCGCCCCTCCAGTCTATGGCAAAATACCAATAGTTTGGTTTCCTCAAGGTTATGGGTACTTGTTCACCGTGACAATGGACGCAGAGATTCTTGAAGTCCGCTTCCTGGGTATGTACTTAGTCACATCAAGTCACGAGGACAAATCTCATCCATTATTTGGATGCATTTGGTGCTTTGCTATTAGTTAAGCGTAAGAATATGGACCATCATGAAGGGAGGGTCGACGGTATAGTTTTTCTGTTGTATCCTATTCTTCTTTTTTGCTTTGAGGGTTTGCACATTTTTTTGTTCAGCTTTATAGAATTTCATTAGGACTTTTATTATATCAGGCATGGTATCAACTTTCGAAAACCTTGGCTGAAGAAGCTGCTTGGAAGTTTGGAAAAGAAAATGGAATTGACTTGGTGATGATAAATCCTGGATTTGTAATTGGTCCTTGCTTACAGCCGACTCTCAATCTCACCTCTGAGGCGATTCTCAACCTTGTAAAGAGCGGTACGCTTCTGCAACAAATGAGTGTTTATGCTACGTCTATGACATTTGAGTCTCGATACGTTTTTCAACCATTTGCAAACCCTCAAGGAAGGGGAGAAGTGCATGTTACAAAGTTTTGTGACAATTTTTTGCTGCTCCAAGAAGTTGCTATTCTATTTGATTAAGGTAGCAAATTTGGATGAAAGAAAAGAAGCAATAGAGGAGTTTACTGTGGAAAAATATTGCTGGAAATTATTTAACTTACAAACTCATCGTTCACAGTCTGTTGTTAACTTTATATGTCGAAGGAATCCATAAATGTGATTTGCCGGTACATAAAAGGTCACCTGCGCACTAGAAATCTCAATGGCTTTCACCATGGTGGACCCATGCTTCAGTTGAAAGCTAAAACCATGCTACTTTCACTCTTTCTGAAACTTTAGCAAAAGATCCTCCAAATCCATGACTTGCAGGAAGAGAAGTCAAAGGAATGATTGAGATCCGCATTCACTGTCTTCAACAGGTTTCCTGTTAGCCTTCCCATGTAATGTGTAACTTCAACTTTGAGTTCCCTAAGCAATCAAAACAAAAATGATGTTCATAAGTAGATCCTATTGATTAAATAATGCGAAAGTAATGAAACTTAGATTCAGCTGAACAATTTTAGCTATATCCACCCAAGATGGTTTTTTTGTTTTTCAGTTGGTCCCATTGCTGTTGTCATTCAAAGGTAATTCTGTGTTCTTTGATCATATGAAGCTGGGTAAGTTCATTGATTACAGCCACCCTGTGCATTGTTACTCTCCGGAAAGCAAATGGAGCATGTTAATTGTTAAATGGAGCATGCTGATAATAGCTGCAAATGTGCTATACTGACCCTAGTACTGGATAACTTGGCATTATGTAAAGAAATGTTTATAGCAATTGCAATTCAGTAGCATCTATGCGACTTAATATGAGGATATAATGTCCCAAACATTACCTTGCTATGTATGTATCCAGGTCTTTTGTACCAGAAATACCCATCTTTTCTTTCTTATAGGTCTTCCAAATGCTTGGAATTACGTAATTGAGTTTTATATGATGCAGGTAAAGAAGTCTTTTCCAACGGAATCTACAGATATGTTGATGTTAGGGATGTTGCTTGTGCACATATAAAAGCATTTGAGATTCCTTCAGCTAGTGGCAGATACTGTTTAGTTGGTGCAGTAACTTACTCTGCAGAGGCTCTGAAAATTCTACACAAGCTTTATCCAGCTCTGAACCTTCCTCAAAAGTAAGTTGTAAGGCTTTATGACGTATTTATCATCATTACTGCATCAATTGACATAGTTAAGCTACTTACAAATTTGGCAAATGCACGTTAATGCTACCAATAACAGAAAGTACAAATTCAACAAACGCTTTGGTGTCTTATGACCTACCTCCAATCTAGTTCTGCTAGATATAACTATATGATCAGAGAACAAAATAGCCAAGGGGCTAGGACCGTAACCATGACGCACAGTAAGTTTGCTACCAAATAAAAGTAACCAACAGACACCATGTCAACGGATTTTCTAGAAATATGTAGTTACAAATCCTATTTAATAACTATTTTTTCAGCACAGACACGTATTACAAATCAGATTACAACGCTATCTAGGGCACTCATGAATGTTATAGGCAGCTATGCTACATGAGGCTCCCGCCAATGAGGGTTAGATGTACACAGCCTTTACCCCTGTTCCTGGACCACATTGCTATTGGTCATTGCGGTTGTGGCCAAAACAAAATCCGAAAATTCCGTGGTAGCTTGCTCCCTAACCTTAATCTCAAAGGCTCTTTTGGTGCCTTGGAGAAAGAGTAATCACAGCACAATGCAAAAAGATTTCGAGAAATATATTCACCTTCTAGAGAACTACTCTCAAACTTCTCCGCTACATGGCTACCATTTTAAGAGCCAGCCTACCCACTTTGTCAAGGTGGTTAATAAGGATTTCTTGTCGTATTGTTGTTGTTACTAGATGCTTATTCTTTAATTTGACGTTTGTAGATTGTAAAATCTTCAAAGGGGGAATGCATGTTGTTTCACTGAAATTATTTTCCGAAAAAGGTTTTCCGCATTTTTCGGTGTTTGGTGCATAGAAATCGTTTTCTGGAAAAGTTTTTCGTCATTTTCTGGTGTTTGGTGCATGCATAAGACTTTCCAACATAAAATAATTTCCGATCCCACTTATTTTGGAGAACAAAATGTCAGAAAACCACTTACAGATTAAAAGTCGATGAGTCATTTTCTAGACCACTGAACATACACACCCACACACTTACACAAAAAAAAAACCCCAACACACATCCGCCCACACACACACCCCGACACACTCACACGCCCGCCCGCCCACACAGACACCGACACGCGAACACACACGTGCGCATGCCCGCGCACCCACCCACACACACGCCCAACCCGCCCATCCACCCACCCCACACACACACACACCACCCAACCACACACACCCCTACACACACATAGACCCCACCCCCCACCCCCACATACACACCCCCCCCCCCACGCCCATACACCACACACCCAACCCACCCACACACAAACACGTAGCGACGCCCAAACAGCGAAATTGAAAACGTATCTTTTTTTTGTATAGATATTTGTATCATTATGCAACACCCAAACAGCGAAAAATGAAATTCATGAAAATGTTTTCAGGAACTGCTATTTTCCATAATGCATATTCCGGAAAGCTTTTTCCAAAAGGCCTTTTCATTGAAGCATTTTCTATGAAACCAACAGGGCTTTAATCTCGTCTGAACTACATCACAACTGAGCTGCTGAGTTTCTAGATGAGTTGTTTATCAGTAGGTAGGACATGACTTCTAGCTTTTAACTAATAAGCAAGTTTCATCGTATCGAAACAACTTATTAGGAGGATTTAAGCTCTAAGGAGATTAGTTTATCTTCTTAAGATTTCTTTATTTGGCCTTGGGGATGTTTTTTTACCCTCTCAGTTCCAAAATGGTTTGAGCTCCAAGGATCCTGCATTAAGACCATATGATGCACTCAAGTATTCTGTTGTGATTGTTTCAAATAATTGACATCTGAGTAGAGCTGTATGTCTTGGTTGTAACGACAGATGTGAGGAGGAAAAGCCTGTATCTGCCCCCTACCAGGTGTCCAAGGAAAGGGCAAAAAGTTTGGGAATTGATTTCATTCCTCTTGAGGTGACCCTCAAGGACACCATTGAAGACTTGAAAGAGAAGAATTTGTTGAGCTTCTAAATTATATCCCTAGGGAACAATATCATTTACAAAGTAATGCAAGTTTGTACATTGGTGTATCACCATGGTTTCGCCTCTGTATGTCTCAAAATTTTGTGCGGAAGCACTGTACAAGTCGGTTTTACCCTTATTATTTCAAGTTTTATAATCAAGAAACGTTATCTGATACTTGAACCTGCATTTCTATGATCCTAACACCTGGACCAATGTGAACCGAAGAGACTACTCTTGAGTAACCCTTCAACCTGGAGCTCATGGCCAACTCTGCATGTATGGACTTCCAGCAAATAACCTGAAAGAGGGCAAATTTCCCCCCTCCACCACCCAATGTAGGGTGCAGGGAAAGGGGAATTTTATGTGAAGCAGATGGCTCTAGAAGTTTAAAGCACTTAACCTATCCGACACGCATCGAACTAGAAAGGTTCTTATAATAGGTAGTCACTCATTGTCGCTGTTACGCACCTTATATTGAAAATTAAAGACGCTATGCAATCATGATGTATTGCTAAAAGCACTAAATTTAAGGTTTGGAGCAAGATTGTTTCTTTAGTTGATTGGTCGATGCCAAAATTGAATTGGTGCACCTCTAATCATAGTAATCGATGATGCGCCATTGCGTGGGTTTCAATATTCCTAAGGTGTACCATTACACACTAGCAAAATGCAACAAAACAGTTTCGTTTTCAATTTTGGCGTACGAAATACAATGCAAAAACATGAACATGCAGCTATACAGTTGTCATGGTACACGTTTAGGTCGAGTATAACTAGCTTGAAATTTCTAAAGGGCCTAAACAGAAGACCAAGAACTAGGATTGGGCAGACGAGCAAAACTCTCGATGCTAATGAACTTGTATGCATTACAAACCTGAACTAGTACAAACAGAGCCCAATACCAAACACTAGATGTTCAACATATTAATCAGTGGACATGATATCTGGAGAAGGAAGAAGGCAACAAATCGCTTTTCTTTCCAACAACATGAAGTACAGCATTTTTATCTGGATTGCAACAGCAAATGATTTGACCACGAAATTTGCAGACGGTAAGAACCAAAAGCCCAATATCTCGGAAAATCAGCTCCATGCACACTTTCCCTTACTAAACCGCCAAGAGATCAGCTTCATGTACATTTGCCCTCATCTTATGATTCTTCTTGATGCACCTGTCTTTTAGCATCATATACAGTTGCCATGTGTTTCGTTTCATCACATGTACCTTCCTTCGCAATTGTATATTCTAGCTCATCCATAACTTTAGAACTCTATCCCTACCACCGGATGCTACCTTCTCCCCATCTGGACTCCAATCAACAGCAAAAACCTTCAAGAAATGGAAGAACCTAAGGATTAGTCACATGAGATACATAAAGGACTTAGTGGTCTCTCTAGAGCATGAAGTACCTCATCTGCATGACCTGGAAGGTCTTCCTTCAATTTTTGTGTCCGGATATCCCATACCTTGACAGCACGTTTCAAAGAAGTTAAATGAGAGGCATTTTACATTGGACAAATGGGGGGAGGGTGGGGCAGGGGATTCCCGAAGGCTAAGAGGTGACGCATAAATGATACAAGAATGCCAAGACTAAACTAAACGGAAAAAGCATATTTCAAATGGTACTATTTTGACAACGAGCTTAAGAGCTAGAAGTTACCTTCAACGTCGAGTCTTTGCTGCCGCTTAAAAGAAGCCTACTGTCAGCAGACCAGCTGCAGAAAAAAAATGAGAAATGATAACCAGCCGTACAGTGTTGCAACTGGAGGCAGTGGAAACAGTTCAAACCTTATCTGATAAACAGGCCCGACATGGCCCCGGAAAGCAGCAACAAATTTTCCAGTGATACCGTTCCACAGTTTGACCGACTTGTCAAATGAGGCACTTGCAATCCATTGCCCGTCAGGAGAAAAGTAAACATGGTTCACTAGCTGTTTGAAAGGGAAGAAATAAAAGAAGAAGAAAGAATCAGCAAGACTCAAACTGCTGAACCTGAAGAAATAATCCCATGAAATCCAAGAACTCAAATTTCGGAGGCCTCTTGATAGTACACGCAATTCTAGTTCGATACAAGCAACACTCAGTCAGGGCTTAGGTATCACTTACATGCAAGCACTGTAGACTGTTGATTATTATGAATTGTGAACTTTAGCTCTTGCGAAAAAATTAGACACCACTAAATAACTAGAGACACTTTGCAAGGAAAAGGAGCCACGGAGTAAATAATACATCAGATGATGATAGTATGATCATATATAATTAGCTACTGTCACTTAGAACATCATTTTAAGAACTAAAAAATGCTGAACACAAAGGAATAGTAGACCTCGCTCCTCCCTCCCTTCCTCCCGCCCTCAAAAGCAGCTATAATTTATTTAAAGGGAGAGATGCCTTATACCAACACAGAACAGTGGATGAGGGACATATTTCAAGCAAAAGACCTGATATCCATTGTCCTTGAGGAAAGTATCAATGACGTGCCAAGATGGGAGGCACACAAGTGCTTGTTCTTTATCTACTTCCACTCCCAGTCTCTTTATATCCTTTATTTACATAGCATAGAGTCTATCCCTGTTTAAAAATACTTACGTGCCTTAAAAAGCGTAAACATTAAGCGAATGTCTACAATCAAAAGGGAAAATGAAGTTCACCCAAATCAAGATTTTGATGGTTTCTCTAGAAGGCAGAGAAGACGAATACCCGCCGGTGACGAGTAAACAAACCCACCAGGCGTCAAGCAAATAAAAGATGTAAATGATCTTCTCAGAGATCACAAAGAAACCAAATTAACCTGCAAATGTTTCCTATTCTTTTGTGTATGTTTTCTTCTCCAATATAGCGAAAGGAATAAGGAAGTTGGAGCTTAAAAGTTGCAACATGTAAATTGACTTCATGATAGGTTGCCCGGATATGAAAAAGGCATGCAGATGACCATTCCAGATAACAAAGGTGCAACAAAGAGCCATCCAGACCAGATTGTAACATGGCATAGGGATATACCTGTTGATGACCTGTCATTCGAGTTTTCGGGTGTTTGCTAACAGCAGGTTCCCAGAGGAACATGGTGAAATCATCAGATCCTGATACTAATCTTTCAGGGGCATTGCCTTTCATTTTATTGTACCTTTGTAAAGCTACCTGATGCAACAACAAATGATTTTATAGAGTTACAGGAGAAAATGAAAGCAAAACTTGAAAGGAAACCATAACTAATCTGTGAAGCTTTAAGTTGGATTCACATAGGGGGCACAACAGCAGGCGAGCAAGATATAGGGGGAGATTCTACCTCAAACATAGAGCACAGTCCACTTTTCTCTTGATTCTTTTTCTCTTAAGTGTATCCCCATTAAGGACCCCAATAACAACAGAAAAATAGAAGAAAAGGACCAACAAATAAAGTTTGCAGCCATATAACTTGCATCTTTGAGCAGTATTTGACAAAACTTTGAGGGAGGGAGCTTATTTCAGTTAAGTTTATAAGAAAAAACCACAGGCATGAAAAGAAAAGGAAGGACATGCTTCTATATTGCAACGTGATGCATTTTCAGCAGGTATACTGCCACGGTAACAAGATTTGGATCCCTGCTTCCTTTTTGAGATGCTTCTAAATGTAGTCCAATATCCAAATTTCATCTAATGAAGTTGCCCCAATATAGAAAATGTAAGTACATAGTTCTAACCTGGAGTTTAGGGTAATTGGCGTCCAAGTCGAGCTGCTACAGTTGATCTTGGATGGTCCAGGGTTAGGGTGTTAAAATTGGCACACTGAGTTACAATTGACAATGCAAAAAATTGTTCTCCAACAGATGACTTGTATGCTTGAGTATTGATCGGGGAAGTTGCCTTCGTGATCACACGACCTGAATAGCACGCTCCGAGTTTACTTGCCCATTCGAGGCCGCCGCCGCTTCACCGGGGGCTTCATCTCCCAAATACTTAATACTTCTTTTGTAGTGCTTTTCCCAGTCTACAAAGTGAATCAAGATGCTGGAATTGCTAGCTATAACCCACTTAAGATCTTACTAAACCACAAGACTATTGCCCCCAAACTTGAGTAGTTCTTCTTCCTCAACCCTAAAGAGTCTTTTTCTCCAACCCAGAGGGTTTTTCTATCCTTTCTTCCAACCCTGAGGGTGAGGGTTCTTATTATTGCACATACATCTCTTTCTTTCTCAAGGCTTAATCCCACCATAGGCTTATATTACTTAATTAAAGACCATCATTGTTCCATTCAAGTAGGGCATCATACTTGCTTATTTTTGTCAAGCCTCAGCCCAGAAGGTTCGAGACTATCTCAACCGAGTCTGTCCTTCTACCCACTTTTTCACATGTGGGTTTTTAGCATTCATAAACCATACACATTCCAGGGCGCGTATTATCCCACAGGCTCTTCTGATAAGGATGTATACTACAAAAGGAACCATAACATCAATATTCTACAAAAGATATCCATTGCCCATCACTCAAGTGCTAAAATTGGCAGAGTCAATTTGGGAGATAAAAATTGTTCAAAAAAATGTTCCACTATTCTAAGCAGACTCTTTCTTTGGAGTGCACATAGTAATATATAACAACTCACTCGGAACTGGGATGCATCATTTTGGTACTAAAGCATAAAAAATAAAGATTCACATGTACTGGAACAAATTTTAATATAGACTTACTGTAGACAAAAATTTACGACCAGTGTTTTAAGGATAAGAACCTCAGGCTGGAGAACCATGCAGAAATATGAAAAACCACCAAAGCAGGTATAGTTACATGAAGAAATTAAGTGAATATGAAGTTTTAAATGGCTATGAGAAAAAATCAGAAGACTGTGTTCAACATTTCCAAAAACTAACAGTTACCTCCTTCATTTCCTCTGGTGATGAATATTCTTTACGGGTATGATCAAAGGCTCCAGTCCGAAGAACATATTCAGTGCTCAATGCCAGTGAATTAACCCAATGCCCGTGACCCTACATTCAGTATTAAATACACAAATAAAAAGGAGATACGAAAATGAAGCTGCATATAGTACTAATTAATGCATCAAATTTGGCGGCGAAATAGAGGATAAGAGAATGCAGAAATAAAAAATAATAGGTCTTAGAACCAAGTGGGCTGGAGACTGGGCTATGACATGTTCCTGAGAACCATGCCTTAGTCCACCCCACATACCCTCGAGACTCCAAATGGAGAGTGCTGAGCCACATGGGTCTCTCAATGGTAATCAACAAAAAAGTAATACACAATTCATGGAAGCTCCCCCTTGTGATGCTCTATTAATAAAATGCAAAGTTCCGTTGACCATGCGCGTTACCCCCTTGGTACGGGCATAATCACTTGGAGGGCTCTACCAAGGACCATGTCCACACAGTACACTACGTACATGCTTTTGGCCGGGCCAAGTTGGTGGATAATATGGCATGTAAGTTTTGCAGGTATTGTCTGGGTTTATGATAAACAAAGGAGACAGCATGTAGGATTTGCGGCTCAACAGTAGTTCTACTACAACTAAGAAAGGTAAAGGAGGTGCAAGCACTTGGTTAGTTGCTTCAAATATACAAGCAGCACCTATAAACGGCCATACCTCAAAATATATTGGAGGGAATTATAAATATGCTGCCAAGCAAAGAAAGAGCCTAACAATTAATTAATGTATATGAATTCACCTTTAATTCACGAATTAGCTTTCCCTGTGAAGTTTCCCATACTTTGATTACACAATCCTGAGATCTGCAGCATGAGAGGCAAAGCCGTGATTATCATTATGGAGCTCAGTAAAGACGCATTCTTAATTAAAGAGGGTCCAAAGTGGATTTAACTTTTTCCCGGGAAAAGACAAAATGTAAATGACAGGTTAAGTTTTAAGCAAGATACGTCAATTGTTTTCCTTTTTCTCTAACCAATTTTAAATTAAAGGAATGCTTCAGTGCCACAACACATGATTTAGGTTTACTTCCACTATCACAAAGTAAAAACAGAAACTAAGAGGTAATTTAAGATGCAATGAGTGCAATCACTTTCAAGGACTAGCAGCCAAATTAATATCCAGCAAGTAGTTGATGGATTCTTCTCTAATTTTACTTTTGGTCCGTCCACTGCTAATGGCAATGGTCTGTAAACGGTGGGAACAAGTCTGATGGCAGCCCCAAAAGGTCAGGTTTGCGTCAAGTCTAGTCCTCCCATCATTGCAAGTACTTAACCAATAGCGTCTTCTCCTCCACCATGTCTCTCCAGAAATTTTAATCCTGATCGAGCTAAGGTGGATGCCTTAATAGACACTTTTATTTCATGTCGTCTTTTTCCATTTTTTGCAACCCTAGCAGAGTTGGTGATTACACTAGTAGAGTACGAGGTCTCCATTTGGAAAGACCTTAGTTGCAGGAAACTCCTAATATGGTGACGTTTCTCTCTCGGAAACTCGCTTTTG
Source organism: Escallonia herrerae (assembly GCA_033070095.1). Classification (NCBI taxonomy): domain Eukaryota; kingdom Viridiplantae; phylum Streptophyta; class Magnoliopsida; order Escalloniales; family Escalloniaceae; genus Escallonia; species Escallonia herrerae. The sequence continues at coordinate 418,169 of JAVXUP010000318.1, forward strand.
CGATCTCAAGTTAGGAGCTCCATGGGATCTCGTCCCAAGCTAAGATGGGAACTCGATCCCGCTAGCTGGATAGAGATGCATGGAACAAATGATAGAATACATGAAAATCAAGCTCTTTTCAACTCAATTCCTTGTTTCTCTCTTCCTTCAAGTCCTTAAAGTCTCCTTGTCTGTTGTTGCTATCTATGTAAATTATGCTAAACAAATGATAATACTCTTTACGCATTTATTTATTCAAGCCGCTCCCAACCTCAGATTCTTCTTGGTGCTTACGCTTCCCCGCCCCCGCTCCCGCCCCCGCCCCCGCCCCGGCTTTGTGCAACTAAGGGAAAGACAGTAATACCAACAGCAAGTACGAAAATAGTAATTAACAGGACAGCACAATGAAAGAAAAGTTATTTTAGGGATGTGAACCTGTGTTGGAATATTATTGAGCGAGATTTGATAAGAAAAATTATCCAAAACGCTAAGGTGGGGAACCCGTATACAGAAAAGAGAATTATCAAAAACTTATACAACAAGCCAAACTCCTAGAAAGTCCAGGAAAATATCAAAAGAGGCTGTACAATATACATACATATTCAGACCTCAAAAATAACGCATTCAGAATGGAGGACTTAAGCTCAAAAGAGGCTATAATTGAAAGACTTATAATGTACATAAACTCATAAACAAAACTTTGATGCGAATAAGGCATGCGTTCTGCAGATGTAGATATAGTCATATCGATGTTAAAGTTTGTTGCCTGTAAGAGATGACATTCAACTGAACTCAACTAAAATAAAGAGAAATATACAAAGAAGTAAGGAAGCACGTTATTTTCTTCCCCAAAATATCAAGGCAAAAAAAGTACTTCAGCAGAAAAGATGACAAGCAAGTACAAGGAAACAATTTCTGTTCATGGGTTCCAAAATTTCAAAAATAACTTACCCAGTATATATTACTCCATCTCCACCCCACTTCACACAAGTTACTGCAAGCGTGTGGCCGCTAAGACAAATAACACATTTCCGCAATGTAATGTCCCATATTCGTGCATCACCATCTTTACTGGAAGTAACAAAGCGACGAGACGGAGATTTCAGATGTACTGGTTCCCATGATATGCCAGTGATCCATTTCTTATGACCCTGAGCCATGGTATACTCTAGTCGTTAGTGCCCGAGATACACGTTGATAGATCAACAAGCAGAAGGTAGCAGTTCAATTAAGGTAACTAAATTCACGGATTTGGAATTCCAGGAAACGGTGAAAAGAGCAAGTGCTGTAGAAAAGAAAGAAAAAAGCGCTTATTCTTGTTTTAACTATAACGTTTTACGGAAACCCACATACAGTTGAAGCAATCCAAGCTTTCCCAACACAAGTCCAAGCCATCCAATAAATGTAATCAGTATGAGAGAACATTGCTTCTTTAAGGGCTATTCCAAACAATCTGATTTGGCATGCAGGAAAGTGATACGATGGGTGGACACAATTACATGACACAGCAAGAAACGTGACCAGACATCATGTGCATCCTGATGAACAGAGGAAGGAGGAAGGGAGGGAGAAACAGGTGGGAAGAGAAATAGAGACAGAGAGACCGAGATCTTCAAAGACCGTCGAGATGAATTTCCATCTTCTTCGCGGATGAGGAGAAATATGATCTGCCTTCTGCCCTGATACAACCAACCTTGGGAATATTTTCAGGTCAAATTTTAAATCCAGATCATTTGCCTTGTCTACTTAACTTGGTACGTAATTCAGGGAAGTACAAGGGGGGTGAGCAGAAATTTGTCTACGATCATGTAAGTTCAGATCGAACCACATACATCTATAATGATGAAATGCAACAAATGCTATTTAGCAGGCAGGGCTGGCGACAATAAGGCATGCAGATATTAACCATATCTTATCATGCAAGACCATGGGCACTCCCTGTCAAGGACACTGAACATCAAGGAGCACATTGCAGTAGCATAAAGAATGAAATGTGAATGTTATCAGTTAAAAGTCACTCAAAAATGAAGGCATTACAATAAGTGGATTGCCCGACGCCTTTCCAGTCTGAGGATCCCAGCATTGAAGTTCTCCAGACTTACTTCCACTAACAAGATGCTTACCATCCGGTGACCATGCAATACACAGAACCCAGTTTTTGTGCCCTGAATGTATGGAGAAGCATAATGCTACAGTTAGCACAATATCAGTAGCAAATATTACCTAACAATCTTCACATAGCAATTGAACAATAAAAGCTCTCCGCTCCCATAAAGTAAAATGAGTTGAAGAGCAGACATTCTATCCATAAGCTTCATACCACCAAAGAACTTGACAGAGACCCTTTTCTAAGAGAAGCAATTTCTTGGTAATGACTGCATTGGTTTCCTTTTCAGTGAGGAAAGTCTGTAAACAACAATATCTGATACCAATTTTTCAAGTGAATACTATGCAGTAACTGACATCGGTAATAAAGGTGAGACTGAAATTACATTATATGGGAGAACAGCATCTCAGGAATGACAAAAAAAATCAAGACTGCAAGAGGTTATGCCCTTACGAGCTACGGTTAATTATACTCGGCACTCCTGAGGTTTCAGTATGTTACACAAGGCTACAGCTAACTAGTCAAATTACACTCCGAATACCGTGTTTCATAGTTTGTTACATTCTACACCTAACCTTTAATTAGGTTACCAAAAATTAATGATGCTGTCATATTTGCCTCTTTTTACGCACGAACTACCCTCCAATAGCATAATTTTTTTCTGTTCTAGTTTTTTGCAACTATATAATTTCTTCTTCAGCCACATTTTGAAACCCGTCAAACCAGCACTGTACGTCACCATCGAACGACCACCCTCCACCTTCAGCCACCTTCTTAAACCCACACCAATAACCATGACCACCACGATGGCAGATCACCACAGCTTCAAGGACCCAAAATCAATATGGAGATTAATCTCACTTATGGCTTCGATGATTGCTCACTGCCAACTCTCATCGAATTAAAGCGACGCCGAATTGGGAAAAACATAAACCTTGAGATCACGCTGGCCTTTTTTGTAATCGAAATGACTTTCTGGATCTGAAAATCAATTGGGTTTGCAGAAATTTTTAGATCTGGAGAAGGAAATGGAGAGAGGAGGTTGGGAAGTGGAGTTCAGTGGTGATGGGATGGTGCCTATCTGGGGATTACGAGATGGTTTTGTGGTGGTGAGATTGGTGCAATGGCAGGTATGATGACAATGGATATGCCGCAGTGGTGACGGTGGTGTGGTAGCAGGTATTGATAACAGCAGTGACAAGGATATGGCAGCTGTTGGTCAAGGGTACGAGGTGTCAGTGATGTTTATAATAGGCTAAGATAGTGGTGCCAGTGGGTATTGTGATGACGAAGGAGGAAGGGGTATCAAATTCCAGATCGGGTTTTGTGGTGAAGCAAAGTGAAGATTATGAATGTCATGGCGTCGATTATTGAGCACTGTGATGGCACGTCCCATAATTGGATCTTTGAGCAATGACTGGCCAGCTTGAGGTCGGTAGTGTGGTGATGGTCGTTACTAAGGTTGGTGATGGTATGGTGGTAGCTATTGACCAGGGTAACAGATGGATTCGTGTTCATTTAAAGGTGGCGGTAGGTTTTAATTGGTATGATGGTGTTCAGCAATGGTCTGAGATATGGATAAATGTAGGCTGCGTTGCTTGAATCTCTTGGGATTTTGTTGTTCTTTTTCTTCTTTTCCCCGAAGTTGTTTAGGTATGGTTTTTTGTGATTTAAATACCAAATTTATAGCAAGGGTATTCCTGTGTATTCACAAGATGTCATTAACTCTGTGAGCTGCTCTTGTTTGAAATGGACCCAAGTGTAATCGTGAAAGTTAGTTGTAGGCGAGTGTTATAAACCCAAACCCTAGGAATGCCGAGTGCAGCAATGATGATAGCTAATAGGGGCAATCAAATATAAAACCAAACCCTTCTCTTTCTCTCTCATTGATCCAACAAAAGGTACCCTTTGTCTTTCTCTCTCATCTCTTTCTCTTTTCCTTAGCTTACCATAGGTCAACATCTCCGACCTCATTTACAGACCCATCTGGCTTTATAAGACTTGTCCTTCATGCCTTTGGTTCCATGTCTCTTTTTCTTCTCACCTGTTACTGTTGAGACTCTAATCTTGATAATATTGAGACATTCAGCTGGTTTCTTGTTACCGAATTTCTTTCTTGTTACCGCTGAGACTATTTCATGTTACTGTCTTTCTTTTTAATCCGTTTTGAACGAAATTAATTTTTATTTCTATTGTATTAATATACACATATTGAAATAAAAATATATTAAAAAATTCAGCAGTGTACTGCAGTGTCCAAAATCTGATTTTTTGGAAATTGCAGTGTCCAATGTCCCGGTCGGTTCAATGTTGGGCACAGTGTCCGCGTCCATGCTACCTAGGCCTTAGGCTTATACAGAAGGTTGATCAAGCACGCTCCAAAAATGACTGAATTTGCCCACAGTGGTAATTCATTCAGGTGTTTCATGCCTGTCCATATTGCTTCTGCATGACTCTAATGCAATTGTTCTTAATCCATTTTATGCTAGTCTCTTCTTCCTTAGGTGAGTACCCTGTAGATTTATTTCTGTCTAGTTCAGCACCCCTAGCTATACTATCATATCTGTTATAGCATTACATCTCAGGTGCTCTTCAGTTACAATTTCCACCATCATATTATTCCTATCTTTCTTCTTGTTTCCTCTTCTATTTCCTTTTTGCTAATCTATTAGCGGTTTCTAATTCCGTATGCAACCAACTCGTAATCTCCCTGTCTCTTTATTTTAATGAAGTTAGTCAGAACTTGTTTTAAAAATGGTATAAACAAAAAAAAAAGAGAGAGAAAACGGTTAACCAACCCTGAGATAACGAGACTCAAAGTGAGCACAGAAAGAGAGTCATAACTAACAAGCCCTCCACTCACTTTAATAGTTACCTTATGTAATTCAGACTACCCTAGCACAATTTACAACAAATGTTGTACTAGTATAGTTTCCAGATGTTATCAGCAATCTTTAGTCTTCTATAGTTTTCAGCAAGTATGCAATGAAAGGTAAACCCAAAGTTTCTAAAGAAGCTTATGCAAACATATACCAACCTGTGCAAGTGAACAGTGGCGTCTGCGTATTCAAGTCCCATAATCGGACGGTTGTGTCACCTGACCCACTTGCCAACTGTTTGCCATCAGGACTAAAAGCAACAGAAAGTACAGCTTCAGTGTGACCTGCAGCGATGGTCAATGACACAGAATAAGATAAAGCTAAAATAATAGAACAGCATCCAACACAAGGGGAGACATGCATACTTAGAAAAAGGAAGTATAATTGAGAAGTATGTCTAGAAAAAGGACTTGATGAAAAGGGAATAGTTCAAAATCAGTCCAAGAACTGAATAGTATGTGCAGTAAAGAAGGCATTGAGCACATATATACCATCAGCATATGCAGTATAGCTCTCAACAAGGACATGGATCATATTACAAGCTCGTAGACTAGGAGAAGTATAAATATGCTATAACTATAGCTAAGTCCCAGTGAATGTACAATGGACATTTACAATACAAAGTAAAAACTAGTAGAAAAAAGACAGTACGGTGGCGTGCATTATGATATATTGCTTTAATTAGGCATTTTACAGGTAACATATCTATTTCTGGTCATCCAGTAAAACATTAGACCAGGCAAAAAGGCTTGCAAGGATTTCTTATACACAACTCTCCTTGCATATGAGCACCACGAATTCCTTGTTATAAATTTTTCAAGTGACATATTTAGAATACTCCTGATTCTTGCCCAATCCGCAACTATTGCCTCCCTCACTATTGCACCTTAAATATTTTATGCATGGTCGTGCCATCTCAATGCAACAAAAGCATGTTATTTCCTAACATCAGCACGTGCGTCAAGTAAGTGCTACCTTGAAGTGCGATTGGACAAAATTGCAGAAGGAACAAAAAAGATCATCCACTCAAACTCGTATGAGACTGACAAGCTAAAAAACAAAACGTTCAAATACGGCAAACGTCATAAAGGTTGACAAACAAGCCTATGAGCTTCTGCCTTTATCTTTTCTGATTTGAAAGGAAGATTTCGCACACGCAAACCAATGTATTACAAACCTACAGGACGATTAGCATCCCTAATTGTACTTGCTCTAACAAACATAGTAACCTCTAGGTAAATGTCCCTGGACAGATGACAAGCTGTAGGACAGTACACAAAATCCAATCCAATATCTTAAGCATCCGTCGGCAGACCAAGTGATGCTACACCCTTATATTCAAAGATATATATAGTCGTATATACAAGAAGGATGAAAACAAAACCATATTACGCTGTCTGACAAGAAAAAGATGTTATAAATGTCTTCCAAACCATAAGCAGTTCATTAAATATAATGTGGACAAGAAAATATACCGGCAATTGTTGACGAACACCGATTAACTGGACGAATTCGAAAAACTGCTTGTGGTTGATAAACTATTGTGAGTACCTTCTCCACCGAGACTGCAAAAAAAGTTCAATCTAAGCCTCACAACTAGCAAATAAAGTCCGCACTAATCTGAGTATACAAAATGACATCAAATGCAATTTGACAAATCCACTTTTTTTCAGCTTTACTGACCTTTGTGTTGCTGTAAGTACGAACCAAGTTGCACAACGAGCTCTTTGTCGGATACATAAAAAGCATAAGGTAACCTTTCCTCCTGACCAAATAAAAGAAATATTAATCCCAGTGACGCGTAAAAAAAAAGAATTTTGCCAGCATGGCATAAATGAGAATTTCAAATAAATCATATACTTGCTAGCATTTTGCCAATGAACTTAAAAGGGCCAAAGCCATCATCACAACTGAACCGCATGAAGAAAAAGGTTCCGCCAACGCCAGAGGAATCTAAGTTTTCACCGCTAATAACGAGGGCCATAGCCAATTCTGCAATCTCCATATCGCACCTATATCCAATGACTCCAAACTTAAAGGTAGCCTAACCTGTGGTAACTCAACAACACAACTTTTTACTCTTGTACTATCTACTTGCTTCCCATTCACAACAACCTAAAACCTTTACCATCGATAGTTATGTGCACATGATACTAGTACTCAAACCAACACATTTGCACTAGAAGAACACTCCATATGCTTTAGGTATCCAAGCAACGCTGGACCAACCCATTTTTCTTCCATCTATTAGCCTCCAACGCCAACACATACAGTAACTGCTATCATGTTTTGCATTTGAACCAATCCAAACGTTTCACCACATAGCCCAAAACAGTCAACCTCACATAGAGCACCATAATTTCCACCATTTCGGGGGGGAGGGGGAAGAAGGGCCAACTGTTATGCCTAACATTGGCAGGCCGCCCATCAGAATTCGGATTCGCCGTCCACAACCAGAAGCTGCTGAAGTGACAGGGATGAACAACGGCTATGAAGAGGGAAATTGAATTAAGGAAGACGTCATCGTATGAGTTATGAGCAGTAAAATAACACGTGAGCTGCCAAGTCAGTATTAGGAGCTGAGTTGGAAGTTGAGTGTCAAATAAGGATTCATGTGTCATATGGCCATTGGTCTGTTTGTTAGTTGTCAGCTGATTTAGATTAGCCAATTAAGCGTGGCCAAGTGTTCCCGCCAGGGCACCACCTTTGTTTGAAATTATGTTAGTTTGTTAGAGAGCATATAACCGAGGAGAGAGAGAGAGAATGTGATTATGCTGAAAATTGTGAAATGAAACAAATTCTTTCTTCCTCCACAATTCTTCTTCTCCAACCTTAAACAACACTACTGAAATTGATCGTAGTGACTCTCATATTCACTACATTTTGTATCTCAGAGCCTGGTTCGATCTCACTGAAAATGCCGCGCTCTTATAAAACATCACACATTGAGACTGATTCGCTAGGCCCAATGGATGATCTGGCAAAAAGGTTTGAGACCTATGGTTTGAGGTTTGGATCTCTGGACGCGACGTTGGGGGACCTGTAGAAAAATTACTCTGAGATGAAGTTTGAGATGCTGTCTACAGTCACGCAGATCAACGCACGACTGGAAGCTCTCATAAAAACTAAGCAGCAAGGAGAAGCTGGTACGAGTAAATGTAATAGTACACCACCTCCTGTTGAAAATCATAGCAGTGTGATTCCAGTTTCGAGTCAGCCAAAATTTGAAAACTCTATGCCCAAACCCCCTAAATTGAGTTTTCCCCGATTTAATGGCGATAACCCTAGAGGCTGGGTTTCCAAATGTGAACAATATTTTGAAGTATGTCCCTTACACGAAGAGTTCAAAGTGGCGTATGCCTCTGTTCACTTTGAGGATCATGTAGAATGTTGGTACACTACCTATATTAAACCTCTTGGGAAAGTAACTTGGAGTAGATTTATAAAGGATTTGTACGCCAAATTTTCTGATTTGAGACGAGACAGTGTAATCGGAGTTTTTAATCAACTCAAACAGATGGCTACAGTAGGAGTATTCCAATTATTTTGAGGAATTGCGAGCTCAGGTTGTGGAGGAGTTTAGAGTAACGGATGAAGGTTATTTTGTCAAGAGCTTTATTGGGGGTTTGAAACGACATAAGAAGTCGTGTGCAGCAGTTTGAAGTGGCAACCTTATCTAAGGCAATTCACATTGCCAGGAAGGAAGAGATTGCTATCTCTAACCTTTTCAAGCAAACCAGGCACACCCCATCTGCTAATCAACGGCCCACCCAAACCAGTTACAAGCCAAACAACACCTTCGACCCTAAACCACCTACTGTTCTTTCAACTCCTAGCCCAGTTACATCTAACTTCCCCACTGCACCCAGTTCCAAAGGCATTTTGTCTACCCCAAGCCTACCCCAAAATAGACCTACCCTACCTGTAAACCGCATGACTCATGAGGAACACCAAATCAAAAGAGAACAAGGATTGTGTTTTTGGTGTGACAACAAGTTCACCCCCTGGTCACCAAAAGGTGTGCCCAAAAAGATCCATAGCAATGTTGATTGCTGACCATATACCAGACCAGGTGGAATTGACAGAAGAAGGTGAAATGCAAGCTGCTATCAGTGAAGTTGAAAATGAGGAAACTCAGACTAGCATACAAGCTCTGGCTGGGAATACCTCACACAACCATGAGGGTGCTTGGTTGGGTCAACAACAAATCATTTACCATTTTTGGTTGACACAGGGTCCACAAACAACTTTATGGACCCTAAGTCAGCTGCAAGGTTGCAGTGTAGGCTAACACCAACAAATCCTCTGGTGGTGGCTGTGGCAAATGGTAGCAAAATATCCAGTACTGCAGTTTGTCAAGGATTTCAATCGAGTATGGGAGGACGGATATTCCAAAGATTCTACCATTGGGGGGTGTGATTGTGTCCTTGGGATGCAATGGCTCAAAACCCTTGGGAGTGTCAATTTTGATTTCTCTAAACATACTATCGCCTTCAAGTATTCAGGCAAGGAAGTTCAATTAAATGGCAGTAGCATATCTGGAGTCTCTATCAAAATGATTTCCAGTGAGGCTATGACTAAGTTGCTGAATCATCTGAATCATAACACTGGAAGTTTGTTTGGGCAAGTGTATGCTGTCACTGCTCACTACCAATACACTGGGGGGAGTTCACATCAAGGAGGTACAAGCCTTGGTCACTGAATTTGATCATGTGTTTGCTGAGCCTAACAATTTGCCACCCCATAGGCTGCAAGACCATAGAATTCAGTTGGTAGAGGTAGCTCAAGCCATTAACATCAGACCTTACAGAGTGTCCTAAATTCAAAAGGCTGAAATAGAAAAGATAGTCAACGAGTTGTTATCCACAGGGGTTATACAACCAAGTAATTCCCCATTTGCATCTCCAGTGCTTCTTGTCAAGAAGAAGGATGGCACATGGAGGATGTTATGCCTAACAGTGGTAGGCCACCCGTCAGAATTGGGATTTGCCGTCCACAACCAGAAGCTGCTGAAGTGACAGGGATGAACAACGGCTATGAAGAGGGAAATTGAATTAAGGAAGACGCCGTCGTATAAGTTATTAGCAGTAAAATAACACGTGAGCTGCCCAGTCGGAGCTGAGTTGGAAGCTCAGTGTCAAATAAGGATTAATGTGTCATATGGCCATTGGTCTGTTTGTTAGTTGTCAGCTGATTTAGATTATCCAACTAAGTGTGGCCACGTGTTCCCGCCAGGGCACCGCCTTTGTTTGAAATTCTGTTAGTTTGTTAGAGAGCATATAACCGAGAAGAGAGAGAGAATGTGATTATGCTGAAAATTGTGAAATGAAACAAATTCTTTCTTCCTCCACAATTCTTCTTCTCCATCCTTAACCAACCCTACTGAAAATGATCGTAGTGACTCTCATATTCACTACACCAACGTGCTGAAGAATTCTAACAGATAAAACTAAATTCATTGTTCTTTCATAGACCACAAGAAATTCAAACACTCTAATTCAATAAATCACATAAACCTTGATTATGTCCATAGAAAGAAACAGTACAATCCAACAAGTGTACAGTGAATTGACAGGGTATGCATAAATTTGGTAAAGTGATTGGGTTTCTTGGTGACGTCATTTCTGCTTCAACCAAAAAAAAAAATGTTAAGTAAATTGGGTTTCTTGATGATGTCATTTCTGCTTCAACCATAGAAAAAAGAAAACAAAAGAAAACCGGACTTACGTTGTTGAGGAGTTTATTGACCATCTGTTGGAGCTCTTTGGGTCCAGCGTTTTGGGGAAGGAACATAGGGGCTCCGAGTGGAGACCCTTCTGGGTCCGTTAAGAGGCACATAACGTTGTTGCTGAACTCTCCCTGTACTTCGCCTTCCAACTCCATTGCTTACGGATGCAGCTGTGGGTGTTATTCGGTTTTCTTTGATTTCACGGAGGTCGGCTTTCTAGTATGAGTTTCTGCAGGGGCTGAAAGAGAAGGGTAAAGGGTTTATAGGGTTTTGGGGGATGAGCACTTGGTGCAGCCAAACGTGTACATAGACGGTCAAAGATTTTCTTCCCCTTTTCGGCTAATCTTTTACTCCTTTATTATTATTATTAGCCGGTAATAATATCGCTTTTATCTTTTGAGTTAGTAAAATAAAATACAATTAACAACTCAATTTTGAGGACACGTATACTTGTATCCAATATCTCAAGAAAGTGTAAGAGGTAATTTCTCTAACATTAGAGTTTTGTGAGATATTTTGTGAATTAACGGTTATTGACTAGCTCTTTATATACATATATAATTTTTGTGTGTATCTTTCTCTATTCCTATCTCAATCATTCTTTTTCCATTTTCATCGCCATCACCACAGCCACCTGCAGAAGCCCACAGCACCTCAATCCCCCACAACGACTACAGATCCAACCAGTGACTATCCATGCTCACTACTTTCAACTCGCGTCTGAAATTTGAATCACCAAGAATGCCTTAATGAACGTACCACATCACTGTTTGTAACTAAACCATCGACGCATCTTCAGTAAACACGCGATAGTAAACTACATCTCAAATATGAGCCACTACCATTGCTTCTATTGAACCTACTACCGTGGCACTACTATTACCAAACCCACCTTCACCTGACCCGTCATCGAGCCAAATAATTACACGCACGAGAAAATGCACTCACGAATGCTCTCAACACCCACCACCCAAAAAACACACGCGCTCACAAACACATCTAGATTTACAAGATCGAGCAGGTGATACAACGACGTTGGAGGTTTAGGAGGCTGTTGATTGATGATCGCATCAACAATGGACTGTGGCAGCGATGAGATGGTATACGATATACCAGTGGTGGATCAATTTGCGATGGCAATTGCAAGGTGACGTGTGTGGCAGGGGCGGGGGCGGTGGTTATGATTGTGGTGGTGGGTTGAGTTTTTTTATTAAGATTATTTACGTGCCTCTTTTGTCCATTGGATTTGTATAATACAACGAGATATACCCAAAAGATTCAAAAATATAATAGTTAATTAACAGAGAATGGTAAGATTGTTTATATTTCGAGTAATCAAAATACGTGGGTGATATTTTTCTAAATGCGAGTACTAAGTGTAATTAGCCTCCAAACTCGAGTGTAGAAGTGATATCATCCTTTTTATTTTCGTACCCTGCCCATATTTATGCTTTATTGCGTGTAGTACTATTAATGTCAAGGCAATGCCATTGGAAGCATGTTTGTATCCTCACCATTGGATTAATGTTCTGATGCCAGACTCTTAATAATTTTGGTGATGCAGTGTATGATTTTGTCTAACGACAACACTACCATTCGAATCTCAATGTTACTCGTTGAAACGTATGGCGATGTAGATGTGGTGCTGTGGTGGTGGTCTAGAAGGTTGGTTATGGTTATGGCAATGTGTTTGCAAATGCACGTAACTTTCTTATTGTTTTATTACCGAAATTAAGTAATTTGACTAAATACCCTTCTTACACTTAATAGAAAGCTTGATTACCATTGTACTGTCCTAATCTGCCATATGTTGAAGTAAAAAATATTATAATTTGGTACATATAGACGTGCAATCATAATATACGCTGAGGGATGTTTGCCCAATTTTGTACTTCCTCAATCTTAAAAAATTGATCGCATTTGACTTACACAAAGTTTGAAGATTTTGTCAACTTTTGATGGGTCATCCAGAGATGCATGCCCTTGGCATCATAGAAAATATTATTCAGAGTGTGTTTGGAACCACATAATGGATGATTTTATTTCATATACTTAATTTTTTTTGTTTGGAACATTAAAAAAAATTATAATTGGATTTCATGAGATTTAACTGGATTTGTTTTTATAGTGTGAAATTTGATAAAAAATGATCTGATTTCGTGATATTTTGATTTACTTAAAATTAATTATTTATCTATCTTACCCTTTCTGGATCTCTCCAACAATTAACCCACAACCACCATCTTCACTGCCGTTACCGCCACACCACATTTACTACCACCACTTCCGCCACCATTACTGCCATTACCATCACCACTACTCTCACCATCACTGCCACCACCACCATTACTGTCACCACCACTACTACTGCCCTTGTCGCCACCACTATTGCACCACCATTATTACCACTGCTACCTCAGCATCCATTACTACTGTCGTCGCCTTAGCTGCCATCGTCACCACCACCATCACTTTTACTACCGCCATCGGCACCACTATTATCACCACCACCACCACCGTCACTACTGCCACCACCGCTGCCACTACTGTCACCATCACCGCCGCCGTCACCACCACCATCGCCACCATTTGCTGGCGCTAACACACTTGAAAACCGCTTATCGTAGTTCATTTTTCAATATAAGTTAAGGATACAATTGTCTAAAAATTTCTTACCTTTCCATTTCTTTTGTTTTCTAATCAAAAAATAAGAATTCTATAATTTGAATTCCCTTCTGTTCCAAACAAAAAAAAGTGAATTGAATTTCAAATCCAATTCTAAATCTTAAAAGAATTGGTTCTAAACAGACTTTTAAGGAATTGTTTTAATCTAATTTTGATAAATAATTCCGCAATGCTCGTAGTTCCAAAGGTTTCCTGCATTGTGTTGTTAGCATTGACTTTGACACATTTGAGAGCCATAGGTGACCAAGCAAATTAGGATCGACTGTTGAGAAAGGTTAACCATTAACCAAGGGATTTTTTTAGGAAATCCACTGCATCAAATGTTTTGCTGAACAATACATACAGCTAACGAACATGCTTCGGCAAAAATCGACTTCCATGAGGATATGAGATATTGTCAATACTTTTAGTAGTAAGATTCGAAACAACCCAAGATTGTAGTGTGACAAAAGAATTTGCCGTAAATAGCCAGGTTGTTCGGGTCAGCCCTGCAACGCCCCAGATTTTTTTTCGGTGCGTTAATGCCAAATACATAGACATCAGAAAAAATCCTATAATTATCATAAGACTCCAAAATGAAAATTTAGAGCATTCACTAATATTACCAAAATACATCAACATTTAACACAATGGCCCAAAGCCTTTATACAATTCAAGTACTCCGATACGAAGTTTTCCAAAATAACCTTAATAATAACAATTTGTTGCAATCATTACACTCAAAATATCAGTACTAACTCGGAAGCAAAGGCAGCTAATTCTTGATCACTTAGCTAGCCCTTCGATCCCAAAGTCCCACCTACTGATTACCTGAAAGGGAGAAACCATAAGGGGATGAGTCAAACGCCCAGTAAGGTCGCTCAAGGACCAATCAAATGAAAACAAAAATGTCTGAGAAACGAAATTTCAGAAGCATAAAAGTTCAAACAGAACGGACATCAAACTAGATTTCAAATATCAAATTGTAACTGAGTACGGAGACAGACACTAGAGAGCCATTCAAAAAATGGTCATATACGTCAATACTAACATATGAGACCGGTTCAGAAAGTAAGATCGCGATCTCTAGCTCAACTCCCCTAAGCTAGCCCACGTTTTAATCCACATGGGTAAGTCAGACATAAGTCACATACACTGTGACATGGCTCATAGAGTTATCAAAATAAAGATTTCAATTCAACAAAATTAAATATTGGACATGTCAAATAATATACGGAGTTTATGAAATAATGACAATATCTAATACGAACGATATCAATAAACGAATTCGACAAAGATTGAATTTTACAAGTCATAACATTGAGAACAAGTTATTCATAGTAAAGCTCAAAGCAAAGAGGAGAAGAAAACTTACTTAACTCAATTCAAAGAAATTCGGATTTAAAAAAGAAACTAAGGACTTACACGAGCGATTGGTCCATCAATTATTTGAATTTCGAAAATAACCCTTACCTTAGCCAAGCTTTTGAGAAATACACTCCTTAAACTCTACTTTAGAACTTCCAAACTTTTTAAGCCTTCTTCTCTCTCTCTCTCGTGCACAAAGGAAGAAGAAGTAGAGAACCCAAAAGGACAGAGAGGAAATAAAATGACTATTTATATGGGATAAAATTTTTAAGTTTTCTCGGTCGACCGAAAATAGTTTTCAGTCGATCGAATCCGACAGAGGTGAAAATGGTTCAAAATTTTTTTTTTCAATTCGACAAAAAACTTTTTAGTCGGCTAAAAACTTTTGAAAAAATTAGGAAATGAGGGGTTTTGGGGTAAAAACTTTATAAAAGGTGGGTTTGTTTTGAAAACTTAAGAAAACATGGGGCTACTTTTTAAAATTTCTGAACAAAGGAAAAGATTAAGAAAAAATGGTTTTTTCAACTCCTCAATTTTTTGTCTACCCAAAGCACCCCTCCCCCATCTTCCCCTCCAAATCAGATTTGTTACTTTACATTACGTACATGTATCCCCCCCCCCCCCCCAAATTTGTCTTTCCCACCCCTACCCACCCACCCCCGCACGAATCCCCCAAGTCCCACGTACGTAGATTTTCCCAAACGACCTCGACACACATGTATGCACCCACAAACACATGAAGGCGCAAATCAAATTTCCTCTATCCCCCACCCCCCAACACATACATGCGGACATTAAGGCCCCATACGCTTACGAGATTTTTTTTCTGTATTCTATATTCTGTTTTTGGTTTCCAGAATTTAGTATTCAGTTCTAAAATCGTATTGTGTACTTTTACTTTTTTCCGTATCTAGTTTTTCAATTTTTTCTGTACGTTTATCATTTTCATTTTCGTTTTTACCAACTTTTTTCTGAATCAATTCATTAATGGACCCCACTATTTCCATTTCTAGGAAGACCCAGTAAAATGGGTGGTCTAGTTTGGTGAGTGTTTGCTGAAATAAGGCGGTAGATATGAGGGAAAAGAGGTGGTATTCTGATTAGGAGAATACAGTTCGAAGAAAAAGCTGAAAACACCCAAAGGGTGTTTTCAGCTTTTTTGACACTATTTGAAAATTTTATCCAAAACGAAACCGAAAAAACGTAAACATACACGAAAAAAGGCATCTTTTTCATCATCATTACAAAAATGAAAACTGAAAAACGTAAACGTACAGCCCCTAAGGGTTTTTTTTTGTTGCATAAAATTGAGGAGTATGTGAGAGAACTTTCGGAGGTTGAGGAGGACAGTGAAGATTAACGGGGGTGAGAGTCGCCGGCCAACTGTTTGAAGAAATGCTGCTGAGAAGAAAGTTGAAATGGTGATGTTTGTGTAATGCAACTTGCGGAAAATTGTGTTATTCTTTTTTTTTTTTGAAACCAATTTGATTTGTGTTTTCCATTAGAGAAAAATTCAACTGCCTTTGTTTCTCTTTCTTTTTTGCTTATGCATGCCAAGAAACTGAACTTGGAATGGCTTATTGCCTAGTTTGCAAATGGAGTTTTGTACCCAAATGCAAGTTTCATGAACCACAAAAGGTGGTAATTAGACTAAAAATAGTAATATAACATTTGACCAGTCAAGTAGCCTTTATTCTATTTGTTTATGTTGCTTTTTGTAGCTAAAAAGAGAACATGGCACACTCAGATAAAGGATATGCATGGCTGATTTTGAGCAAGTTATTGAACAAGAAACAATGCTAGTTCAGGCACTTAGACACTTGATAACATTCAGTGTATGCCTTGCTTATAGTAGCTAAAAAATTATTATTAATCGTGTGCTATTGAGTTATTTCCTTTATTGACATATTTCTTACTTTGTAACATTTGTTAATCCTAATAACGATGGGGATGATTTTAAATTGGAATGAAAGGGAACATGACTAACAGAAGTGATCATGCTATAATGCCTATGTTCTATTTAGACTTGCAAGTGGTGCTTGTGAAGTTGGTAGTTTGATGAGAAAAATAACCATTTTCCTGTTGCACCTAGAGATCGACATTATTCAAGAACAAATTGAGATTTGAGTGGCTCAAGCTTGACACAAATCGTTTTTTGCAAGAATGCAAGTATAAATATGCAAAGATGCTTGTCAATTTATGCAGCTATTCAAGTCGTTTCTAATCTTACAACCAATAAAATAGAAACTTTACTTAAGGGAAGAGCTTATATCAGAACTACAATTGGATATGAACCGTTGCCTGGTAAGAGCATGGTGGGACACAAGACACACAGATTTTGAAATTCATCCATGTGTAGATTTTTTCAATGCAATCAAAAAGTGCCTCCAGTACCATTTATTAGCTTTAAGAAGTCCCGTCGTTGAGGAAGAACGTTGATACTTTCTTGTAACGCTCAGGAAGTTGATTCTCCAATAGGATAACAAAAAACACAAATGGAGCGCGCTTGTTCTTAAATAAATAGGGTACAAACATGGTTTAGTTTGATATAAGTCATTTTATGCAAGAATAGAAGTATGATTATGTGAAAGTGCTTGTCCATTTTTGTAGATAATCAAGTCATTTCTTCTCTTACAACCAATGAAATAAAAACTTTGCCTAAGAGAATAGCTTATATTAGAGCACACTTGACTCTTCCGTAGGACAACAAGCACACACACACACAAAAAAAATGCTAATTGGGTTAGTAGGTTTACTTTGACGTAATTTTTGCAACAATGCAAGTCCTGATATGCAAAGATGCTTGTCATTTTATGTAGATATTCAAGTCGGTTCTTCTCTTACACCCAATTCAATAGAAACTTTGCCTTATTTGCAAATGAAAATGTGGTTTTGGAGTTCTTAAAGCTCTTCCTTTGCAAATTGGGCAAGCGTGAGTGTCAATTGTACTAAAATTTGTGCTACACCATAATGGCACCACGTGTATAGGATTCGGCTAGAAGTACTGTTTTCATCAATGTAAAATGGCATCATGTTTTTACCAGGCAAATCTACATCAAATTGTGTTATGTTATAAGCATTTCCCAAGGCAAAGTTTCTATTTTATTGATTGCAAGGTTAGGGGTGTAACCACTATGAATATCTGCACAAACTGACAAGCATTTTTGCATATCTATACTTGTATTTTTGTAGAAAATGACTTGTGTCAGAGTAAATCATCTTTACACTGTATGATTTACTTTGAACTTATACCGGTACAAACATTGAATTTATTAAAGTACTTAAGCAACATAAACAAATAGAATAAAGGTTACTTGATTGGTCAAATACCCTGTTGGCCCTTGGTTGAACAAATATGGTGCTAGAGTGGTTTATGATGCAGCTAGCAATGTCCAATCAAGCTGAATACTCTTAATTAGGGGTGAGCACGGTTCGGTTTGGGGGTCAAACCGCAAACCGAACCGTTACCCGTCGGTTTGAAAAATTGTAAACCGAACCAAACCAAATACTATCGATTTTGACGGTTCGGTTTGGTCGGTTTAAACGGTTCGGCTTAGTCGATTTGGTTCGATTTGCTCACTTAAAGACGTTGTTCCCTTACACACTACTAATTGAAGTTATAGTTTTTCTAAATTGCATGTAATCTTGTTTCATTTGATATATATGTTCTAATTGATGAATGAGAAAGAATGAGTAAATATAAACTAGATATTGGTCACAAAATTTTTGTGTTCTAAGTGTTGTTAATATTTTTGTTTCTTTTAACTTTCAATATTTATTTATTTAGAGTTGCTTAATACCTTATACGTGTAATTATCAGTAGAATGTTACTAAAAATACATTAACATATCATAGATCGGTTCGATTCGATTTAGAATTGGTTTAAAAAATATGAACCGTTAATCAAACCGAACCAAGGTCGGTTTGAAAAATGTGAAACCAAACCGTTGAGATCTTTGGACGGTTCGAATTTGATTGATTTGAGCGGTTTGGATCGATTTGAACGGTTTGGTGCTCACCCCTACTCTTAATCTGTAATCAAGGGATGGGCCAGTGCTCAATACTGAGCGCTAAAAACCACCATTGAAGCCCTCCTGCTCCCATTTAGTCTACCAGACATCAAGAAAATGCTGTTGTACGGACCTTGATTCCTTTGTCTTTTCTTCTTCCTGTCATGTTTTTGTTTAAGTCTTTTGTTTAGTTGCAGATTTTATTATATTTATATATTAGACGGTAACGAGTTGGATATTATATTGTTTCTCTGTTAATTATTAAGCATTTATAGTTAGGTTTTTGTGATTGATACGTGTAAACGAGCAACAAGAAGTTGCATTTAAATACACTTGCATCTGCTTGGTAGTAAATTATTTTTATGAGCATCATGAAAATGTGCAAAGCCGGAATTGTGTATGGATTATTTACTTTGAAAGAGAAAAGTGCTCTATAATCTTCAAGATAGATGTAGAGAAGGTAGCTAAGTATTTTTTGAAGGCTCTGATCGTGGTAGAAGCCATTTGACCAATCAAGTAGCCCCATACAATAATGTAAATCTAACGTGGGACTTGGGGTGGGTGGGTAAGAGTAGGGTGACACGTGGGGTGGGGGTGGGAAGGATAGATGGGGTGGGTGGGGGGGCATGTATGTAATGCAGAGTGTCAAATGTGATTTGGAGGGGAAGATGAGGGAGGGGTACTTTGGGTAGAGCAAATTAAAGGAGTTGAAAAAATCCATTTTTTCTTAACCACTTCCTTTATTAAGAAATTATAAAAAGTAGCCCCATTTTTTTTTATTTTTTCAAAACAAATCCACATTTTATAAAGTTTTTACCCCAAAACCCCTCATTTTATAATTTTTCCAAAACTTTTTAGTCGACAGAAAACTTCAGTAGTTTATTCTACATACAAAATCTTTTCATTCGGCCAAAAACTTTTTAGTCGGTCGAAAACTTTTTAGTTGGTTAAAAACTTTTTGATCTACCGAAAACTTCAGAAACAAATCCCAAACTATTTTCTTAACTTTAACAAAAGCTCACAAACTTATTTTATTCAAAAATACTAATTTCACATAATTTTTTTTTTGGGGATATTACAGCTCAAAGACTCCGCGAGCAAGAGAAACCATTTGACTTTACTTCAAGCTCAAGTGGCCATGAATATAATTGTTCGTGATCTTAATTTTCTAGCTCGACAAGAAAAAAAAAGTCTATTAATTTGACATAAGGTGAGACATGATAAGCCAACAGTGTAGAACAAATACTAGCTCTGAAACAAATTAGTTTGAGCCAAAATTTCGAGATGTTATCTAAAGAGCCAAATCTAGAGAGTGCAGAAGAATCGCTACCGAATCAAAATAATAATCGGAGTAAACTCCAAACAGTAAATCCCATGTACACCCGCCAAGCCACACAGTCTTAACGAATGCAGTATATGACAAACTTTGTTGATTTCATCGCGCAATTCTACTAATCAAGAATCCACAAACATATCATCTCACAGCACTCCATAATCAAGAAGCCACAAACATGTACTTTCCCGAGCTATTGTGTCTAATCTTAGTTCTTTCACTGGCTCTATCTTCATCATCATCATCATCATCATCATCAGTCACCCTCTGAAGCAATAGAGGCTTTACTCACACGTTTGGACACCCAAAGGTCATCTCCTTCGGTACAAGAATCTGCAGCCAAAGCTGTTCTTTATAGGCTGCTTCCAACCCATTCCTCCAGCTTTGAATTCAAGATAGTCTCAAAGGTATCCATATCAATTCTTGGTGTCTTTTTACTCCTTTCTCTCTGCAGTGTTTCTTGGTTACCACTTTGTACCATTTGGTTAGTTTCGGAAGGGTATCAAAATCAGTGGATCATTTTAATTTCGTTTTCTTCGGTAAACCAATGTGGATTACCCACTCTGTCATTTCCTAATGGGTTTGAAAGTAATTGATATTTTTGCGATAATCTTTTTTCTTTTTTGCTTACATCTAAAAGAGATGAGATATGCTTATGGGGTGGTTGAAACGTGTTTGTTGGATTCTTTTTGTTACTTTTCAAATTCCATGAATACTTCATTCTAGTGACTCGCTGATCAATTGGAAATATTGGGGGTGGGTTGTCTCCTCTGAAATTGAAGTAGCACTTCTAAACTACCTTGATTTTGCTTTTCAAAATTGAAGTTAAAGCAGAACTTTTGGACTACATTTATTTTGCTTTCAAAATCCAAGTGGGTCTTTTAAACTATTTGATTTAGTACTATTCTTCTTACATCTTTACGAGAACAAACACTAGAGACTTGAGGATAATTATGGTTTCGTTGTCTTAAAAGTGTCCAGATTCAGGGGTCAAAACTATTTTATCCAAAGCAAGTTCAGAAGAGAAAAATATCATACTTAATGAAAGATGAATACTACAAAGACACAGCATATTCACGCATGAATATCTAAAGAAATTAAGGATGAAAAACCCGAAGAGACCATTGCTTCTGGGAGAGATCTAACATTGTGATTGATTCATATTTTTAGAGTCCTACCTCTAATTTGGAAAAAAGTAAGTGAATTTTTCATGAGAATTTGAGGAATTGTTGTGTATATTCAATGATCTATGGTGTATTAACTAGAGTCTATTTGAGTAGATAAATAGAGTAGGGCGGGTGTGTACCCACCAACGAGGAAGAAATGTATAACCTATATAGAGCGTGCATTGGGCATGAACCAGCATCGTTAGCTTGGAAGGCTAGGGGATATAGTTGTCATTGATTAAGTAGTTTTAACGACTCTAATTCAACACCAACTCTTGAAACTTTGGTTGCATTCGGCTCCTTTACGAAAGATGGTAAAATTCCTAGATCTAAGATGTGAACCAAGTTACAAAGATTTTTATCCATAACATCTATGTCAGCCATATACCTGAATACAATTCAAAATGACTTGCTGTCTAGGTGATCCCTCTAGAAGAAGGTGATTACAACAACCTTTGTAGTTACTTCGTTCTCTATTTCTATTTAAAAGGATCCCTCAAACTTTCCTTCGCAAAGTTGGTTGCTACCATGCATGATCTCATAATTACCATGATTTTTTAGATGAGAAGTACGTAAATTGCTCGACATTCTAAGTACCTAACACTTTATTGGCTGACAAAGTTTAGCATATCCCTGTTACAGCTTGATATAAATTGTTGTGCCCATTCCTTAACAGCTTAAGCTTTTAGAGCTGATGGTGACTTAACATCCTTTTAGTGATCGTTATAATCTGACTCACTGCATACACATGCATGTTATTATCACTCTCAATGTTTTCTCCTTCAATTATTAGGATGTTTGTGGTGGACTCAGTTGCTTTTGGATAACCAATTACGAGAATTCAAGCAGGACCTCAGCAGAGATACTGTATGTATTTATTTGTTGCAAGGACTAGTTTGATGCTCTATTTATGGCCCTTCTGCACTTAGAATAAGATAATGTAATATAGCAACCTTAGTAAATTTATTCAAGTGTTGAGAGGTTAGGGCGTTTTCCTGGATAAGAAATCATTTCATTTCATGTAGATTTTTGTTATAAGAAGTTGGTTATTTGGCAAGTTGTATCAACTAGTACAATATGGCATTAACATGATTCTTGAACTCTGGATCTGATTTCAAATATTCTATTACCGTTGGTAATCAGGCCCAACTAGATTTGATTGAGTTAAGCTCTGGGTCTGATATAAAAGTACACACACACACAAAAATTCAAGGTGCAAATTCACTTACATTTCTTAAAGGGATATATTGGCTAATATGCAGAATCAAAGATGTCAAATATAAACTGAAAAGATTTCAAATATATTTAAGGTCTCAATTGTTCAGTTTTGTGTTTACTACTGTCGAAGTGGGGTGATGGATTTGATGTGTGTGTGTGAGAGAGAGAGTCTAAATTGTTTAGTTTTGTAATTACTAATGTCGAAGTGGGGTGATCTCAGAGGTACAAGGGTTTGGAATGTGTGTGTGAGTGTGTGTGTGTGAGAGAGAGAGAGAGAGAGAGAGAGAGAGAGAGGGGCACTCATTCTCCAATATCTTTTTAGGTTTGCTGAATGTCTGGCATCGACTGGTTAAGCACCCATCGATCACATAGGACAGTCCTTGAAACAGTACACCATGTAATGGAGCAAAGTCTCAATGTACATGTGACTGCTAGTCGTGATTGAGCAATAGGTTTTGGACAAGTGATACTGTTGCTTCAGTGATCTTTCTCAAGTGGTTTGGTGAACACATTAACTCTCAAGTGAAAAATTTTGCGATGGGTGTAACGGTGTTTAAGGCGTTGTATGTTTTCTTTTCAAATCCAAGGGTAGTCTCAACACATCATATCTTCTGCACCTATCAATCATAAACATTTCGAGTGGTGTTGTAGGATACACTCAATAGCATTGAGTCGTTTATAAGTTGAATATCCAAATTATTGCGTTTTGTGTTAAACAATTGGTGCTTTTAGAAACATGCTGCTCCGGTGTCCTCTCATTTTCTGTTCGAGTTGCCACATACAATGGCAACGAGATTACCTCTCCTCTGAGTGAATGAGAAGCGCACTCTACATGGAATCACTCTTCTAGAGGTGGGATGCCTACTTAATCAGAGTGCACCAAATGTGAGACAAGACAATACACTGACATTCCTGTTTCTGCTTTAGATTGCTACCTTTTAACGTAGTCTCAAGTTATAATCTGGAAGATGTTTTCTAATGTTCAGTAAACTTCTATATGCTGACTGAGTTTGAATCTCCTAGTGGTGAGATTGGAATAGCAGGGTTAACATCTGTTACATGTGTCATGGAAGTTTTGAGCTTAATGTGGTTACATGTAACTCCAAAGTTCGACAAAAATTTTCAACTTTCTTCGATCTATGTCTTACATAGCAAGTAAACGTGAGAAGCAAACTTCAATAGGTGTTAGCTGTTTGAAATATTAAAATATTTTGATCATGATAAGGTGTAAAAATAACTTAATCTCAAAAGTTGATAGTACGAGTCTTAAAAACATGAACAAATTTTTTTAGCTTTTGGCATCACCGTTGTGCCATCTTGCCTGGCTTGATGCCTTTGTGATTCCATATACTGCTCCTAAGTATCCTAGTTCAGGAGAGTACGATGTCAAAGACTCGTACTGTTAAGATAGGCTCTAAACATTTGTTACACATAAAATAAACATAATGAGGAAATCCTGTCCAATTTGATTTGCGAGTAAAAATGAATAACAATGCGTAAACTTTTGTATATGGGTGGGATTCTCCTTGAGAAAGAATAATGTGCTTATCGTAGTTACAGAACTTTTGGATTTTTTTCCAGGATAAAAGGCACTACTGCGGTTGAGATCACATCTGGTCTCCACTGGTATCTGAAGTACTGGTGCGGTGCTCATGTCTCATGGGACAAGACCGGCGGCAGCCAGATTGCTTCTATCCCCAATCCTGGATCCTTGCCTCTTGTAAAAACGGAGGGAGTGAGAATTCAACGTCCAATCCCTTGGAATTATTACCAAAATGTTGTCACCTCCAGCTGTAAGTAGCAAATATTCTCTGACCACTTCCCTGGTTCTGGGCTATGGACGTCCTGGCCTTTGATGTGTTTAATTGTTGGTGACTATTATGCCATTATTTTGTTTATTATGGAGCCTATTATGCTCTCATGTCTATGTCAAATATCCTATTAAATGTGACTTTGGGTACTATCCTTCAATTGGAAACATAACGTGTTAATCCCTTAAATTCTCTTTCATGTGACACTGTACTTGTGTCTTGTTCTTTTCTTCTTTGCTTTGAGCAAAGCTCCCCTATATTTAACTTAACAAGTTTTCCCTAGTATTCCTCTGTCCATAAAGAAAAGAACTTAATAATCGAACTTCAAGATATCGTTTAGATTGAAACATGGACACTGTCATCGCAGATTAGTGAGATATTCTCCAAAAGTGATATTAGATTCCAGCCAAGTTTGCATACTAATGTGTTTAATACTTTAGTTCAAAAGTTAGGGTTGGAACTGGGGCTTCAACTTACTTTTCATTGGTGGAGAGCCAAAAACTGTTTGTTTGGCGCAGAGCCTTTACACACTAGTACCTTCTTCTGTGAGTGTATAAGTTCCAAAAAGAAAATAAAGAATCTTGCTATTTGTATATGACTGAAAAAGTTGTTGTGCATTACAGATTCGCTGTCCTTGTACTAGAGAAGATGTAGGGTCCGTCAAAATGGTTACCTCAAATTTTCGTGCCTCTCAGTAAAAAAGCCACACGTAACAGTAGTGTGAACAATTACCAAGTTATGGCCTTCACCATTTTATTGCAACGTAAAAAAAATGTTGTTTGGAGTTTCCAGTCCTGTCAAGTCATAGCTGTTTGTAAATATATAATCCCCTGTGGAAGCATAGGGCTGTGAATAAGGAAATGAGCCCCAAAACCTGACACTAGAGTGGATAGTTAGGAACTTATGTATGCTGGCCTGTTTTGCAGCTCAAAAGATGAGACATGATATTCAGCTATCTTGATTCAATTGATGTTCAAACATTTTGATATATGCTACTTTTTGCTCCATTACGTAGCATAACCTAGCGTTCTGATTAACAGATTCCTATGTTTGGTGGGATTGGAAAAGATGGGAGAAGGAGCTAGATTGGATGGCACTGCAAGGAGTTAACCTTCCTCTAGCTTTTACGGGGCAAGAATCCATCTGGCAAAAAGTTTTCATGGTGAACTAGTGTACCATCATCTGTTCTTACTTCTTATAGTATGCCCTCTGATTTGTCATTTGCTACTCTAAAAATTTAGAATATTTTTTGCACATTGGGCATTATAGTTATAATCAAAAGGCAGTTGCATGTCAAAAACTGTTTCCTGTTAGTGATATTCAAAATCAATTTCTATAAAATGAAGCAACCAATCGCTGGATTCCCCTTGCTTTGAGGGATGGAAATGCTTGCTGAACTTGCAAATGAGTAATTAATGGGTTGCCAAACAGCCTCCCTGCAGTAGCTGGTATAAGGCTGCATATTCATAACTTCTTTGAACCCCAAAGTGGTGGGAGCCTTGTGTACCATTATTCTTCATTCTGATCTGTCCACTTCTTTGTCATCTGCCGACAAATGATAGTAACTGTTACTAACAATATTTTTAGATTTATGTAGACCATTGGGTTATGTAGGATTAAATCTGATGGTCCAGACTTAATCTGCGCCATTTGATCATCCAATAAAAATTATCAAACAATCACGAGGTGGTCGAATCTATCCATCCGATCCAGTAATGCAGCCTTGTCAACTGCCCATCGCGTGTGCGCCAAAAGTGCCGAACAGGCCCAGCTCCGCATTCGTGCAATTGCAGTCGTATGGTGCTAATGGACCATCTTGCAGATACACCATATGCGTTCACTTGGGCCTTCGACTTATACGGTCATGAGTTATGATTTATGAAGGACAAAGCGCTATAAACCCACTCCCGTTGTGTTTTCCTTCCTATATTGGACAATCACCATTTTGCTTGTCCTTCCCTTGTTTCTCTTTTATTTTCATGAGTTCTTGGAGACTCATTTCCTTCGTCATTTTGGAGATGTCCACCTCGATGTTGGGTGAGATCTTGTAACACCATCAATATCACAACTCATCCTTTATCGCTAGCCTACTTAAGTACTCATTCGTTCCTAGGGTAGGATAAACTTGAACACCTTCTCATTATGTCAGATGGTTGGCAAGCTAGCTTAAGCACCTTAGTTGACGAGCTTAAACACCTCACAAAACCTGGCTTAGTTTGCTTCTAGGTCGGGACAGGAGTAGTAGGTGTCTGGATATAAGGGAGACAGAGAGAGGAGATTGACCCCTTTTCAACGTTAACAGACTATATGATCATTATTCTTTCCCTTTCCAAGAAGAACAACAAGATGTGTTACTTGATGACATGAAATTCTGAGTAGCACTAAATTGTGACTATAGCCTTCATTATATGCAGAATGATTCTTCTGATTTTGTTGTTCGATAGCAGGGTTTCAATATTAGTAGGCAAGATCTAGACGATTTTTTTGGCGGACCTGCTTTTCTTGCATGGGCTCGCATGGGAAACTTACACGGGTAAGCTCGTGTTATTCATATATCAGTTGAGTTATTGTTTGCTATGCTAAGTAGCCATCTGAAATAAAAGCTTAAGTTGTTTGGAAATCACAAGTGACCTCCCTCGTCTATTACTGGTATGCCGGTTGACCCCCTTGGCTATTAATTTTTGACATTTGACCCCCTTATTTATCAATTTAGTAAAACTGAGGACAATTGGCAGATTTTAGCCAATCAATTGGTAAATTGATATGTGAAAAGACAAAAATGCCCTTACATCAGAATCATCAGATCAATCCGAATCTCTTTCTTCATCTTCAACTGTGGCTTCTGCAAACACACCTGTAATACCACTGCATTAAACCTACCCACCCTAACAACCACCGCCACCGCCGTGAGCCACCCCAACAAAACCGCCTCCACCACTGCTAGCGACCCCACACTAGCAACCACTGAGTCACCTGCCACCTGCCACCTGCCTTACCACCATCGCCAGCGACCCAACCTGCCTATCCCAAAAACCACCTACACAACCATCCCTCTACCTGCAAACCCCACCCCAACCACCAAAACTCGTTTGCCCTACCAATTTGCCGATCTGCCCCACCTCCGATTTCAAATCCCCCACCAAAACCACCACTAGGCAATCCAAATCCCTGATCTGAGTGTTTAGTCGTCTTGGTGATGGCGGGTGTGTGTGTGTGTGGAGGAAGGGGGAGGGGGAAGCTGGGTCGGTGATGTTACCAGCAGCAGGGTGGGGTGGAGGTAGGGTGGGCGCTGGTTCTAGTGGCGGCCATTACAGCTGGGGTTCCCCCCCCCCCCCCCCGCGGGGCTTTTACATAAGCACTTTGGTATTTTAGCGAATGATTGGGGGGATTTTTGGAGTTTCACGTCCAAATTTAGCTGGGTCGAACTATTGATAGATGAGGGGGTCAATTGTCGAAATTAATACCCGAGGGGGTCGACCTGCAAAATTAAAATCGACGAGGGGTGTCATTCATGATTTTTTCTAAGTTATTAGATAATGAAACCAATAATATGCTTTACACTCCCCTCATGGGCAATACTCTACTTGCATGTGGAGAGACAAATCAAAGAGAAACAAGTCAAGGTGCACAGAAAAATGTGCGAATTCTACAAACACAAAAGGATGAATGGAAGTCCAAAAATGAACCCAGAAATAGCCAAACGGCCCAAACCAGACCTCTGATACCTTGTTAATTAATTATCTGCTTCAAAGCTTAACCGGCCAACAGTTTAGATCATGCGTAGCAAATCTTGTGGGGATATTCTTTTGCTATGTGCAGGTTAATGATGGTAGAGCCAGTTTTTTGAATCTAGTTTGAGACCAGATGTATAGAGTTGCAATATATCTCGCTTTACTCTTGAACCTTTGAACTATTTTTTGAGAATTCATGCAAGGACTGCCAACTCTGTTTTGGGAAATTGTTCGTTGAAGGTAGATGAAGAAATTCAGATGCGTGACATTCTGTTCGAGACAGTTAATTTTCCTGAAATGGTGTCAGACTTTGCCCTTCTCCATGGAAATTGCAAAGGAGACAAAGTCGCCACGCCCCGGATCACCCTTACAGCGAGAGTGAAACGTACTCTTATGAAGTTTACAAAGTAAATGACATGTTGTTTGCGTTTTCCTTGGGTTGTGAGCGAGGTTGAAGATTGGAGTACTCATCATCCTTACCGTAATTTGTGCATAGCTTATTCCCTCTCTCTCTCTCTCTCTCACACACACACACACACACACACACACCCCCACATAATACCATATGAGATTTCTGGTTTTTAGATGCATGTATTGCTTGTAGCCTGCATTGCGTAGATATTACAGCCAACTAACTGCACCGCGCAGATGGATTTGGCCTTCATTATCCTCTGCGATTTTGTCTTTACAACATAATCTTAATCACAGGTGGGGTGGACCTTTATCACAGAACTGGTTGGATCAACAGCTGGTCTTGCAGAAACAGATATTATCTCGAATGATAGAGTTAGGCATGACTCCAGGTACATATCTGTTTCATGTCAAATTGAACTTTTCTCATATGACTTCCACCTCATGTTTACCTTCACATCAGAAATCCCATTTGTTTTTCAAGACAAGCCTGCACGTGCTTAAGCTCACAGATAATTCCCTATTGAATTTCCTCATCATTTAGACTTGTGTCTGATTAAGATTTGTTTTCATTGGTACAGTGCTTCCATCATTCGCTGGGAATGTTCCAGCGGCACTCAAAAAGATATACCCCACTGCAAATATAACTAGACTTGGGGAGTGGTACTTAACTTCTGCTGCTAACTGATATGATTTTTTTTTTCCCGTATGACACTGAAATCTATAAGTCTTGATATTGTTTTTGGTTCTGGTGATATAGTCATACTTTACAGAAGGTAACTTGATTCAATGAAACAATTTACACTCTTTTGCCACTAACACCCTCTTTCAAAAATAATCTGTGCTAAAGGTTTAGTATTGTTGCTATGCATGCTTTTAGCGATGAATGTACTTGGAAGGGTGTGTAAAAAAGGTGAAAATGTGTGTGAATTGTCTCACCTTTCTGATATCAGAAAACATAGTAGGAGCATCCGATTGTTGCTGTGCTGAACCAAAATTCAATGCTGATTCTTGAATTTGCATACTTCTAGTGTTCTTCTTACACCGCTCTCATATCTTATCCGTAAGTTGATGCTTTCCATTCTCCTTACTACAGGAACACAGTTGATGGTGATCCTCGGTGGTGTTGTACTTTCCTTCTTGATCCTTCTGATCCTTTATTTATAAGAATTGGGGAGGCATTTATGAGACAACAGATTAAAGGTGTGTCTCTGTGTCTGCCTAGTTTGTGGTCCGAGTTTTTACAACTAGTACGTATTATTGGTACCATTACTGATTTGAGCATCATGATCTCGGCTCACGAACCTTGCACATCGTAAATTTTTGTTTTCCACATTCTTCGGATACCAACAAGCCTTTGACATCTCTCGGAGACAGTTTATTAGTCAAAAAAGGGGTCTGGTTGTAGTAAGAATCACGCTTTAAGAATTATCTGAGAAAATGGTCTACTTGGTGTTTTCATGGTATTTAAGTCTTTGAAATACCAAAGGGCTTTTAATATGCTGTATATTGAGATTTCTGTAGGGTAAAATGCAAATCTGATAGGCTAAGGTGGTGATTGCTTAAGGGCCATAAAGCTAGGGTTGAACTAACCTAAGAATGATGGCGAGCTTGAGCCGGCAGAAAAGAAGTGGCAATGCCAGTGAATGGCGTTGGCAACAAGCAGTAGCAAGTGGTGACAGGTAACTAGCAGTTTCAGAGGGTGAAGAATCTTTGGGAGAGTTGTGGCCTGTTGGAGTTTAGGGAGACAGAGAGGGACACTTTGGTGGGTTCAGTTTTGTTATTATACTAATTAAAAAATCATACATGAAGATTCAAAAGACCATACTACCCTTATTTTTCATGCACATAATAACTTAAGGGGTATTTTGGAAGGTACTACTATATTTTGCAAAGTAGGCTCAATATGAGTCGGCAATCAGGGGTCTAGGGATAATAGTGATTGTTAGTTTGAGGCTCCCTCAATTTGTTAAGCTAGATAAGGAAATCTGTTTCCATGCTTATATCATGTCTCCATAAGAAATTGCTATATTCTATTGAACAATATTGCTGATTGACGGAGTTTTTGTACATGTCGTTCTACTTACATTCTGAATAGTTCTCTGTGTGCTGGCATTCCAATTGTTTTTGTCTACACCATTTATTGGTATTGGACCAGGACCGTGAAGAGTTGATTTTCTAGTAACGGTTTTTTATGATTAGTGATTTGGTATTTCCTCTTCATCCGATCACTGACTAATTTCGTGACTGTTTAATGGTCATGGCAGAATATGGAGATGTGACAGACATATACAATTGGTAATTTTCTGCATATTAGTTATTTGTTACCAGCTTCAATCATTAGCATATAGTAAGTCAAAGCATAAACTTTATTTCTTATTGCAATTTTTGTGTTTTGCATTTTGATATTATTTCCTTTAGAGACATGCATGGTGAATGATATTTGGGTGAGATTGTATTAAAACCCTTTTGACACCCTTCGCTAACTAAAGGGTTAAAAAGTGTCATATATGCCTCTTTTAGTGACAAAGGGGTGTGTATTTAGCAAACAAAGGTGTGGATTTAGCCCCACCCTAACGTTTATATTCATAATCTTTCACATTTGCTTCTTTAGTATCTTAATCCGAAATTTGTAGTACTGAGCAAATGGATGTTATAGTATTGTTGATTGACAAGAACGTAGAACTTACAAGAGCAAATCGAGTTATGGTATTAGGCAATGATGATTGACCTTATCAGAGTCAGAAAACATCAAACTGAGTACTGACAAGGACCTCAGTCTAATGGCCCTATTGTCTATAATTTGTGATAGATAAAAAGTCTTAAAAAGGAAGAAGGTGGTGAAGATTCTGTTTCCCTCTAGAAAAAGACCCTCAACACTACCACTCATAGGAAATGATCATTGAAGAGGAAATTTCACTCTCTCCGTATTCCTCCACTCGGCAAGAGCTGGGTTTGCTTCTCCGGTCCAGTTGGTCTTGATCTTGATGTGCAAAGCTGGAGTTTAAGTCAAAACATAGAATGTTCCCGGGTCGGCGGGTTGCTTGATTACCGTGTTTGTAATGCCCGAATTTTATTTATTTATTATAACTTGTTCAAACCGAAATAAACTTTTAGCGACGAACTTTTACCTAGCATCGGTATATTAATGTGAGCAGCCCATAGCGTCAAATTTGGGGAGGCGCTATAATTATAATCTTTAGTGACAACCATAAAATCAAAGCTATAAATTAACGTTAACAGACATTATTAATAGTGTTGAAATCTTTAACGACAATTAGGGTTAGGGATGTTTTATATAAAGTTAACATCGATACATTATTAACAAGATTTAGCAACGAATTAGTGTAGCGGGTTAAGTAATAACCCGTTAAATTCTCTTAATACGTAATCGTTCATAAATAACTATATCGGACATTTTTGTAACCATAAAAGGTGCTGGGTAGAATTTAAATGGCTCGTAAATTGGTAGGAGGATTATTGTAAATTTATAACTTAGGGTTGTTATATATATATAGATGCTTGTACGTTAGCCGACCCTAAGCTGCCACACATCTGGAAACGGCGGAGCACATAGAAGGAGATCTCGGCGATTAATAACGTTTTTCCGGTAAGTTTTGCTTTGGTGTTAAGTTTTATATGAATTGGTGTTATGGGTAGATGTACCTGGGTCTCCTTGATATGAAATAGCTGTTAGTAAATGTATAAGGATCGGATGTAAAATCTAGGGGTATAGATATATATATATATACGTCAGATTTGCGGCAACCACCATGGCGCCTTGATGGGTTCGTACAGCCATGGCTACTGTGGAATGGAAGTGGATGGAGGCGCGGCCGATGGGTTGCGTGGATGTGCGTTGTGAAGCAGCCGTGTGCGAAAGAGAAGAAGAGAAAGTAGCAGCGGAGTGCTGCCTTGCGTCGCGCAGAGATGGCTGCCTTGAAGTGTATTAAGTTGAGTTCGGTTGATTGTAACATACGTGAGTTTTGCGGCAGAGGAGCACCACTGCCGTGAGACAGTGGACTCAAAAGCAAGGCTGCCATGGGCAGCATGTATGTGTACTATGGTTATGTGTGTGTGCAAGTGAGAAAGGTGGAGTGATGGTGCAGTATGTGCGAAGACGTGGTGTGCTGTGTGCAAAAAAGTGACGAAGGGAAGGGGACAGCCATGGAGGGGCTGCCATGGCTGTGTTTGTACGGCTGCTATGGCTGGTTACAAGCATATTTGGGTGCATCCAAGAGAGAGAGAGGACCTACTGCTGGGCAGATTTAGCGTGCAATTTATGTGGGTCTTGTGTGGGGAGTATAGTGGTAAAATGGAAGGGGAATGTGGGCTGCCGAGTGTGTGAAAAGTGTGTGTTGTTTGGACCGTGTGAGCATGGTGTAGACAGCCATGGGCGGCTGTGTTTGCAGCCGTGAGGTGTATACATGTGTGCTGAGTTTTTGTAGTTTGTGAGAGAGTGTCAGGGAATGGAGAAACTATGAAATTATGGGTGCAAATTGCATTGCAAATGTGTTAGTGTAGGTGGAAGATGGAGTAAGTGTAGTGGGTATTAGAGTGCAAATCTAGTGTTTACAAATGAGTCTTAGAAGTGCAAGTGGGTGTAGTAGAGTGCACTGTGTGCGTGAGAGAATGGAGAGGGGAAAGACCCACTGCCATGAGGCAGTGGGTGTGAGAAAGAAATGGGGTTTTGTTAATATATATACATGTGTGGGTGTGGTGTTTAGAGATATAGATATGGCTGTGTGAAGTTGTTGTGTGGGTGAGTTTTTGCATGTGAGGTAGTTCGGGTGAAAGATTCTGTGTCATGAAGGAGAAGAAGATAGTGACAGAGAGAGGGAAAAGCTTCGGTTTAAATTAAACTCAAAAGTGTCGCTAAAAAGCTATCCTATTCCAGCAGTCTATTTTCGAATTTTTAAAATATGTCTAGAAAATTATTTGGACAAAACTCAAAGAAGTAACTTATGTTAATTTTTCAAGACCTACACACAGTAAAAAGTTTAGATTTTTCGGAGCTCGGGAAGCGTGCTAACTAATTTATTCGTGATAGAGACTTCAGTGTATTATGGAATAGTAAATTAAGTTATTAAATTCTGAAACTCCTACTGTATTCTTATCTAGCTAAGATAAGGTTGTTACTAAAGTTTCAAAATTTTTTAAGGTCGTTTGCTATGTTAGCATCGTTAGCGGCGTAGCGCCCTAGCGATTATCTCGTAACGCTTCACTATTACAACAGTTGCAAAATTAAATTTTTAGAACCTTTTCTGAGTAGAATTAGAAAAAGTACAAAACAGAAACTTCCATTATTTCTGTGAAACCTTCGATGTGAAATTTTCTTAGATTTTTTTGGGCATGGGAAGTGCCTCAAACAATCTTATTTTAAAAACAGGTTTTTGAATTATTTAGCATAGTAAACAAAATTATTTTTAGCCTAGAATTTTATAGTAATCTAAAATGATGGTGACGCTTGAGTGCTTGAAATTTCGTGGCATTCTGGTGCCGTTCGTTATATTTTTGGGGGTTGAGCATTAACGCTCCATTTAACGACTAGTTTAGGGATTTGAGCGAAAAATTGCCGGAACGACCGTTCTTGTCCGAAATATCCATCAATTGTCTAAAAAGGACCTTACTAGGTTATATCTAGGTGGATGAGGTACTTTAGGAATTGGGGGCAAATAGGTAATTATACATAAGTCAAGGGAGGGTTGGGTAAAAATCTTACTCATCTAAAAGAAACCTAGTACCTAAACGTGCTCGAGCGACAATGAATGACATCCATATGGTTTGTTATTTAGGTTTTGATAATCAAAACCTAGGACTGACATTTGAGCAAATACCAGAAGCAGATTTCGAGCGAGGTAAGTACCCTGCCATATTCCTCCCTAGACCTACTAGGAAAACTATATTGTATGTATGTTCTTGGTTAAAAATGAAAGTTTTGAAAATACTTTTACTACCCTATGTTCGTGGTAAATTGATTGATGAAAATTTAAATGAAATGCCATTGAATTGTTGTACGAGTAACCGAATCTTGATTGATATCTGTGGAATGAAATGATAGTTGACTGTGTTACTGTGCCCCATATCCACGGGGGAAAGTGGATTCCGGGTCTTGGTCAACGGGACCATACGTTGACGCACAGTACTGTTTACCGTGGTTCGCCCTTGCCTCCACACTTTGTTATCCCTGATGGAGGAGGGATTTTGGGTTCTAGTCAGTGGGACCATACGCTGACCGCAGTATACATGTTATGATTAATTGTAAAAGTGCTTGAGGAAACTCTTGTTATGGTGTTAGTTAATGTATAATTTTAGAATTGTGTACAGGTTTTAATTAAGGCCTGGCAGAACCCTAATTAGTTGTCTAAATGGGTCTGCGGCCGGTCACGTGCCTAGCATGTGGGCTTACCCGTGGGTTTGGGTCGTGACAGTGTTGGTGTCAGTTCGAGCATTGCTGGGTGTTACAGCAGGAATCTTGTGGCCTGAGCTAGTTTCCCATGGTGATGTACGAAGTTTCTTAGAGATGCTCCCTCGTGTAATTTCTACTTAGTTATTCTTCTGTTGTGGTCTCCATAGGATCCAAAAAGAGGATTCGATGTAAGAAAAGAGTGAGAGTGAAGTGTCTTCATTTTCCTTTTCAATCTTTCTTAAGTAAGAAGGAGTTTAGAGAGGAGATGGCTACATAAGTAACTTGTAGCTGAGAAGAAACTTTGTTCATTTTTCTGGAGAATTTTGGTCTCCTTGTGTACGTGGTGCAAGTGTCGCTTTCTGGCATCAGATGGTTTGGGATAATGCTCAAGGTCAAGGTTTCGTAGTAAGGTTGCCGATCAGGTTGGCTAGGTGAGGCACGTCCACACGCATATGGTAAGTTGGGTGCATGGTGATTTCGGGTTCACTTATTTACTTTAGGACTAGCGAAAGGGGGCTCGAGCTTCTCTTACTTTCTTCATTTGGGAGGGGGAAGTAGGGACACGAGAGGAGGATCTCTTTTCTTAACTTGTCCCTGGACAGTTGTAAACTCCACGTGAGTGGCTTATGCAGACGGGCTCCTCGTGCACTTTTTAACTGAATCATTACTTGTAAATGATTTTTTGGATTATGTAGTCCATATTCAAAGTAGTTTATTTTTCAGTTACACATATTTACGTCTCATCATTATTAGGAGCGTTTATACATCTATGTACCTAGAAGCCTATACGTGCACTAACTTGTTGGAAATTAGTATGAAATGCTTAATATTTGCAGTTCCATTGATGTTTCATTGTTATCATGCTTCTCTTCTCCTATAGGACCAAGCAATGGCCCCTCCCACTAGTGGCCAACGACTTTTCATTGTCTCCTGAATGTACACTGCAATTCTTGGTTTATCTGAAATCTAGAAAATGACGTGTGATAACTGACATGTTTTACACAGTGATACATTTAATGAGAACTCCCCTCCGACAAGTGATCCAACTTATATTTCATCCCTTGGTTCTGCTGTCTATGAAGCAATGTCAAAAGTTGATAAAGATGCAGTGTGGCTTATGCAAGTATGTTCCTCAATCATGCTATTATCTACTGCTTGTTTTCCTTGCACCCTTCCCTTTCCTCGCTGTTTTATGTTGCCATTTTCGTTGTTCGCCATGCCTTCGCATAGCATTACCTCATGAGAACAGTTGGTCTTTTCGTTCTTCCCTGATCTTGAATTCCAAAAGTGAGTGTTCACCGTTTAGGCTGTACTTTTTCTATGATCAAAGGAGTCAGATTCAGTCGTGACTGAAATCAAAGACAAAATTTAAGTGACCTTTAAACAGCCGGAATCGCGGTGTCCATTTCTTAATGAACTTTAGTGCAGCCCTGTCTCATTGTTGATATATCTCAATCCAGATCAATGAGATCATGACCGATAGTCCATTTTTCAATATTGAGCTTCTTTTCACATGATTGATGCGAAAAGTTTGTCACATCAAAGCTAAATTTAACTAATATTCAATCTCCTCAGTTCCCATTTAACTGAAGTAGTACAATGGCGAGAAAACTCAAGAGCGGTTATCAACGCAGATTGTTCAATTGATGGTTTCACCTGGAATTTCAAGCATGTCATTATAAATTGAGCATTTTACAACTGAACATGCATGAGTAATTAGGTTTAAACATGCGTACTAAGAGCTGGACTGACGTATAGTGATCGGGAAGATTTTCCTGTTTATTTGTGGTGCAGTCTATGGGTTATCAGTCTTAGTTCTTTCACTTATAACGATATACGTAGTATTCCATAAGGTTTCTCTACTCTTCCTCCACGTGAAGAGATTTCAGAAATTAGTTATCCGCCACATATAGTAGCAGACCCTGCAACTAGACACATTGAGTGGTTGCACTTTAGTTTTTATCAGAAGTTATATTGTAAGCCCCGATTTACTTTTGATGAACCTTTCTTATGCTGTTTGCTGGTTGTTACGCAGGGTTGGCTATTCTATTCAGACACTTCATTCTGGAAACCACCACAAATGAAAGTACGCACTTTATAGAGCAGATAAAGTTCTTGCTGTCCAGTAATATTTCATGCCATATGTTTAGATAGGAAAGTCTCTAACTTTGCCAATTAAAGTTGCTTTCTTGTGGCCCTGTTAAATACATTATTTGCTTCATGGTTGTCAAAGCATGCTTGCCGAGCCCAGTTGAGGGCTGTTCAAGTAGCCTAGTCGCCCATGACAACTTCCTTTGCAAGAAGTACATAGTTATTTATTTATTTCATAGCTATGTTGTTGCAGAGTCAGGCAGTTAGAAATCCTATCTCTACTGTCAAAATAAAGGATAGGACATTGCTTGCTTGTACTCGTAGAAAAAGATTTGGCACAAGGGCCTAGTTTCGGGTCAACGTTTCTTTGCTAAGAGTTTAACATCAGTGGAGTTTTATAGTGTTTTAAGCTATTTAGGCTGATTTGGCTTTGATGTTCTGTAGTTTGGAACTTTGAGATCGCATTGGCTCATCTATGGAGTCATGGGGAACTTACCTGGAGAATGTTGCGAGGACGATTGTATTAATTCATGGACTGCCTTTGTAGAGGACGATTGTATTAATTCACGGACGTGAATAATCATGTTTGTGGGTTTAGTTTCAGGCCAAAAAATACTTGTAAAACTACAGTATGGGTAAAAGCAAGTATCTTGAAAGCAAGCATAAATTGTGTATAGGAATCAGCCTGGATAAATTTATTTTACAAAAGGGAAAATGGTGTAACTCTGGTCTTTCTCCTGGAAGGTAATGTGAGCTCTAGGTGGATCGTTTTTCCCTTCTCTTTTGCCGACGAGCTTGTGTAGCTTAAGGTTATCATCCTTTTCCAATCGGGTAAATAAAAAATATTTATGTTTTATTCAATTCAGCCAACCATCCATAGATTTAAGAAATTTTCTGGTAGACATGAATTAATTAGTTATTTTCTAACAGATGCATGTGGAACTATCACTACTTTTTCGTTATTTGTGCCTTCGAACATAATCTGTTCCAGTTGTTTTCATTTACTAACTGTACATTTACAGTTCATACCTTAGTTGCACAAAGCGGGGGCGGGGGCGGGGGCGGGGAAGCGTAAGCACCAAGAAGAATCTGAGGTTGGGAGCGGCTTGAATAAATAAATGCGTAAAGAGTATTATCATTTGTTTAGCATAGTTTACATAGATAGCAACAACGGACAAGGAGACTTTAAGGACTTGAAGGAAGAGAGAAACAAGAAATTG
Source organism: Escallonia herrerae (assembly GCA_033070095.1). Taxonomy (NCBI): domain Eukaryota; kingdom Viridiplantae; phylum Streptophyta; class Magnoliopsida; order Escalloniales; family Escalloniaceae; genus Escallonia; species Escallonia herrerae. The sequence goes on from JAVXUP010000318.1 coordinate 456,294, forward strand.
AGTTGAAAAGAGCTTGATTTTCATGTATTCTATCACTTGTTCCATGCATCTCTATCCAGCTAGCGGGATCGAGTTCCCATCTTAGCTTGGGACGAGATCCCATGGAGCTCCTAACTTGGGATCGCAAAAGCGAGTTTCCGAGAGAGAAACGTCACCATATTAGGAGTTTCCTGCAACTAAGGTTCATTCATGTTCTATGTAGTATATTGGCCACACAACCCGATATGTATGAAAGTCATAAAAATATATACATAGGTCCCAAAGTCATGAAAACGCCAAGGGAAGGACAGGCGGTAGACCTTAGCTGGAAATTACCACCTTGACTCTGGAGAAATGAAACTTAAAAATGCAGTATCTTTCTTAAAATGGTTTAAACTGTGATTTTAACATAATCTTCAACTCCTATACCTTTCCAGAAATTTTACACGAATAGCGGCTGTGCCCTGAGCATGAGCACTTTTGCAATTACCCTCGCCAAGGCCATGTTCCCTTTGCTTTTCTCTAGCGCCCTTGACGACAATGACACACAAACATGCTAGCATGGATGCAGTTTTCTTTTTTCCTTAACGATGGATGTCACCAATGTTACGGCTTATATCTAATCTGGCTAGAGGCTAGCTATGGCAGATTACACTGAAGTAGATAAGATGTTGTAACTTCAAATTCTTCACAAATTCTAAGTGACAACCCCTATCTGTTCCTTTAGGCATATTTTCTGTGGTAGCTTAGTTTTCGGAGTGCATTGCAGAGGTTAATGATATTATGGCTACAAGTGTAGTATTAGGGTTATGATTAGCCATGCGATATATGAAGCTTTATCCAACTAATGTGGTGAAGTGATTGTCTTATTCAGCTAACCATCCAGAATTCAGTTACAGATATTTCCTCTCTAGGTTGTTGAGTTGGCTATATGAAAATTAGTGGAATGTCTGAACCTATGCCTTATACATGTCTAAATCTCATTCATTGCTTAAGGTTATAAGTTTATCTGTAATGCAAGTTTTAGCAACAAAATGAGACGTGGATAAGTATAAGGGTTCTATCTTGCCTTTCAACCATAGAACAAGTAAATTCTTTGAAGCAAGTCATTAAGTAGTTTGTAGGAAGCTAGTTACTCTTTTGGTTGGAAATGTTTATGCTGCATCCTTAATTTATTAGATTTTAACTTAGCTTACAACGTAACAGGCGCTTCTACATTCTGTTCCATTTGGGAAAATGATAGTTCTTGACCTTTTTGCTGATGCGAAACCCATATGGAAGTCATCTTCTCAATTTTATGGCACTCCTTATGTCTGGTAGTCAAGCTCGTTTTAAAGCATTTTTGTCTTTTAGTTGCTATAGTTTCAGGACATATCTTCTTGTATGTTTATATTATTATACATCATCAGATGGATGAAATTCTAAATTATATCAGGTGTATGCTGCACAACTTTGGTGGAAACATTGAAATGTATGGCATATTGGATGCAGTCGCTTCAGGTCCCATTGATGCCCGTAGAAGTGAAAATTCAACCATGGTATGCTGGATTTTTAGAAGGTTTCTGCATATTTTGTGTTTGGAGATTAACTTTGCAACAGCATGAGCGTTTGTGTGGCTAGCGAGCCTTATTAATAGAAACAAACACCTCTTATTTTTAACTTCTTACGATTACTATGACTAGAAAAACAATCCTTCGCCCAATCAACTCACTGAAGCCTTTATCCCAAACCAGAACTACTTGGATATGGAAATCTGAGTCCTTTTACTGTGTTGATAGTTTTCCTTCTTTCCTAATTATCTTGAGCTATTTTTTTTCCGTTGGGCTCTATCAGTTCACATGACCATTTTATTGATTTCTAAACTCTGCTGTGCAAACTGATCAAAAAGAATTTGCATATGTCAAGACTCAAGAATAGTCGCTTAGTCGAGTGAAGGAAGCGGGCAGGTCCTATCTTTCCTGCCTCTTTTGCTCATGGCAACCAATGACCAAGAATCAGGACTGTACTCCCATTTTTTTTGGTAGAAAGTGAGAATTGCATTGAAAGTCAAAAGGTATAGCCTTTTTTGTTTCCTAGATGATGAATGTGTCTTCAGTTATGCTTTTGGTTGGAAATACATGTTGATTTATTTGCACTTTCGCATAAGTAGATGTAGAACACTATCCACTCTAAATTGGTCGGACGAAATAATGATCGCCTGGCAAGCACTATCGTTTTATTGTTTGGTGGGGCTAAATCCACACCCTTCAGTATAAAAGAGTGTCACTAAAGGGTTGAAAAGTGTCGCTCCACAGCTTCTAGCAACCAAAAGGTGGACTTGGTATAAATGAGTGTGGATTTGGCCACATCCTTATTTGTCAAATTTCACACTTGTAACTTGCTCATTCTTTCCACCCAGGTTGGTGTTGGCATGTGCATGGAAGGAATAGAGCAAAATCCAATTGTGTATGACCTGATGTCTGAAATGGCATTTAGAAGTGATAAAGTCCAACTTGAGGTAACTGAAGTTTCCCAGTTATATACACCATAGAACTATACCATTTGGTATGAAGAATGCTTGGCATGCTTTTTTTGTACTCGCTCTTGCTTGGAAAAAGTCGCAACATCTAATGCATACAAAAACCCACCCAATATGAGGTGTATTAGGGCTGTGAATGAGCTAAATATTTGGCTCGTTAGGCTTTTGTCGAGCTTGGCTCATGACGGGTTCAATCTTTTCTGCTTATGTTTGTGTTAGTGAAAATTCTCTACAGCTCGTCTAACGAAACAAGCCGAGCTTTACCTTGTCTTTAATTTCGAGGTTGGCTTGCTTGGCCCAAATTACACCGGGAACTTGAGCAAAAATTGACCCAACATCCAATGCAGAATCTTAACCGATTATACACATGCATGTGTCTGTTGGGAGTGTGGAGTGAGGATGGTATGAATAGATCTGAAATCATAGAATGAGAACCAGATCTGAGTATGATCATGAGAGAGAAGCCACGGAGCAAAAGATCATATCTAAAAAAGCTTGACACAAGGACTGCCCAGTGGTGTCATTTATTGCCTCTGCAGGCTGCGGCTCTGCGCTCTTCACTTAAAAGAGAAAAAAGGATAGATAGGAGAAAACAATAGTCAAATGCTATCAACCTAGAATTTGAAGCATCCATGATGTTGCTGATGGATAATGTTGTAGCTGAAAATCAGAATCCATTTACTCTTGCAGGAATGGTTGAAAACCTACACTCGTAGGCGTTACGGCAAGACAGTCAATCAAATTGAGGCTGCCTGGGAGATACTACATCTAACAGTTTACAATTGTACGGATGGAATTGCTGTACGTTTTGTCTGCATCTGCATATCCTTCTTGTTTACAATTCTTGAATTAAATTAATCTGGAAAATGATCTATTTGAAGGTTATATAGTACATGAGTTTCTTGTAATGGTTTATTTTGGGAACTTAGCTTCAATCTTCTCCAATTACTACACAACTCCATACATTATCTAAAGAATATGAGTACCTACCCCCCCCCCCTCCACCCCCACGTATACTAGAGAGTTAGAGGAATGTATCACTTAAAAATGTAACCCAACAAAGGACCTTTGAGGGTAGAAGTTGGTAGGTACAAGCTAGAGACCTTTAAATTACACACTGCCTTGTTGGCACTGTTGGCATATATCAAGCGTGTTTCTTCTAACAATTTAACTGGTCAAATACTTACATTTAGGCAATTCATTCTTTTTGAGTGGAGGAGACCATAAGAATATATGCTGCTTAGTCATGGAACATTATTCTGAATATAATGTGAAAGTGAAAAAATTAGGGTAAAAACTGTTAACTATGAGCTAATCAGGGTTTAAATGAAGCTGTTTTTTCACCGGTAAAGATAAAAATTGCGGCTAAGCATGCACAAATTGTTTACTCTCTGTCCGCAGTAAGTTCTTTTGTCCACCCAGCCGGTACGTTTTGTGGGGTTGGGCATGGTGGAAGAGGATAATTATTGTAATAGGTTTTTGTTAAATAATGAATTGTTTACCCCATCTTGTAGCATCTTTCTTTGTTAAGCTCTATTGACTATGTTCTTCCGCCCATCCTGCCGGTACTCTTTTGTGCGATTGGGAATGGGGAAGGGACAACTATTGTCATATCCCACGTCGGATGCCGAAGACTTTGTGAATGGCCTCATAAGACTCTATGAAGGAACTTGTAAGTACCTACTTTGGCTAGCCCTCTTTAGGGAGGCATTGCCTTGTGGGGGGGGCATGGACCAGGTGCCAAATCTCTAAAGCTCAGGCTGAGCTATTCATTCGGGTTGCCAAAGGTTGGAACACGAAGGCAAACTCGAATTGGGTGGCTGGTATTGTCCACCAATGGTTAAAGAGAAGATTCTGGGCTGTTCGTGAAATAAGGTTGAGTTTGGGCCTTAGCGAGGATGCTAAGGCACAAGGAAGGGAGAATATGATAGCCCACATTGGATGTGGAAAACTTTGTGAGTGGTCCTATAAGACCCTGACAAGGAACTCGTAAGTACCTACTTGGCTAGCCCTTTTGAGAGAGGCATTGCCTTATGATGGGGCCGTGAGCAGGGTCGTAATGCTTATCGTAAGAGACGTGGTGTTAAATCATGAAAGTGATGGGTGTATTACAAAATACAAAGAGGGGTGTTGTTAATTCTGTTGTTAAGACTAACTGCTAAACCATCAATTACTGCAGGACCATAACACAGATTTCATAGTTAAGTTTCCTGATTGGGATCCGTCGCTCGACACCAATTCTCACAGATCCAAAAGCAATGCACTTTACAGGAACAGAAGGTTCTTTTTCAGTGAAAGAAGCTCTGCCTTACCTCAGCCGCATCAGTGGTATTCTACTCAAGATGTAATCGATGCATTAAGGCTATTCCTTGATGCAAGACATAATCTGTCTGGAAGCCTCACATACAGGTAAAAAAAAAACATATCGATTTTTTTTTAAATAACCCAAAACCAGCAGCCTCTTCCAAGTACAACTTTTGTTAAGCATACTGCTTGATATGTATGTTAGCATCTCTCTCTCTCTCTCTCTCTCTCTCTCTCTCACACACACACACACACACACACATATTTGCACTATTCGCTTTGTTGAAGAAAAAAGGAGAGTCTATGGAGGGAAGAAGTCAAAAACAGTAAAATAGCAGGAAGTTCTGAGAGAATGCGATGGGAAAAAAGAACAAAATTGAAAATGGCGAACACATGCTCCTATTTCAACAGTAAATTTATGTCAATAAAGATCTCTCTATAAATGGCAGTCTTTTGGTCAAGATGTCAATGATAACTTCCGTATGTCTTGTATGACTCATCCCTGATTTTGCATCAATAAATATTTTAACCATTTCATAGCACTTCTATGGAAAAGTATGTTCATTTACATATCAACCGGAAATTTACTTGGCATGCAAGGCCAAAGTGTTATAAACATTATAGACTTGATTGAAACAGGCTCATGAAGATTGCTGGTCCAATGTATAACCTTCTACTTAACATACCTTCCTGTCACATAACTAAAAACCTTACTCAGTTTTACTTCGTGTAAACCGCATTGCGAAGACTGTCTATTGTTGGTTTCATATTGAAGTACTCAATTGGGATGTCAGAGCACTCATATCTTGCTGATGGGATGTAGTAGCCTCCACATCAAAATAGCTCATAAGGTTCCATGTTAGGCATATCATCATAGCATGTCATATAATTCTCTCCTCCATGGTGTTAAATGCTTCAGCATCCTCACCTCTGCGCTCATGGCCATGGCAATGGCCACAAAGCACAGCATACTTAGACCCACAACAAGCACACTACTTTTGAGAACCTTTCTCAAATTAGATGGAAATACGTGCCTCATATAATGGAGAGGGAGAAAGTTCTTTCCTAACAAAGCTATGGAAACTTGACAAATAACATATATTTCCACTGACATGGAAAACACAAATGAATTAAGCATATATCTAGAAGGTGTACCCATACACTCATATTCATCAGAAAGTCATCTGTTTTAATTTACAGTTTGAACAAAATTCATCTGAACAGCTGAACGTGCGTTGACTATCAGAAAACACTAACTAATAGTAACTACATTTACGACTTTGACAGGTATGACTTGGTTGATTTAACTAGACAAGCACTCTCAAAGCTTGCAAACCAGGTATATTTGGATGCAGTGATTGCCTTCCATGAAAAGGATGGAAATGCTTTGAGGTTTCACGGCCAGAAATTTCTTCAACTCGTCAAGGACATAGATAAACTTCTTGCTGCGGATGATAATTTCCTACTTGGAACCTGGCTGGAAAGTGCAAAAAGGCTAGCCTTAAATCCTAGTGAGATGAAGCAGGTAAGAATCCAATAATCTTTAAGTCACTCGGTTCAGAACAAAGTAGCTAATGGCATTTATGTAAATATGATGACTTCTCTCTAATTGCTTTTATGTACGAATTTTTCCTATAAAATGAAACAGAAGTGAAAAGAAAATCGTCCAGGCTGAATGGCCATAAACTTTTTTCTTGTTGCCTGGTTAAATCTTTTGTTGTGATTATCTTGTTGAAGGCCATCTAATAGATTTAATCATTTCTTAGCAGCTTCTACTATTAACTGTTTTCTCTAATTGCTCCAGTATGAGTGGAATGCCAGAACACAAGTGACGATGTGGTTTGATAACACAAAATCCAAACAGAGCCAACTTCATGATTATGGTACTTTCACTTCCCAGAAAACATAAAGCTGCATCTGTTAGCCGATTTTTTATATATGTGCAAACATTACACCTTGCCGATTTTTGATATATGTGCAAACATTACACCTTTCACTTCATCTATGATCAGCCAACAAGTTCTGGAGCGGATTACTGGAGGGATACTATCTGCCACGAGCATCAATGTACTTCAATCGTTTGTCCAAAAGTTTGAGGGAGAACGAGGACTTTGAGTTGGAGGAGTGGAGAAAAGAATGGATAGCATTTTCAAACAAATGGCAAGCAGGCACTGAGCTTTATGCGGTAAAGGCCCAAGGCGATGCCCTTGCCCTCTCAAGTGAACTTTATAAGAAATATTTCCATTAAAGAGTTGAATGAGTTTTGGTTGTACAAACAGCCATGCGCAATGACATAATCGTTAGGCTTGATCAGACTGAAGTTTTCTGTTGAAGTTATAGGCTTCATCCTAGAAATTTAGTTTACCCGCAGTATGCAAATCCTTAAATCAGTCACTTGGGAAGTAAAACTTTCTATCTTCCTGTAACCTTTTGACTTGGGTGGGTGGACTTCCTCTGGTGCAGTGTATTTTCAATGGTAAATGGGATTAGCATCGAATTTTACGACATATCTTCTTCGGTGCTCTAAATATTTCCTTGTAGTTTGTCCCAACAAATTGCCCAACCTCAACATCTTGTAAAGAATGCTGCCAACGTTTGATTTCCCCGGATCTACAACAGCTCTTCGCTGAATTTCTGTACACCAGCTCCTCATACAGTATCTGCAATTGAAGAAAACAAGTCCGATAGCCATCGCAACATACACATATTAGCCGTTCTAAAGCTTCGTCGAGTAAAGTACCACATTGAGTGCGCAGTAATGATAATTGAACATGGTAAGCAATGGCATCGCGATATATTCTGGGCGACAACTTCAAAGTATACCATTCACAAAATTTCTGTAAAACGATGATGATGGTGCCTTGTGTTGGCACCGACCAAGTTTGACAATGAGTGAGTACGCACGTAAACTTTCATGTTCATATGAAAGAGACATTATAAAAACTTGAAGCTCTACTAAGTACTAATACGTGTTGACTGAAAAGATAAGAGGAGAATCAAATGTCTTGTGTTGCTTTCTTCTTTTTGATTGCCGATAACACGCACATAAATTGGCTGCACGTGAAAAACAATTTACAATGCTCGTGTTGAGGCAAATTGAAATGAACACTCTCCTACTCTGTCCCATATTAAGAAGCAAATGCAGGCCGATTCTGCAAATCGTGAAAGCCGTAACCACTGGGAGAGATTTCGTTGGGAGGGAAAAGCCGTGGTGATTGAGAGAGCTAAAGGTAGAGTTAGTAGATGAGCCATTAGCCGTTAAGCGTTATACACCGTGAGTTAGCCACATAGAACTGCAAGTAGAGATAACCGGTTATAAGTGATAAAATGTATAGGATGAAGGAAGTTGTATATATTTGAGAGCTCACAGGACGAAGCAAAAAAAACTTTATGAAAATACTATAAAGTCACTCTTGAACTCCTGCATGCTCTCTAATTATTGAAAAAATTCCTATCAAACCCTACGGCCTCAATTTACATTAAAGCTAAATTACCTTAAAGTTATTACATGTTCTCCAACATATTTGATTAAAGAAAATAACTTGCAGAGTTTTCTATAGCCTTTTTTCGAGAAATGATATATACCTAAACTAAATTGAATATTTTATCAGAAACTCAATCCCTTTTAATTTTGTATTTCATATTTGTATGTTGATACATATGCTACACATTTGAATTATTCTGCATGTATATAGATTTAATACAAATATATTAGTACATTTAAACTATTGTAAACCTGAAGTTTAATTCTAAATTTTAAATACACACATTGATATAAAGAAGCTCTCGTAAAACTAGAATTTTTTAGGATTTTCTAAATTTATATGTAATCCTAAATAGAGTTAAATGGCTAAATTTTTTTTAAGATGCCCTTTTTAAACCGAAGTCTTCATACAAAATTAGTGTTGATTATGGGAGTTTTTTACTAAAAACATTTTTTTCCATCAAATACCCATTTTGAATTAGAGTTTTGTTAAAAAAAAAATAAGGGTGTATTTGGCTTCTTTTAGGATATTAAGTATCTTTCTTTAGAATACGCTTACATCAATTTATGCTTTAGTTAGAGTTGTTTTGTCTGTTAGTAAAAAAAAATAATAAAAGGGTGTATTTGAATATTAAGTATCTTTTAGGATATGAAAACCTATAAAATCACCATTGAACTCTTGTATGTTCTTTGAATTACAGAAATTTTTTTATTAAAACTTACAACCTCCATTCACGTTAAAGCTAAATACCTCAGAGTTATTACATTTTCTCCATCAATTTCGATTAATGAGTTAAATACCTTTAAGCTACTACAACTTGCAGAGAAAGTGTTTTTTTATATCTTTTAAGAATAAACATAATTTACTTACACTAAATTACATATTTTGTCAGAAACTTCAATCCTTTTTTAAAATTTTGTATAACATAATTGTATGTTGATGTGTATACTACAAATGTCAATAATTTTGCATATGTATGTATTTCAATGTAAACAAATTCGTACATTAAAACTATTATATAATTGAAGTTTAAATCTAAATTTCAAATGCAAACACTTATTGGAGTAAGAAAATTATCGCAAAAGTGGTGGTTTAGAAATTTTAAATGCATATGAATCACTAAATCATTATAATTTCGGTTCGTGGCAAATACATAATCATATATTCGTATTAGAGCTTTTGTAATACCCTTATTTGCATGATAACATATCCTTCATATAATTATTGTCTTTCTATGATCTACTGTATTCCGAGATATCAAATATTTACATGATTATATATTATTCATATAGCTTGTCTTCGTATATTTCATTCTTATAAGTGATATGATTAGATGAAATCTAATTGATAAAGACTCCAATTTATTTCGACTCAAATGATTAATAATTTTTTTGAGCTTAAGCATTCTCAAGTTTTGATATGAAAGGGATTAAATAACTATTTTTTTCTTAAACTATTCTTTTCAAGTTTAAAAGTTTTCTAAATAGTTTGACTTTTTAAAAGGTAAGGCTAAATTACTACCATCTTGATTGACTTTAAATATTTTGACCCCAAAAAGGTTCAATAATGTATCTTTTAGTGACAAAGAACTATGAATTTAATCAAAACGGGTAAAGATCTGACTCCATAGTATAAAATAATCTCAAGGGATTACAATGACTAAACAATTTTTTTAAATTAAAAATACCCTTTTTAGAAATATAAGGTTTATAAAAATTAAGTGTATTTTTAACTTTTAAGAAGGTGAGACTAAACTACAATTTTTTGGCTCAATATAAATAATTTACTATTAAAGAGGTTAAAAGTTTACTAATGCATTTTTAAGTGACAAAAATGTATGAGTGGACCTAACCCATTTTTATAAATATGATGCTAAGACATTATTCACTTTTGAAGAACATCCTATCAAAACATAACCTTAAAAATTATCAACATCAAAATAACCCATGTCCCTGAGGTTAGGATGAAATTACAATTGATGACACTACAATTAATGGCACTAAGTTTTAAAAGATAAATCGTATTGATCTGTTAAAAAATAATTTTTTTGCTTATGTCATCAATACATATTTTTTAAATATCAATACTACTCTCATTTTAATCTACAAGGTACATAAGATATAAAAATTTACATATCCTAATTTTTCAAATTAGGCTTTCAATCCAAATTCCCCCCCCCCCCCCCCCACCTCACCACCTCACTTTTCTCGGCAAACACTCAGCCTGAAAGTTGGCAAATTGCTTAGCCTTACCAGCCTTATCCCAGCGCCGACGAACATCGGCCTCCACATTATTCCACCCCGTCTAGACGCTTCCACCACTGTAAACATCCTCGGCAGCAACATAAACATGCAAATTTCAAAGTCGTCAAATCAGTTATAAGTTTGTAACATTGTGTGTGTGTGTGTAGGCCTGTTAACTAGAGGTGTGATGGGTCGTGAAAGGCTGATGCAGTAGTAGGTTGATTAATGGCAGTGAAAGGCCGTTCGATAGTGTTTGTGGGTTGTAGAGAGTGAATTTCAGGCGGTGGTGGGCTGATCGGATGCAGTAGTAGGTTGATTAATGGCAGTGAAAGGTTGTTCTGGTGGTGGTTAATGGTAGCGGCTACCGTGGTGTTGGGTTGGCACAAACAACAATCTTATCCACCTTCTAGATTTGGAACCCCAAATTTGCATTTTCATTTGTTAAATCGTGATGATTTGCTGCAAGTGATTGGAGTGAGAAAGCATGTGACAATTTATTAGAATCGAAAGGCTGAAGAAAGGCTAGAAAGCTGAAGAACACGATAATGGAGGGACGTGATTGTGGCTGTGGTTGATGCCGATTTTGGGGGTGTGTGGGGGAGAGCGGCGTGTGTGTGTGTGTGTTTGTTGAAGCTAAAGAAGTATAAAAGAGTGACGGTGGTGGGGCTGTATGGGGAGATAGAGGGACGAAAATGACATTTGAGGAATTGTTTTCTATATGATGGGCATTCTGGTCTTTTCATCTTTCAATATTTTCATTTGGTCAACGAACATGAGTGTTATTGTTTCACTTAATGGACACACATATAATTTTACCTTAACCTCAAGGTCATGGGTACAATTAAGCCTATAATTTTCTTAACTCTCAAAACCTTATGTAATGGGTAATATTTTTTTCTTTTTTATTTTGATGATACAAGTCTTTATTTGATGAATGATCTAAAATTATTCTTGATAAACTTTTGTTGAGTTTGTATTTATATTAAACTTGTAATGCATATATATAAATACAGGGTGAAAAATGTAAGTTTGTAAACATTATTGAAATTACATAGTTCATTACCATTATCTGATATCAATTTCAGACATTTATTTCGCGGTATGGATTTCAAAAGAACACACACATGTATATAGACTTTTTAGATGAGTAGGTTCTGTATTATCATATAAGTCTGCGTTAAAAATAAGAGTCTTTATTATACTACTAAGATAAACAAGGTCGTGCTAGATAAAAATAAAAGAGTACACTACAGATTTTTTAATTGAATAGTAGAAAAAAGAAAGTACAATTAAGATTAGGCATAGTTTGAGACAAATTATACTCAAATGTTATTACTTAAAATAGGAAAAGTAAAAAAAAAGGCTTGCTATATATTTTAATCTTAAAATAAGATATGCACGAAAATTATACTCCCGTCATCCTAAATTATTTGATCATATTTAATTGCACGCTTATTTAGGATATGCGTTTTATTATATAAGTTTTTCATTCTATTCCGAAAGAGAGGGGAATGGTTAAGTAGAGAGAAGTGGGTCGATTGGGGATTAAATGTAGAGAGAGAAGTTGAATAACAAAAAGTGTACAAAGAGTAAACATGTAAAATACTTACATAATCTTTCTTAACTTAGAAATTGATTAATTTTTTTGGACGCCCCAAAAATGAAATATGATAAAAAAAAATTAAGACAGAGGGAGTAATAGACTAGATCATTACCAAAAGCAAATAAACTTGATTCTTGATTTTAAAGATGTAACATTTAAGCTTCTAAAGAATTTCATCTTACAAATTTTGTTATAGTCATAACTTCTTTCCCTTAGACACTTTACTTTCGACAATCCTTTTCACGTTAATTTTTGAACTTTTGTTAATATCATTTTACTATAATTCAAACTTCTTCTCAATTTCACTTCTTAGACTTATATATATGCCATCAAAACATATTACAGGAAATTATCTCTAAAAGTTTTCTTTACCTTTATTACTGTACAATCAATCTTGTACATTTCATGAGAGTTAGATATTTGTGAAACATATTTGAAACTAATTACAATATTAGTGTACCTTCGATAACAAGATATAATATAAAATAGTAAGGATTTTTTTCTTAGCGGTGACTTGATGTGACAAAAGAAATAAGTATGATAAATATAAAAAATATTGGTGATAATTGACGTGAAAAATTCGGGTTTAAAAGTAAGACAATGTTTAATTAACTTTTCATATTTTCAGTATTTGATTAATAGTTAATAACTGAATTATTGCTATAATTTAATTATAATAATCATATTAATTAATTTCAATTGTGTTTTTCACCAAGATTCATAATATTTTTATTTCAAATTTTTATATAACGTGCAACGGACGTGATCCTTACTAGTAGAACTAAAAGTAGAGATAACCGGTTATAAGTGATAAAGTGTATAGGATGAAGGAAGTTGTATATATTTGAGAGCTCATTGGATGAAGTTCATATGTAAATTATTAAGAATATAGTGACTATATATTTTGAGGTCGAAGTAGTGATTGAATTGAATTTTTTTTTTGGATGATGATTATTGGTGCTAAAAGTAGCACCAAACCCTACAAGTACACAAGAACATGACATGAATTTTTGGGGAAGATCGTCTATATTTTCGTAACTTTTAAATACATGTGAAATAAACAACAAATGGTTTCGCTCATGCTAATTAATTAACCATATGGTTCACCCCCAACATAATAAAAATGATATTTAAGTTTAAGAGGCCATTTGTGATTGATTATCAAAAGTAAATTGTGATCAAATCTGAATCAATTTCTAAAATCATATTTAATTCATTTTAAGCATAAAATAGACTAAAATTTATTGAAAGTGTTTGCATAAAAAGAGATTAAAGTAGGTTTAGTGTGACAAAATTAACATATAATGTATTTAAATTGTAAGAAGCATTCAATGTTTATTCATATGTGAGGATATTTTGGTTGGGCAAACCTGATTCTCCAAAACTAATTAAATCAGGATCCAAAAAATGAGAATTTTGAATTTAATCAGTTTTGAGCACATTGGAGCAGATTTAATCAGTTTATTATTATTACTATTATTTTTTTTGCCAAACACTTCTAACTTGATTTAATCTGGATTTAATCATGTTTGACCATTCTGGAATCAACAATGACATACACCCTCTAAGATTTTTCTAAAAAACGCAGCAACATTGCATGTTCTCGAATTGCTATTTCTTGGACAACGCACATGATCTTTACTCTTTGAGATAAATACACAAGTTGTGATAAACTTGTGCAAGCGTTTTTCAATTCCGTACACCAAGAAGCTGATAGTGGTTTAAGGTTTTTTTTTTTTATAATTGCTTAAGGATTTCTTATAGGGAGCGGGTGAGAAAACTCCTATCTATAAAACCATAGCTTCCCCCAACACTAATACAATCCCTTGGACGAGGGCATCCTCGCTCTGGTTCACCTTTAGAAAAAACCTTATTCCATGATATTATTACATGAGGTTCCTTTTTCTTATTCTTAATAAAGTCTCAGAGAAGGCTTAGTTGATCCATGATTTTTGTTTCATCTTTCATTTCCTTTTCGTTTGTTTCGAGAAATAAATCGATCAATTCCGATTCTTTTTTTCTCTTGATTCTTTTCTGATTGAGATATATAGATCCAATTATCTATAGATTGATGTGTCTATATAGATTCTGTTCATGAAGATTCCGAAATGAAAAGTTCGAAAAAAAATTGGGATTTTATATGCAATAGCTAATTCATGATTTGACATGTACATAATGAAAACTTTATTCTCGATTCTACAAGTATTTTTGCGAAAGCCTTTCATTTACTTCTCTTCGATGTAAGTTTGATTTTCCCAGAATGTATCCTAATTTTTGGCCTAATTCTTCCTTTGATGACCGATGCAACCTCTGATTAAAAGATACACGTTGCTCATATTTCATCCCTTCAACAAGTTTAAAACAAAGTATAAATAGTATATAAAGCAAATGAGTTAAAGAATGTTGTTTATTTCAAGTATCAAGTCCAGATCAATGGTACTCCTACAAATTCCAAGTATGCTTTCTCAGTTTCACTACAATGAACGAATATTGTGTTAAATATATGCCTCAAACCAATTTCCCTTCACAATAAGTAGCCCTGTCAAACTGCCATCTCCACCATTATCTTGCTACTTCCGAACATCATACTATGACCTTCTCTACCTTCCTGGTGTTGCATTAGTGATAGCTCCTTGATCCTGCTTCGCCGATGGCATCAAGGGCTCAGAATGCATTGCATCAAGCCCCATCGAAGCACTTTTCACGCCAACAGGGTTCTTCGAATTGTCAAATCGCGGAGAATCCACAGTTTCATTTAGTCATAAGATGGCTTCTGGCAGGCCTAGTTTGCTACTACTTAGGAAAAGCTGTCTAGGAATATCACACTTGTGGAGATCTGATACTGCATCTGTTTGTGTCAATGTTAAGGACTCGGTCAGTGCCAGTTCTAGTAAGAACGTCTGGCTCTCGAGTTTCCTTTCCTTTTCCCTTCTCATATCTTCCAGTAAAGCGTTGCTAGTGTCTATGCCTGCACGCGACCACATTGACGATGGCATGAGAAAGATAAATCAAGTAACAAACAATGCAAAAGTACCAAGTTTCCCAGGACATCAAAGCATCAAGTGTTGCTTACCTGCAAGGTATCCACCATGGACATAACCATTAAATCTTTCACTTGTGTGTTCTCCGGTGAAGAATATCCGCCCTACTGGTGCCTGAATAAGAATAACAAGCCACTCGACTTATATAGACTTTCATATTTCTTCCAGAATAAGTTCCAAATTTTCGCTTTTTTACGAGTGTTAAGTTTCAGATATATATAGTGCAACTAGCATCTGTCACTAGGTTTTTTCTCAATTATTTTTATGAACAAAGTTGACATCGAAGTAGGATGCGATGTACACCTTTATATCGTGGACCATTTGATGATTGGCATAGATAGGGTAATTGCTGTAACTGCCGCGCTGGAAGCGATTGTTAAACCATCGAGGGACGAGTATGTCAGTGGCATTTGGAATTTCGGGTCCGAACATGTTCCTTAGCACCTCCATAGCTTCTTCCAGTGTTTCTTGGTCTGATTGAGCTTCAACACGCTTCGATTCTCCATTAGTCAAAGTTACAACCAGAATATTGGATCCAGGATATGCATTCTCCATGTGCTGATGACATAGAAACAGATCAATAAGCAGTATGGACAATTACCACATTATGCCTTACTTCTATTAGATAATAAAAAGTACAAGGGCCAGTTTGAACAAGACATTCACTTCATCTTCCAAGTCAAGTAACAATTATAAAACTCGTAAATAGTAGGTTGTTCAAAATGGCTATCAAGCTTTAACATGAAATCGAGCTCTTAGTTGAGCTAAGCTCAAAAAGAGTAGCACATCTATGTTAATGTCGTCAACTTTATGTCACAAACTCAGCTCGATCAACTTAGTTCGTTTTGAAGCCCTAGTGGCGGCTAGCTTTAAGTAATAACGTCTTGATACAAAAAACCAACAGCTCACATAGGCTGGTAGAACTATCTTGGCAGCTCTAGGAAAGTGACCGAACAATCCGTTCATCACTGGAAGAAGACGGCCTTTAGTATCAGTAATTGCAGAAGCCAAAAATCTGTTACCTTAATAAGAGAAGGGATGTGTTTGCTAATCAAGTAATGCATTATCGCATAAAGTAGTTCAGTTCTAGCTGAATTGCAGAAAATGTGGCTACACTTCAAGAATCATTGACGTGATCTGCACACATGCACCATGGTTACTTCCAACATGACACAGACTCAAGTTACTCTCAGAGTACTCGTGAGAAACTGCCAAGATATGCATTCCAGCACTAATGTTTTCCATATTTATATTTCAAGGACAGTTGCGTACTCCAAATCAAGCAGTTGCAGTCCATTGATCGACAGGATGCTTGTGCCCTACGTGTGCAGGAAGCCAATAGTTCTTTGAATTAGAATACCTCAGCATGCCTTTTAATCCCCAGAATCACACTCAGTAATGACTATGATATAGTTATAGTTTTGGAATGTTGCCAACGCACTGTTATTCTGCATCCATTATTATTCCACATACAAAAACCAGTTGTGTAGTCCTGTTTTTTTTTAAATTTTGTCGTTCTGTTTCGAAATGAAGCTGGACAAGCTTGACTTCGTGACGTCTATCTAACAAGTTAATTTATGCATATAGTGTTGCATTTGGACTTCCTCTGTTTGGGTTGTTTCCTTTTGTTTTGCCTAACACTTGAAGACACAATTTCATGACCTGTAACAATTGGCAGCAATCATCTCTATAACCATAGCCAAAAAACCAATATAGAACAAGGTTTGCTTATGTAATCCTACCATGATCATGCACAATATAAAAATCAATCGGAAGATATTCTGCATAAATGCCAAGACTTCATGGAATGGCATGACAAGATGCAGCTGACTATAGCAGACAACGATAATAGATCATACTAACCTGCCAAAATGTGTAGTAGCCTCTCCGCTCGTGGGCATAGATGAAGAACTCTTTATCAGGCCCACACGGCCAAAATTTATCCGGAAACTTTAGGAAGATCTTTGTGTACACCATCACGTCACATGTCTCAATGGCCTCCGTTTTCCACCTCTGTTCCGTTATTTCGTTTTCGAGTTAGTATTTAATCCAAAAGATACACAATAATTCAGTGAAAAAGATACAATAAAGAACATCGTACTCAAGAAGAAGGGACCTCAAATAAACGAGCCAATGTTTTCCTATAATTTAACGATTCTATGATACTTTCTATCCAATTTTAAACTCAAGAGTGGAGTCAGTTACAAGAGATTTTGTCTCAAGCATATTATCTTCAACACCAAACATGTGCACTGTTCAACAACTACATGGTAACCATTCTACAATATCATAAAATAGATCATTTGAATATTTTTCCAAGCAATAAAACATAGATTTTTTGGACATTTGCTGGCTGCATCACTCTGCTTTAAAAAGTGACTAAGCAGACTAGTCGGATAACCTAATGTATGGATGCAATACTTGCAGTCAACTTAGCTGTGACGAAGTTTTACACAAAAAATGCTATCAACCTCTTCGCACCAAATTCACGTAGTTTACTGGTTTCTCGTCTCATGAAAGAAAATCGGAACCCAAAGATTCACCAACACAAGTTCTCCTTGATACAAAATAACACAAGCTGGCTGGCTTTGCTAGTGTTACTAAAAAAAGTTGCTACTGGCACTCCAAAATGATTTATATTCAAGAAGAAAGTATCCCTGAGAGTCGTCCTTTAGTATTTGTGTGGCCTTAAAAAGAAGTAGAAAGGAAAAAGGTGCGCGCAGTAATTGTTCGAGTGCCAGTAACACAACTCGAGTTTCCAAAATATCTAACACGAATGATTGCTTTTTGATTACATACACGCTTTCCAGCATAAAATAAGAAATTTTACCATTAAAAATACGATTTTGAGCGTCTATCACCCTCATCTTTAATCTTTTGTATCATCAGCCATCAAGGGACTTGAAACAACGACACAAGATTCAGACCCACCAAGGGCTCGGTCTTGAACAAGGTAAAGGCCTCGGGGACTAACATTGACCATATTCTAGTGACTATGTTAACCTACCAAACCTAGTTTAATGAACATGTATTTAAGTCCCAAGAAAGAAACCAGCTGACAGCCTGTCACCAAATATATTATGAAAGGCCACTCTAGATACGAAATTGCGTTCCAGGCTGACTAGTCCACCGCATAGGGCAAAAAAACAGGGGGTCATTCGAAGGCAATCCATAGTTTTGCATCTAAAAAAACACCAACTTAAACACCAAAAGTCCCTAGTTCAACTGCCAGTGAGCTTAATTAATATGGTAGCTACACCTTGGGTGAACCAACCCACTTGCTTACTCCCAGCTATTGAGGTCCCATAACCTAACGAGAGCCTAATAAAAAACCACAATGTTGGACCAGAAGAGTAAATGTACTGTACATTGAAGGGTCGAGATCTCACTGATCGATGCAAATAAATAATGAATAGCTGGGACTAGTAGGGTGGTGACCACAAGCTTGATAGACTCATGGAATCTCCTCTCTTCCGACAACTTGGTACGGGGGTACAGCGCAGGGTTCAAGCTATACTAGGGAGGTGACCACATGCTTGGTAGTCCCGGTCCTGGAAATAGTCATCTTTTTCGATCACAAGTATATGACAATCTTTATATGATAATTGTCGAACTCTCAGTTGCATAACACAGTGAGATATGTGATGAGAGGAGAGTGGTTCTGGATAGGAGTATGACTAGAACTGAATGGTTGAATTCACTAAAACCAAATGGAATGCTAGTGGCCACCGCCCCACTACGCATCATCACTATTGTTATATCACTTGAGAGACCAAAATACATTTATGTTTTATACGTGAGCAAATTAATAAAGAAAGAGGAGGAGGAGGAGGAAGCATACGGGCAAGGGAGGTCTGAAGGAGATGAGGTCACTTTGGAGGACACCAATGCTAGCAGACAGAATCACGTAATTGGCTTCGTAAACGCAACCATCCTCCGTTGTCACCGTCACGCCGTTTCTCGATTGCTGTAACTCCCGGACGACCTGCACCAAATTCCATTAGCAAATCATAAAGATGTTACAAATAAGATTTTAAAGTAACCCTACTTCACAAACACATGTGCATGTAGTCAAACCAAGAAATCTATGATGTATGACCCCATCAAAAGGCAAAATGTTTGCTACAGCCTACATAACACCAAACCCTTTATTTCTAGAGAAACATCTAAGTTCCTAACTTATCTTGATATGTAACCACAATGTTTGGCAAAGACATGCTTCCTCAGCTCAAACTTAATTATACCGTAAAAAGGTTTGAAAATAAATGGTACCTAGAAGTTCTTTTTAGTTCAATAACTACTTTTGAGAACAAATAAATATAAGTCATGCTTAGACACTCATTATTTACAAAAATAAACTTTTACGACTTTAACACGGACACTAAATTATGGAAAGAGCTCTTTCTATTGCGCTTAAACCAACACCAGATTGCAATCATGAGGGGCAAAAAGTAATACGATGCAAGATTCTTTCAGTCCACGGTTTTGCGTAGATATGACTGCTTAACCCCATAAGCAATTGCCCGAGTCAATTATGCTGCTAGTCCCAAAAAAGGGAATCCATATCCATGCCGTGGTAGGTAGTGGACAAAGGGACCTAGAAAGCTGGTGCAACGTGTAGTAAAGTGGCTTTTGAGGGTTGACAGATTTTAACAGTTCATGACCATATGATTATGTGTGACGTTGGTAGGTCAAATTATGGCTGTACATGTAGGTAGGGTCCTTGAATCCTAAAATGTCTTCTCCCACTTGGTTATTGCCCAATATTGCCCAAGAGATTGCCAAGTACCTCACTGTGCAAATAGTGGCGAAGCATGTGTAATGTGCCCCCATACCATCACTCTCGGTGAACTTTTCACGTAAGCAAATTCGAATCTTGTCAATAGTAAGATTTTTACTCAGTTGATAAGCTTATGCAGATCATTGTCAATAATAGTGCGATGGGGTTTACTCGTAGCTCTCAAGCGATATTCGTAAAGAAATAAGAGCATATTAATGCAACAAAAATCTAACCTGACACTTAGAATATAAAACAAAAAACGATAGAGCTCTCGAAAAACATCGTTATCTCGCAAAAGTAATCACGTTGAAAAGGCGCAATCCACTTCTTCAGTAGCAACAGAGGGAAAGGAGTGCATGCATGACAGGAGTTTTTGGATTTTACGAACTAATTTCAAAACGTTAGAAAATGAAGATTTTGTGCAAGTTTGACCCGACTCTGATTCATGTTCATGAAAGAGCAAAAATGAAATGGAAATGTTAGCTCACCTTGTTGAGTTTCAGACGGCTATCCATAATTTCACCATCAGAGGTAAGAAGAAAAGTCTCGGCCATCTTGTGTAGTAAAGACTCGTACCCTCTTTCATCAGCAACTAAAAATTCTCTTTCCCCGAAATCAACGTAGGTTGATATTGGTTCAACTTCTACAAACAAAACCAACTAATCGGTTTAGAACTTCGTCCTACCAAGTAAAGAATCGCTCCTCACCCGATACAATACAAATATCTGAGAGCGTCTATTTTCACATTCAATATACCTTTATATAGCGTTAATGGGTATCTTTTCATTTTGCATGCAAACATCAGTTTCCTTGAATGAAACTTAAGAATTTATGAAAAATAGGTGAAACACACCTGCCATTTCAAAGTCATGGAGAATGAAGTCAATGGCCAACTCTATGGGCGTTTTCGGAACTCTGTATAACAGGCAGAAAAGCAAAGACAAGAGGCGCCACCAAGTTAAATCATCAGCCCAAAAAAAAAAAAGTTGATAAAGTGAAAAGCCAAACAGGACATAAAGACACAAAGAGACTCACGATAACGGTTCCGAAAGTCTTGCCACGTCGCCGCCATGATTATCTTCTTCGGCCCTCAGCTTCCTGATTGCGGACTCCACCGCCTTCCTGTACGAGTCTGCCGCCTCCCCACTCGGAAAAATCTTCCCGCTGAAACCGATTCCACCGCAGCGAGTCAGTAAAAAACACAGAACACCCAGTGCCCAAAGGCAGGCTGACATATATACGAACCTGGGATCGTAAATGTTGTAGCGGGCATTGCTGTAGTCGGAGAAGCAGGTGCGGAGGCCGGACTGGCGGGCGAGCTCCCAGACCGGGTTGGACTCCTTGCCACCGACTCCGGCGATCCAGCCCGCGCCCAGCTCCACCGACACCCCTCCGAAACCCTCCTTGCGGATCCTGCCGCCTATCCGGTCCGATGCCTCCAGTATCATCACGTCATCCACCCCCTTCTCCGCCAGCACTTTCGCCGCCGATATACCTGTACACAAACAAACGCGTGTATTACGTAAACTCACATATTCTGAGACTAACGTTTGAAAGATCGATCCAAGGAGAAATTTCTATTTTCTTGATTAGTTTTGACGTGGGTTTTACCTGAAATACCTGCTCCGACGATGATGACGGAACAGCGGCTTCTCGATTCCATTAACGTTTAGGGGGAGAGAGAGAGAGAGAGAGAGATCGAGGTTATGTTGTTATGTTTTGTTTTGACGAGAGAGAGAGAGAGAGGCATAAATAAATAGCGGGAGCGAGTCGGTTTATATGGTTTGTTCCTTGACGGGTTAAGAGTACAATGGCCTTTTCAAAAGGAAATTTTAATTTAGGAGGAAAAGGGTAGGATCGTCATTCCGGATAAGGAAAGCCGTGCGTGGTCCACATCGGAACACGGAAGGCTCTAATTAAAACTCCATAACTTTGTTTAATCGGGTTTCGCCTCCATTTGCTCCACGCTATGTTGATTCTTTTGTAGTGAGTGATGTGCTAGTTCTTCCTTCGCCAGCGCGGAGGAGGTCAATCTTTGCTTCCCAGTTAAGAGGATAGCAAGTTGTCGCTTTTTCTAGACTATATAGAGTGATATTAAAGCAGTAAAGATTTTGTTAACCGCGGGACCTTGTATCCGTCAACTCTTTTGAAGAAGTTATAGGACTAGATGCAGCACTTTCAAAATCCCGTAACTCTCAGTCATCCACCTTGTTTTCACTTGACAATTTTGAATTCAAGGAAGGCTTTCTTTGCTTGACTTCAACTGAGACCGGCCATTCCACAAATCAAGACATGCGGCGTTAAAAATTATCGCATAAATAATTTTTTTCTGTCCGAACTAAATATGAACTTAATAGTCATTGATAAAGAAATCGGGTCGGGAACAAAAAAGGTTGAACAGTACTTATGAATGAAATTAAATGAGTAGTGTGTCGATTCCATTCAAAACGTTCACTGGATTGAAGACCCGCGCAACTTGTTAAATTCAGTTGATAGATTATACAACGGAGGCATTGTTGAAAATCGTTGCGCTCAAAATCTTCTCCGTTCGAAGACGGGTTAGGGGCTAAATAGTCATTTGACAAGGAAATTGGGTGCAGAAGCAAAAATTTAGCATGAGCCGTGTGGTCAATATCAGAATGTGAAAAGCATTGAATTGGAGGGGAGGGAGGCAAACGCGGTGCAGCTGCAGCTGCAGAGGTGGCTGCCATTCGCGTGAGCACACGTGAGGATCGTTAATGCGGTTTTTTTGGTCCGTATGAGGTTGTGACTCAGGAGGAGGCTAGAGTGACGGCCAGCTGCGGAAAAACTAATCTTGCAGGTGCGTTTTTGAAAATTTTAATTTTTAATAATAATAATAATGTTGATGCCAGTCAAAGAAATCCGTCGAGGAAGGTCCTCTGATTGGGGCTTTTGCGTTTCCAGGTCGGTAACAACATGCTGCTGCCATCCCTCCTCCGCTCCACCTCTGCCTCCCTCATTGTTTGTTTTCCTAATAATTTACGATGATCTTGATCGTACAGAGGTAAGCACGTTTCAATTTGAAGGTAAAATCATAAATCGACTTCCAAACTGTACTGTTACTCATCGGTTTGAAAAATTGCATGTGAAACGAATCAAATCAAACCAAACCAAACCAAACAAAACACCATCGGTTTGACAGGTTTAAACGGTTTACGCTCATTTAATGACGACGTTCCGTTGCACACTACTATTTGATCTAATAATAATTAAAAAATTGAAGTTATATTTTTTTAAATTACATATAATCTTGTAACAATTGATATATAAGTGTTTATTGATGTACGAGAAAGAATGAGTAAATATAAAATAGATATTGGTCATGAAGATCTGTGTTATAAGTGTTCTCATTATTTTCTTTTCTTTTAACTTTCAAGATTTGTTTATTTGAATTTTTTTAGTACCATATATATGTAAAATTATCAAAGAATGTTACTAAAAATAAATTAATATATAAACATACTAAGGAAAACGACGGTTCCAATTGTTTGCTCCGCCCTAAGCTAGTTGATAAATTCATTCTTTTCAGGTCAGAATCTGATTGATTTTGCCCTCCCTCAAGTGGTATACCCAACCGACATGTGATATTGTATTTTAGAGATTGTCTCGGGGAAGAAAGGAACTGAGAGAACAGAAGAAAAGAGATATAGGGGTAGCGTGATAAGAAAATTAGTTTAAACGGTTTGGTGCTCACCTCTAGGTGGTAGCGTGATGGTGGTTTTATTCGTGAAGGAAGCAGGATAAAAGAAAAAGAATTTTTTTTATAAAGATTGCACATGTTTCCCAATCGCTATTTTGACACATACTGAAGAGTTTGAATTTTAACGTATTTATTTGACTTAAATACCTCTCCAGAGGTCGCATCTCACGCACGGGTGGTCGTTCATTAAATGTATGTATGTGATTAACCAATATTTAGTTCAATTGCTGAAAATCTAGAACTTTAAGGTTCTGATCGTCCAGAATAAAAAGTTAGCTATTCGTATTGTTCTAATCAAAATACGGGTTGGACAAACACCTAAGATCTAACCACCAAGCGCGTTGGTCAGCTGGTAAGGAGTTGTCCTAACTTAACCAGAGGTATCGGTTTCGAGCCACGGAAATGTAGTTGTGTTAAAACTTGGTATGAAAAGTTTTGCCGTGTGAAAAATCTAAACACACTTTTTCGACCAAAAACACTTGAGATCTATAAATAATGCGTCCCATGTAGATATAAAAACATTATCTATGATACCCTCTACTAATAATGTCACTTCCTTTGCAACTGATCGAATTTTCGGCTAATGTATCGCTGCCTCTAAATCCTCTCTGACTACACAACTCCATTCATATGCTTTAGATATTTTACGAGAAAAATTTTGCGTACAGTTTTAAACTAGATACTCTCATGAATTTTTCATAGTAACATAGCTAGCAATTAGAATTTATGATAGACTAACAGGCCTTTACACAGAAAAAAACATAGTTAAATTGTTAAAAAAACATTGTCATCTGTGGAAAGGTATAAGAGAAAAACCGATACCAAAGATTGTTAATTAATCATCCATGGTGTGACTAAATTTTGCCCTTTTAAGAAATTTGTTAAGGCTTGCGTTGATCCCAAAATACCTTTTTCGTTCATGATTTTGAATTTGTGTTACAGAAGCTTCATTGATTGAAGCTGAATATGCATCCAATTGTAGATAAGCGTCTCTTTAGGACGAGTGGTGAATATGTGAATATGCATCCAATATGCTTAGTTAACTCGAGATAGCGTTGCAATGCAATACTTTAGTTTGCACCAGATCGAAGTTTCAATCATTTTCAAGAATTACAGCAATATTCTTCTAACAATTGTAAATATTTGCTTACTTGTATATTTTTACAATCCAAGATCCCGTATGTGATAGATCGAGGTAGTTGGATGCATCGTCTATGATTCAGCAGCAACCGCAACTAATTTGAAGCTACCTTGAGGACTTGGCATCCTTTTATTCTTCCACTAGAACATGTTCCATTGTTAGTGGAATCAGGCCCAAATTCTGTTCTACTAGCTAGAGGTTGGAAGAAGCATCCTTATGGTGAAGACAAGCAGAAGAGAAGCAAGAACAAGAACTCCAATTTGCCATGAATGCTGGATTCTAGAGCAAGATCAGAAGAACTATTGCAGAGCTTCAACCCTGTGCCAGTGACCATGAAGAACGATAAAGGAGTAAAAAGGGAATTCAACTTGCAAGCCAAATGAAAACTAAACTTATAATTGCCACCACCTTTGCATGAAAAGGCAAACAACGTGGGGAAAGCTGATTCCCGCCACGTCTCTCGAAGGGTCTAAATGTTGCTATGGCAACAGTTACCACAATTGTGATTACGTCTTGCATGCTTCACATGGATTGATCTCCATCGACAAAGATATATGGAGTGTCACGGGCGCACAAAAGAAAGTACCTAATGCTACTTGCCTTTAATGTGCCTTCTAATTCAAGGTGTATCTAATTTCTTGGCCCAACGTGCAGATGATGTTTGACTACATTAGTCTTCAAGATTTACAATTGTTACAGTAGCCCTTGTTCAAAGTAGGCCTTAATTACAAGAAGAATCATCTAGAAGCAAGGCGAAGAATACGCTAACCAGATGTATGCTTTTCTCATATTATATATATATATATATATATATATATATATATATATATATATATATATATATATATATATATATAAAGCTAGTCTAACCCAAAAGTATTTAGTTGAAACCTTTGCACAAGTTTAGAAACTTGGCAACTCATAGTGCTCACGACTAAACACGTGGGAGCGGTAATGATGTGTAGTCGACTGTAGCCCCTAAAATAATTGGTAGACCCTCTTCGGAGGACTCCTCTCTTTCACAAGTCGTCTAACCAAAAAGCCAAAAAAATAATGTTCAGCAATGACTTTCTCGTAATCTTATTAATGAACTAATATTGAATCCTTTATAAACGTCTTTAGCTCTCCATTAATTTAGTGAGTAGTTTACATCATATATATTGACCCTCCATCGATCCCCAGCTTTTGGGGCTAAAACACTGGTTGAAGGGCATTCAATCGTCAAAGGGGAAACTTTTTTTAAGGTAGTAAACACTGGTCTTTCAATGACCTATTTTTGAGTCCACGCCAGGATTGCTTCAACAAGTTCCATCCAAGTCACAGTGGGTAGACTGTTGATTGCTCCATTGGAAGGTTCTCCTTCCCCGTCAACTCCAAACGTTGCCATCTGTTTGAAAATTGGGTACCGGATTGACTTGGAATTGGTATCTAATGATTCTGTCGAAGGACGTATTGGTTCAACGCACATTGACATGGAGATGCAGCAACTTTTAGATTCCATTCACATGAGATGGTTCAAAATCGTTCTCATATCTAGTGTTTCCTATAAATGTAATGTTTGTTTTATCACTTTCTAAATTTTAAGAAAAAATGAAATTCAATTAAAAAGATAATGCCTTTCCTTATGAGTTAAAATGGTATCTAACATACTATTAACATCACAACATCAGGATAAGTAATTGCATGTTTTTCCTTAAAATGAATCTTGTTTATGTGTTCAAAATCATGAAAATAAAAACAGAAAAATCGGTCAAACAAGCGGGACATGAGTTTTGACTTTTGGATCCAATTTGAGCTACAACCGTTTTCCATAATATGATCCAGCAGCATATATGAAAGTTTTGGCTAGTCATTCCTCACATCTTGATAAAAGGTTCAAAATTGAAAAGAAAATGACAGTGAGTCATTATGTTTGGAGATAATAAGTCAGACAAGTGTAATTGTTGCCTGGAATTGATGGGTTCAAAGCATGGAAGCAATTATATGGAAGGCGAAACTGCGAGCCCGCTTTTGGAGATCTTAGACCGGGCTTACTAACCAGAAAAGGCCTTTTCTTCTAGACAAGATGCTCTCACTCATGCCCTGTTCTTTACAAATCAACCAAGTATCGTAGGTTCAAGGAGTAATACGCCATTGCAAGGATTCAGCAAGGACTGGGTTATCAATTCGTGGCCATGGTGACACGGACCGTGACAGCATAATACGAGCAACGTTCGGGGCTCGGTTCTTCTTTTCTTTTCTTTTGTTGACGAGTACGGTAGATTCCAATGTCGGAAGTTCCTTTCCCAACATACGAACAAACTTTAAAAGCACCGGAAATGGATTATCGGTATTCTTGTGGATTACAACAACACAGATCCTCCGGGTCAGCCTCCAGAGCTCTGCAAAAAACTTACGCATCTCAGAAATCGTCCAGAAGTTCTGGATAGTGTGGGCCTATAATGACAACTGAGAAGCAGATTGATGCACTTCTCCATTTCAGGTATCAAGGAATGTCAAAAACATAAGTTGGTTGCTGATAGTCCCACGAAACGAATTATGTTAACCGAATAGTGTGGACCAAATGTGCACTAATCTAATGGATCTTATGCAAAGGGGGTCTGAGAACAAGGGCTAAATTGAAAGGATGGAATGTAATTCAAGAAGACTACTGTGTACTATGCTGTCAACAGCCTGAAACTGATGATCATATATTCACTCAATATGCCTCTGCAAAGGAACTTTGGAAATTAGCTTTTTGATAAGCTGAAGGTAACGGTACCCCTGATTTCATGGTCTCAAATGAGTGTCTCAAGGGGAAACGCTTTAGAGCCAAACTTAGGAAACTCACTGTTGCAGTAGTTATCTATGGAATCTGGCAAGAAAGAAACACCAGAATTTTTTAACACAAACAAACATCCGTTCAAGGTTGCTTGTATGTCACCCAGCAGTGGATCATATTTAGAGTTCACAGTTGGGAAAAGATCCTTGCTTCAGGTATTAACCAAGAATTATGCCAGGCTTGGGGCATTGACACACAGCTCATGCTTGCAGGGTAGATGCTTACAGGGATAGAATAGCTAGAAAAGGAAAACTGAGATCATAGATATGGCCTCTTTGGGCTTTACAGGATTGTATATAATGTTGAGATTGTATATGTTTTGCTCTTTATAATTAAAAGGACTTTCGCTCAAAAAAAAAAAAATCCCCTGTTTAACATAGAAGATACGTAGAACAGTGGATGAATTAATGCAATTAAGTCTACCTATACTTGGCATGTTAAGCCAACATTTAGCACCATATATCATGACTGGTAAACGTTCCACTTCAGAGTTAAAAAGCTTCTTTCCCATTTTCATCCTCCCAGCAAACTAAGCATAGTCAGCTGACTTCAGGAAGTGATGGCGCCATCAAAAATACATCTAAACCCTTCTTTTGCCACTTCGCAATGATTCACTGATAAACACCAAACAGTTACTTGCGGGACCCAAAAAGGGGGAAAAAGAGCACGAGCAACAATTTAAAAGCACTTGCAGTTGGAACTACCTTATCTCACCCAAACTTCAGGCAGCCTTGTTCAAGGGTTATGGATCACCCTATTATTCACTCGTTAGTTGGTAACACAAGGTCTTTACCACCACTCCCTTTAGTCGTTGAAAACAGTAGGGCCGCTGTGTATATGCTCAATGATCACGGCGGCGGGACAGGAAGGATGAGCACAAACGCCATTGCCCAGCATTCATCTCAATTGCCTAGAATGCTGGGAGGGGTAGACTGGATAAAGACCGAATTTGTAGCATATCTTCTTGACAATGCTCTCGATTGAAACCTGTATTCTCACATTTGACAGTCCTAGACTCCTATTACAGATGCTATAAGCAATGATCAATAGTAACAATATATTCACATTTTAGCAGCATGCACACCGAGAAACGCTGGTGGAATGGACAAAGACAGCGACATTAGGGACACATGATTGTGGAACCAGATTCCTGACAATGCAGAACATGGCAAACACCAAAAGTAGATAAATTATCAGCAAGCCGTCAGCAATCAAAAGATCCACAAAATCTAGAAGCCCAGAACGCATTTGAAAGTTAAATCAATCCTTCTATTACATTGTTCATTTAACATATCTGAATCCAATAGTATCCACCAGTCCAGGTTCCACCATCTATGTAATACAAGGCAACAAGTGTTCGCAGGAAAAATCAGTAAAACTCGTGCAAAAGATTCAATACAATGATAACCATACAAAATCTAACGAAAACAACCACAAGAGAAGAAGAAAAAGTCTTGTTTCGGCCATATCGGGCGGTTTTAGGGCTGTATTATGGTGAGCCAAGTATTAAAAAATATCATGACACATCACAGCCGGTCCAAAAAAAAAATTTGACGTGTATCGGCATATTTCAGACGCGACACTTTTGTCGTTTGAAGTGTCTGATACTAGGTTCGAATAAAGATGCTCCGAAGAGACGTCCTCCATCGACTCATATGTACATGAGTTTTAATGTGAATACCCTAGAGAAGAAACGGAAAATAAGTCAATGGTTCAAGTCAACCCTCAGTAGACAGAAGTTGAAGGTCTAAAACATAATTACTGGAATTGAGAGGCTTTGGCCTTTTTTTTACAATTTCACCTAGAAAGGGAGGAGGGAGGGGGGTAAAGCAAGCGGATGCCATTAAGGATCTCAATTTTATGAACTGATGATGAATTTGAAGTCGTCAGTTTCTTAAGGAATACCAACTTCGAAATTTGAAAGTTTAGTGTCACACGGCAACCTTGATTGGTTTATTTGGTGTTACTCAGTGGTATAAGTTGCAGTTTTCATATACCTACTGTATCACAGTGTATAGTAACAAACAGCTTGAAACAATCGCATTTTATGGGGTTTGACATCGGTGCCTGATGGCTAATGCTATCCACCACACACTTATGCACCAAGTTTTAGTGCTAAAGGAAATCACGGTTGACAGAGGACCTCTTACTTTTGCGTTGGAAAGGGATCTTTCAAAAGAGCATATATCATTAGCCAAATTACCAAACCACAAAGAAACTATAGCACTCGTCTAGCCAAAATCTCACCCTAGATGCATCCTCACTCGAAGACCCAAAAAACAAAACTATGTGTCGTCATGCAACACACAAACCCTTGGAAATTGGGCCCCAGAATACTCACCACCAATCTCCGGCAGAAAGGAACATTTTTCATTCTTGTAGTGCCACATCCACTTACCAAGCAATGGGCCATTGATTTTTTCAAGCTTCATACTTCCAAACCGCCATCTCTTACTGCAACTTCTCAACTAACCAAATTGTTATTACGATCATCCCCAATGGTATTAGGATGCGGTGTTGAGGGCACGCTGCATAAGTGGCACGGTGCAGCGGGATGTATGCGGTGCCAAAGGCAGGCTCAATGGTGGTGGCATATTGGCACAGTGCATGTGTGTTGTGCAGCAGCACATAACACAGAGGCAAACGCATGGGCGACTGATAGACACGGTGCCGGGGGCACGTAGCGTAAAGATGACGCCTGAGCGGAGCTGGGCTTTGCAGCACTGGGGCACAGCAGGCTAGGTGTTGTGCCTGAGGCATATAACAGGGTGCGAGACAGCTAGATGTCGCAATACCCGCGTGGTACTAGGCATAGTGGTATGTCATAGGACACTGGTGTCCAACCACCCAAAATTGTCTTTAAGTGTTCAAAGTACCCACATATCCAATAATGGAGCATCCAATGTGGTGATGCAAGTGTTTACCCAAGGTGTTCCAAGGTAGGCAGTCATGAGTACATGAGGTAGTATGCGGGTGAGGTTGGTTGGAGTGAGGTTGGCATGGGGTTTGTTGGAGTGAGGTTGGCATGAAGGTAGTGGCATGGTGTAAGAGGTAGATGGGCATGCATGCATGTGCCTTAGGCAGCTTGCAAGGAGTGAGCACCCACCACTGGGCAGCTACCCAAGGTGTGTGCCCCGCAGTTGGCGGCTTAGGGAAGGAGGAGCCTACCACCCGGCCACACCCAAGGGGTGTGTGCCCCCGAGGTGGTTGGTTACGGAACTTGAGAGGGATAGGAGTAGTTTGGTGAAGGGAAGGAAATGGGGGGAGTGGGGCAGCCAACACCCGGCGGCTCCCCAGGGGGATTGCTGGGTTGGCGGCTCCAAGATGGAGCACTCCGACCTATTTTTCATTCTTGTTTCCACATTTAAAGGTATTTTTTGTATGTTGGAGGCACGTGACGCACATGGCACGCTCCGGTTGACCTAGACAATTGCGTTGAAATTAATCTCTTTATTTCTTTTAGGCATTGTTGTACTTGATATCAGACTTGCGTTCTATGTTTAAGACGTGCTTCCGTTTTATCGCGTACTTGAATAGATGTAACTTGAATTTCGTTTCTCTTTCTTTCTCCGTTCGATGTCTTGAACTTGTATTTCGTTTTATGCATCATTAGACTTTAATTAGTCTTCAGATGGATTTGTGGATTGCAGGCCCTTGTTGGCAACATAGAGTATCCGTAGATGGATACACTTTTACTCCACTTTACCACACAGAACCATTCCCACTTTTCGGTGATGCCAAAGGGGGGAGAGCTATATATATATGTAGGGAGCCGATCCCTGTCTACCGGTGGGAAAAACCTTATTTCTCCACCGAACCGCTGCAAAGAGCAGCGGTTGCATAAAAAGGAAAAAAATCCAACCGCAACAAAGTGTTGCGGTTGGAATTATTGCACCAAAAGACCAACCGCAACAAAGAGTTGCGGTTGGCTTTTTGGGCCAATAATGCCAACCGCAACAAAGAGTTGCGGTTGGGCATTATTGCCCCAAAAAGTGTTGCAGTTGGAATTATTGCACCAAAAGACCAACCGCAACAAAGAGTTGCGGTTGGCTTTTTGGGCCAATAATGCCAACCGCAACAAAGAGTTGCGGTTGGGCATTATTGCCCCAAAAAGCCAACTGCACCCCCCCACCCCCCCCCCCCCCCCGGTGATGCCCCCCCCCTTCCCCCCCCCCCCAAACCGCAACTAACTGTTGCGGTTGCCCAAAAGCAAACCGCAACAGTTAGTTGCGGCCTCCTTTCCCGTGGCCCTCACCCCTCAGCAAACCGCAACAATCAGTTGCGGTCCTTTGGTCCCTTTCCTTTTCTTTCTTCCTTTCCTAAAGTCTTCACGTGGCCCCCCACCCCCTAAAGTCCTTTCCTTTTCTTTCTTCCTTTTCTTTCTTCCTTTTCTTCACGTGGGCACCCCTAAAACCACAACAAACTGTTGCGGCCTCCATTTTTTCATGTGGCCACCACCCCCACGTGGCCGAACGGGCTTTTAAGCGCTCGGTTCGGCTAAAAAAATAGCTAATGACTTCGGAATGGCCCGGATTCCTGAAAAATAGAACTTCTCAACATCCTAGGGTTCTCATAAAAGTTTCGCGCGAAATCGCGCTAGCTTGATATTTTTAATTACACTGCAAAGTTACAAGGTTGCGCGTATCAGTTAACCCCTTTCCAGTGTTTGGAAAAATCTGAAATGTTTCCCTGATACAGATCTTTTAAAAATAACTAGGGTCTCTTTTTTGTACTTTGGCAAAATCTAGCTCTAGCTATTTTTTATAAATTCGTGAAAAACTGTCTAATTAAGTTTTCACCTTTAGCGACAATTACGTTTTGTATTCACATTAAACACACATAACCTAAAATGAAGAAAGGACATTAGGGGGGGGGGGGGAGGACATCAAAGGGGGACATCTGTTCTTTTGAAATGGGGGCCATCACGGGGGGGGGGGGGGGGGTGCGGTTGGCTTTTTGGGGCAATAATGCCCAACCACTCTTTGTTGCGGTTGGCATTATTGGCCCAAAAAGCCAACCACAACTCTTTGTTGCGGTTGGTCTTTTGGTGCAATAATTCCAACCGCAACACTTTGTTGCGGTTGGGTTTTGTTCCTTTTTATGCAACCGTTGCTCTTTGTAGCGGTTTGGTGGAGAAATAAGGTTTTTCCCACCGGTAGACAGGGATCGGCTCCCATATATATATATATATATATGATGTCTTAATTGAGACAAGTTGTGTTGGTGTTAAGCATAACTTTAAGGTGATGCCAAAAGGTGGAGAGCTATATACATATATGATGTTTTGATTGAGACTGATTGTGTTGGTATTGAGCATAGTATGCATGAATTTACGGGGAGGTCTTATATTTTCAATTCATGCTCATACTGCATTTATTGAGGGGGAGCGAATGCTCTCATTTCAAGCATGATTGTAGTCAAATGATGTTTTTAGATATTTGACCTTATGAAGCATTTGTCTGCAATAAAACCGGGGTTATTCTACAGTTGAAAACCATATAGCTATCAGTTTCAATCATAGGAGTCCTGTAATATGCTCATTCTTCCCCATCATGACTTAAATAACCTTCTTTGCAATTCAAGGATTACACCTTTTCTCTCTTTTAGCCGCCATCCCAAACTTCTTCCCTGTGACACACCACCTGCCTCCTTATGTATTGTTTCAATTGATCACGGCCACACAGAAACCCTACTTATCCTGTACCTCTCACTTTGGTGTTTTGTCATATTTCCTCGTATGAAGTATATTTCATCTTTCAATGATGATGTCACTTCTTATTTATACAGGGGAGAAAAATAAGCTGAAAGCATTCCTTACTTCTCCTAGAGGACTAGATCAGATTGAATAATTTAGGCTACTTCAAACCATCCTCCTGAGTTCCTGAAGGAGAGAAACTTTACATTTGAATATGCAATGTTCGTCCTGTCGTAAAGAACATCATGGCAAACTTTACATTCAAAAATGCAATGCTCATCCTGTCGTAATGTCTGTATACCATAGCTAATAACTCGCCATCGTAAGCTTTCATTTCCTCAATTTTGAGCATAAGGGAAAGATATTCTGAAAGGCATTATAGAGGACGATCAAGAGATTGCCATGCAGAATAAAAGGTAACAACCAACGGGATAAAAAAGCGGCAACACTTACCTGCAGCTGCTAATCAAAAGGCCGTAGAAAACTTATTCGCGACCGCCAACTTCTCCTCCTTTTATGGTTGCTCTTCCAATTAATTGATCAACTACCGTCCGATCAACTTCATTTCTGAGTCAAAAGAACAATACAATATGCGTGCATCTTTAGATTCTGTTTGCAATTTGGGGATTCGTGTATCAAAATTAACAGCAGACTACTCTTTGGACAGTCCTCCTAGATATGTCATTACAGAATTCCAAATGAATCCACAACTACTTAGACCCAATAATATTCTGACCTTCGGCCTATACAAGGATTGATGACAGTTCGAATGACTTTGAAAACAGAATAAATCATACCTGAACTGTGTGTAGCAGTAATTATTTTGATTTCCAATGCCTGAGCAGCCTCAATCATCCCTTGGGCGTTGTAGGCTTGAATCATGGTTGCAAAGGTGATGTAGTCTGGGATGCATCTTCTCCCCTTCATTGCCGTGAACAATTCACCCATTGTTTCTATATCACCAGCTCGGCCATAGGCGCTGATCATGCAGTTGAAAAATGGAGTATCCAGAATCACATCAGAATTCTCTACTTGCCTCATGATTGAATCAACCTTCTTCACTATCCCAGCTTTACTATAAGCACTCACCAAAGAGCAATAAGTGATCGAATTAGGCTTCATTCCTTGATGCTTCATCATCAGGAAATATTCTTCCATCTTCTCAATATTTCCAGCTCTCCTGAATGTATCGATAACTATATTATAAGTAACAATAGTTGGGGAGATAAACCTTTTCTTCATAAACTCCATAACGGACCCCATTTTCTCAAACATCCCTGCATTCCCATATGACTTAACCAGGATATTATATGTCATTACATCTGGTCTTAACCCCATTAACTGAAATTCATCAAACCATTTTTCCATATTCTCAATATGCCCGCAATTCCCATAAGCCCCGATAACCGAATTAAATGTAAAAACATCTGGGAGGCATGTGCCGCTCTCGACCATGTCTGTTAATGAGCCCTCCATCAGTTCAAATAACCCAGCCTTACCATATCCGTCAATTATGGTATTGTACGTAACAGTGCTAGGTTTGATTCCCAAGGATGACATCTCAGCCAAACTGCGTCCGATCATACCGAAGCGACGGTGTTTTGTGCAGCAGTTGATGAGTATTGAGTAAGTATACACATCAGGTTTGCAGTCAGCGAGTGTCTTCATATTGTCAACAATTTGAAACGCCTTGTCAAGGAGGCCACTATAACCATATGCACTCAGAAGTGCAGTATAGATATCTAGAGTGGGTCGGAGCCCATCAGATAGCATGACCTCAAAAAGTAAGCTTGCTTGCTTGGGCTGCCTGCACTTGCCAAGCATTACTAACAACTTCGTGTATGTTTGGCCTCTCGGCTCGTACCAATGTTGTTTACGAAGAAGGGAAAAAATCTGTAAATGACAAATGAATTTTTATCTCAGAATTTTGAAGAAGTCTTTCGATACATCTACTTTAAAACTATTAAATCATATCTATTCTAGGTCTTATAATCCACTTGGAGGTTTGCGTTAAATTATAAGAATTGCAATATCATATTTGGAAATAAAAATTAAATTTATATAACTTTAATATGGAAAAGCTGTGAAAAAACAAAAGAAAGCAAGAGATTTTGATAACTCAAAAAATTGACACCAACTTTTCTCCATTCATGCACGAGCCCAACCATGATTTTACAGGACATATGGCATAACACTTTCAGAGTACATAGAGCATCTTACTTCAAGCCTTCTGAGGAAAAATTTTGCACTAAAACTCCACTTGCATTCTGGATAATTGACAAAAATGTGGCTGAAGTTTGAGAAATGTCACTAATTTGTTAAACAACAACAGCCTCGCGGAGACTACGAATTAGCTGTGGCCAAATCCTATTCCGTCCCTCTCATAAACCTTGCACCCTTTAACTCTTGAAAATCCAAGATTAGAATTTGAATAGGACTTTATTCATGTCATTTGTCCTGATATCCAGACTTGTCAGAGAATCCTTGTTTAATCTAAGATCACAACACGATTTCATTATAGCGTTTGCAGGTTCAAATTCTCGCTTATGAATTTGAAAAAAGTCAACGATAACGAGAAATTATGAATTTGAGACAGAGTAATACCTGAAACGTTTCCAGTAAAGAGAATGTAACACGCAGAAGCTGAGTAAAACCCCAAGACCAAGTTCAAGAGACAGAATAAAGAGGTACCAAAGCAAGAGAACCACGAACCTTGAGAGCGGATTCCCAGCGACGCTGTCGTATTGCATCGTCCAGGGCTTCCAAAACGGCTTTGGGCCACAAGCGATTGTACTTGGTCGTGTTTGCTTTTCTCTCGATGGCTCTAATGGCGGCCTCCGTTCTCAGAATGTGTGACAGGCTCTTCTTATTGGGCTTCTGAAGGCCTTGGGGTGAAGGGTTTTGGGAGCTCTTCTTTGCTGCCTTGGCTAGAAATGGTGGTGCCGGTGGTTTTGATGGAATCGTTGTTGTTGCTATGTTCTCAGTGAGGAATTTGTTCAAACGGGTGGTGGGTGTTAAGGACGGTGATGACCAGCGCCAGTTGGCCGAGTCAAGGAGCTGGAGCTCCATTACGCTGGAGCTCCATTACGCTGGAATGTTGGAAGGAGAAGGAGAAGGAGCAGTGGAGAAGAACCGTTAGAACTAAGCTATGGATAAAGGAGTACGTTGGATAAATCCCAGGTGCAATTGACTTTCACATCGTACTAGTTTTTTTTTTTCGTTGCATACAAAAATGAATTTTAAAAAGTGTCATCGAAAATTAAAAAAAGAATTTAAAATTATATGCAAAAGAATTATTGTAAGAGCAAAGATGAGAGAGATAACGAGAGATTTGAATATTGATTTTCAGTTAACATATGAAATTACCCTGATCAAGGAGATAATGATTAAGAGGTAATTTATGAATCAATTTTAAGAGAGAATAAACAATAACGACATAAGTTGGAAGTTTTAACCGTACACAAAATATTGTATATTGAAAAGGAAAAAGCATATTTGTGTCAAATAATTAGCATTTCTTATATGACACATGGCAAGCAGAAAGAACTTGATTTTTGGGCAAATATTTTGGGACTAATTGTGGAATAAGATATTAATTAGATAATAATAATTCTAGAAACTTGATTAAGGTGTAATAATTACAAATTACTTTTTAAATTTAAATTAAAACTGATAAGAAAATTTTTAATTGATTGGAGAGAGATAACTGAATTAAAAAATAAAAAGTGATAATGGTAAGTAATTAAAATTAATTTATATAATAATAAATCAAATCCACATGGTAAAAAGAGAATGTCCACGTAGGCGGTGGCGTGATAATATTATCTCAACTTTGACTTTCATATATATATATATATATATATATATATATATATATATATATATATATAATTAGATTTATTGCCTTACAATCTCATCACTAGCCATAAGATAATATAATCATGTCACGAGTTGAAGTTAAGAGATATTTGAGACGATTGATGCCATAATTGAAATGATTTTTTGATTATACTTTTGAATTTTTGATCATTTTATAATCGATTTGTGTATCCTTAAAACAATTAAAATCTCTTAAGAAGATTATAACGCATGGCTTGGTTTTGATGATGGTCTATAAAATACAATAGCACATAGATTCATGACAGAGACAAAACTATTAATGCCTCTTGCAATAATCTTTAACAAACTCGAACATGATAAAAAGAAGTTTTTTTTTTCTCTAGATTTTAGTTAGACCCCATGGTCGAAGGGTTAAACCCAACGTCAAAGAAATTTAAATTTGTTGCGGTGTATTTATCTGTTAGCAGTAAAAAAAATAAAAAAATAAAAAAATAAATAAAAGTAAATTTACACAGTTACAACCACATCCTAAACAAAATATTTTCCAAACTGGATCGGGGCAAGAAAGGTGTAGTGGGTTCATATCTCTGGCTCCCATTTTAAGGCCCGCCACAAACTTCACAAAAATACAGTCTCTTTTAGGTTTCAAAACACAGTCGTCTGCCCTAACTCCCTAACAAATACAGCACACACATTGCGCTCACAGCCGTTCTTCCTTTCCTCCAAATGTTGTCCGATACTCTGCCGTCAACCTCACCGGCGCCGCCGCAGCCGGCGTCTCGGGTAACACGGGCCACCATAGAGAGCGCAGTGACGGCCCTCCTCCACCAAGAAGAAGCCCAGTCCAAAACCCAGAAACCCCAGCTCCTCCCGCAAGACGAGTTCCTCTACTTAACCCTGACCCTCCACAAGATACCGCCTGAGCAAATCAGCCGCCGCACAAACCCCTACAAAATCCCCCTACCCCACCCCCTCCACCAGCCCTCCTCCGCTGAGTCCTGCCTCATCGTCGACGACCGCCCCAACTCTGGCCTCACCTCGGCCGGCGCCAAAGAAAAGATCAAAACAGACAACATCCCAGTCACCAAGGTGTTGAAGCTCTCAAAGCTCAAAACTGACTACAAACCTTTTGAGGCAAAGCGAAAGCTATGCAACTCTTATGATTTGTTCTTTGTGGACAAAAGGGCGGTGCCCCTTTTGCCGAAACTGTTGGGGAAGGAGTTTTTTAAGAAGAAGAAGTTGCCGCTGTTGGTGGATTTGACGCATAAGAACTGGAGGGAACAGATTGAGCGGGCCGGGTCGGCGTGTTTGTTGTATTTGAGGGGGACTTGTAGCGTGGTAAAGGTGGGGAGACTTAGTATGGAGGTGGGGGAGGTGGTAGAGAATGTGTTGATGGGGATTGATGGGGTAGTAGGGGTGGTGCCCGGGGGGTGGGGGGGTGTGAGGTCTGTGCATTTGAAGCTGAGGGACTCGGTTGCGTTGCCTGTGTACCAGGCAGTGCCGGAGATGAGGCTGAAGATTAGGGGGATTGAGAGGAATGTGGAGGAGAATGGTGGTGGTGCGGTGGTGGAGGTGAAGGGGGAGGGGAAGGTGGGCAAGAGGAAGAGGGGGAAGAAGGGGAGGATTCATGAGGTGGAGTATATGGATGCTAGTGTGGGTGACGAGGAGATGCGTGGTAATGTGGTTGGGGAGGTGGAGAATGTGGAAAATGAAAGTGATTATGATTTCGGTGGTGTTGAGTTAGTGGGAAAGAAGAGGAAGGGTGTGAAGGGACGGGTTTTGGGGGAGTTGGATGGAGAGAAAGTTGCAAAGGTGGAGACGGGAAGTGATGATGAGGGTGAGGATGTCACGAAGAAGAAGAAAAGAAAAAGAGGGAAAGGGATTCGGAAAAGGGAGAGAAGCGTGCGAAGCAAATGAGCAAGAAGGGAGAAGAGAAGAGAGGAGGATTGACTCTGGAGGATACAGAAGAGTCTGGAGGGAAGAAGAGAAAGAAGAAGGGTGATCGTAGAATAATGTTGAAGGATGCGGCAGTGGATGCAAAGGTTAAGAGAAGTAAGAAGAAGCGGTCTGTGGATTGATTCACCTCGAAGGTGCTTTTTCACTACAATTTTGATTATAGTTAGGTCAAAGGATAAACTTTGTTGCTGTTGGCCTTTACACAATCAAGTAACGTGTTGTTGTTTCGAGTAATTTGAGCAGATTTTATGAAATCATTTTCAGTTTATGGTACTATTACTTGGATGTTTTTATCTGTCATGAATTGTGGTTATTAGCTTTTGAGATATTGATTAGATGCATTTGATGAAGTTAGCTTCTAGTGTACTTTTGTTTAATTATGTTAACTCTCAAGAAATCATCGTATTTAGTAACTCTCAACTTATATCTTCTAGTTACTGTTAAAGTTTGTAACTAGAAGATATAAGTTGTCCATTTGAAGTCTGGCAGCTGTTAAGTCTTTTGCGTATATTGACCAGAAGTCTATGGAGAGTGGAGAAATTGTTGACAATGTAGTTGCCGTGATTGACGGGGTTGGCAAGATGGGTTTGGAATGTTGATGCCCTCGTTTAGGCGTGTCATTTGAGTGGATTCGGATCGAATCAATCCAATCCATGGCCTACCCCATTTTGATCCTATGGTAAAGGGATCAAGATTGGATCACCCACTGAGGGATTCCAATCCCTTTCTATTACTGGATCACCGCCTCGAGTGCCCCCTACGACTGCCACAAGCTGTTGCTAACAAGAGATGGGGTTCAGGGCCTAAGGCGCTTTTCAGGAATATTCAAAAGAAATTGAAAATGTTCAAGCCAATTGGGCTAGATTTAGATAGTGGGTTATGACCCAATCCATGTACAGCCCAACCTCCGTCAGATAGTTAATAAGGCTGATGATGCAGATTTGAGGTCCTTCTATTTGAAGTTCGTAGACTCGTTGGCCATATATCAGACATTCCCTGATTTGATGTTGAAAATGAACATTATAACTGTAAACGGGACAAGGAAAGAGGTGGGCCACGAGATGGAAATGAAACAGGAAAAGGGAAGAAAAATGAGAAACTGGGGATGTAAAGTGGTTGAAGGATCCTTGAGGTTTTGTTTATGGATCCTAGTGTGTATTTAGATGAGTGGCAGCGACATCAATGAAAATGAAAGGGAATGGTAAGATTAAGCATGATGACCTTTCATATTAATTTTTCGATAGGTATATGCATGATGATCGGGGTAGTGCTATTAGTGGGAAAAGAAAGAGACTGCAAAGAGATGGCTTCTTAAGGATAAAATGGGTTTAGCTTAGCAAGGGTGTACAGGATGACCTGGGTAATGCTGGCTTTTCCTTGGAGAAGAAAAAAATGTTCTCAGTGAGAAGAATGATGAGAAACAGGCTAACGAGCAAGGGAAATGACGAGGAGCAGGGAAGAGTTAGGTTGCCATCAGATGGTACCGGAGCATCTAGTGGAAAAAGGCAAAGGAGAAGAGTAAGCAAGCAAGAACTTTGAAGAATGCGAAAAGGATGTGAAGGTTAAAACAACGTAAGCAGGCTTCGTGCGGTCCTTGCTGTACAATTCTGGTCAAGGTCCAATGTGACTTTGGTGCATATGGA
Source organism: Escallonia herrerae (assembly GCA_033070095.1). Classification (NCBI taxonomy): domain Eukaryota; kingdom Viridiplantae; phylum Streptophyta; class Magnoliopsida; order Escalloniales; family Escalloniaceae; genus Escallonia; species Escallonia herrerae. The sequence continues at coordinate 497,064 of JAVXUP010000318.1, forward strand.
CTTGACTGCTCTCTGGTGCTTATACAATCAAGTACTGTAGTTTAATGTAGAATTCTTGAGTAAAGTTTGGGTAATCACTTTTCTGTTCTCCGACATGTTGTCATATCTAGAATTCATTAGCATTCAATTCTTTTTGAGAATTTGGGGGGAGGGGGGGGGGGGTGCTGAAGCTTTGTGATTCTTGCTGCGTGTTTGATGGTGGTTGTTTCCCGTTATACAGCATCGCCACGTTGTCCGTGTCAGAATTTTAGGAGCATTTCTTTTTTTGGACGGTAAGGGATATTTTTGGCCAGCTTTAGTTTAAGTCTAAGTTCCATTTAGGTGCAATCTTGAAGGCACACCATCCATATCGGCCTAGTGCATCTAGTCGGAGGAATATTTTTTTCCCAGTTATTAGCCCCAAGGTTTGAACTTATAAGTCAAGGAAATGTACAAATATCCTTAACTTATAAGTCAAGGAAATGTACAAATATCCTTAACCACCAGACCAACCCCTTGGAGTTTCGTTAGGAGCATCTTTTGTCATAAAATTTAAAAATACATGTGTGTGACACATGATTCATATGTGCGCATTTTCCATCTGTTTTTAAACGGTTAACTCAAGGAGTGGGTGTAGGTGTTTGGGTTGGATGACTAGAGGGGTGCACCCATAGGGTAAAACAGGTTACGGATAGAGGTGCACGAGTCATTTTGTCCAAGCAATCTTGCTGTATTTTACCCAAAAAAATAAAGTTGATGTACTGCATTTTTGCATATTACAATCTTTTTGTTCTCTAAGGCTATTCTAAAACGGAAGTGCAAAAATAAACATGAGATTGACAAGTATCTATATACCAGATCTCGGAGCACCTGCACCTGCAAATGCAGGTGCAACACAATTGATATCATAACCCAAACTATAATGGCTAAATTTGCGTGCAACCAAGGCTCCCTTGAAGCGGCAATTACTCGTGGCTAAGCAAAATTACTAACTTTTTTCGTAGATCCTTCTGCGACAATTTCAAACGTCATCGCAATCAGCCAATAGTTTAACAAATGCTAACCGCCAATTGACAAAAAAATTTGAAACAGAGAGACTAACTTCACTTAAAACTAGGACTCTTAGAGTACACTTGTTGTGCATCACCTAGTAACGACACTAGTGATTTGTGCTTTCAAATATTGTGCATTATGTTATGGGTCCAAATCAAAATACATATTTCATACCCGCACCACCTCCACTTTTATCTTTTCCAAACAAATAAATAACTAGACAGATAAAATGAGTTCGTTTACTCCAAGTTTTGTCATTCACAATGGAAGATGGAATATATAGACGTATACACAGTTGTACCCTGAAGAGACATCCGAAGGCACTCTTCATTCGAGCTAGAACCCTAGCAACAATGAGGAGTTAAATCCATTATAAGCTTCTTTTCAGAAATCTCACTTAGTTTGAATGTCAGACATGGTTGACCTGGATATAGACTCGATGTAACACCAAGATAACAGAGATTTTGCTATATTATGATTTTGTTTAACCTCTTTCAACATGGTTGTAGTAAGCAGCATGACACTAAGATAAACTCTGTAGATCATTGAAAAGTAGGCAACTACTCCTGTACCTAATGATCTAATCTTTTCTATTTCTAATGCAATTCTCAGGATAAAACCCAAAAAGCAAAGAAAAAATCCCAGTTCGTAAATATTTAACTTGATGAATCTGTTAATGTCATTCAATTAAGATTTATTTAAAATTCAGATTGCACTTCTCGATTTATCATAACAAACTATTCCACAACAAATACAATTTTAATCATCAGTAACAAAACTACGGAAGAATTAAAGGGTGGTTGAACTGTTGAATCTGAGATTTTTCTTGTTTCCTTGTGTGATGTAGACAAGAAAGGTACAATAAAAGAACGCCTTTTTTGTTGGAAAATGCAAGTCTTACTAAGCCTATATAACCTCTGTAGAAGATGATTTAACAAAAACAGCTTTAACATAATTCATCAGATCTGCTCAGGTACATAAAACGACCAGTTTCTCGTGTGTATAGACTCGTCTTCTCATCTTTCTACATGAACAACTCAGACAACACTAAAAGCTGATTGCAATGTCGACGAGAACCGAGATGCAATGGTCTGGGAGGCAAATGCTTGAATCTGCTTCTTAGCATCTGGGAAAGCAACATTGATTTAGTTTGGAACACATGCACAAGTGAAAGAATGAATACAAAGAAGTAATGGCAGATATAATCATTCTAAGACACACTCAAAGGTTAAACGTAATTGTTTCTATTGCACATATTGAGTCTCTAACACATCTATGAAAGCAAGTTCATCACAAAGCTGACCTTAACCCCGATAGTCAGGGGATGACATGTCATAAGATCAAGAGTCAGGAGGTCTCAATGTTTTTCACCCAAAAAGTTATCAACATTACCAATATCACCCTCAAAAAGTAATAGTTGATAAAAGTTGTTAATTGCACAAGGCACACACTAGAAGTCCAAAATTGTGAGGTCAAAATAGTAGATAGTGAACACACCTTTGCGGCATTTAGTAAAACCGATGATATTGGCGATGCTAAGGGTCACACAAACCCCCACAACAAGAAGATAATCAGCTTGAAACCTTATGAGAGAGAAAACTCCAAACATGATCCATATAACCGCCTACATATAAGAGAAAGATTTCTAAGCAGAGCCAAGCAAAAGACAGTAGTTCAAACTAATACTTCTGAATAGTTTCTTTAGCTTAGCCTAAGTATGAACCCGAAGCTAGCATTTTGCAATATACTTTTCACACAAACAGAAAAATATTTTTAAGCTCCATTCTATCAAGAATTGGAAGTCACTTCAAGAATCTAATCACAAATAGAGTACTAGTCTCTTTTATTTTTCCTCAAAAAACGTCCTATATGCCAGTGGCACAACTGCTAGGAGCTCCTTTAATCATTCCATGTATTTACTATATGAACCTTAAAGGAGGCACATTAAGAATATTCATCAAAAGTAAGATGCAATTATGCAAAGACACTTGCTTACAGTAAGGTAAAGAGTCCACCAGAAAAGCCATGAATCCTTCTTGTTCATTCGAGCCAATGACTAAAGCAAGAGCAAGAGTGAACATGTGTTAGACCTAGCCACATGTGACAAACTCAAATACATACTCTGTTGGGTTAGTAACCCACCTCTTGGTCAAGGCATTCAAACTTCCATACGCTCTCACCATCATCATTTATTTCATTCCACCACCTTAAACCAACTAAGATACGCCCACTAACATTCTTAACAACCCAAAAATCAAGCGCGGCGAGAAGAACAGTTACAACAAATATTATGACAAAACTATCAAAAAATATGGCGGAAAGTATGTAGAACACCAAAGCTGCAGCCTGCCAAAATAGTACAAAAACAATGTTACAAAGAGAACCGGAATTGCAGGGAAAAAACCTTAAGAATAAACAACCAAATCTACAAGACCTTGAAGAGAACGTGAAAGAAACATATCTTCGGGTGTGCATAGTTCTCCCCTGCAGACTGAGCACAGAAGTAAAAAATAACATGAGCCTAGTTATTGCGCAGAGAGAGAGAGAGAGAGAGAGAGCAAAACTGGTATTAAGCTTTCGTGAAGGCTTCGCAAGGAGGAGAATTCCTTGTTTTGAAAATCAAACCTTCTTGACATTATTTTTTCTCTCTTTTTCTTTTACAGTCATTTTGTGCAGGTGTGTGCGGCTGGCAAACAGGGACAAATAAGCCATTGGGTAGTTATGAGAGTTGCATTTCAGGAATCCTTTTTTGATCTAGGAACTTTTAATTTATTCTATCACGATGCCAATTGTTGTGATGATTTCTTTATATGGATTTGGATTCCTATGGAGTACACCCATACACACAGACTCACATAAAATATTTACAAAAAAGAAGATAAAAGGGTTGCACTGTATTACATGTTAAGAAAACACCAAGCTAACGGTATTAAGTAAGAAGAAAGAATCCTTAAAAGATGCACAAATTAAACCAAATTGAAGGAAAAGCACTTCAAAGTGATTCTGCTTACGCCTCAAAGTAAACAAAGAACATTTCCCTGCTCTTTCAATAGGCACCAAATACAGCAACGGGCTACTTTGCTACTAATGCCCATTTTCAACGTTTCAGTTTGTCAACAAGCCAAGCAAAACCCCAAAGATATGATGACGCACCAAACTAATTATTTCTCAGCTTTATAATACATGCGAAGAAAAAGGTACAAACATAAGACTAAAACAACAACTAAAACACGAAGTTCAAGATCCCTAGGAACCAAAAATATGCGGGTACCCAAATGTTAAATCTCACTGAAAATTTTAATTTAAATCTTAAGACACTTTAATATTACAAAGCTAGTTATGGCAACAATGAGTAATGGAGCTTTTGAGGTGCTGGGCTCTGTACAAGCAAAAAAGAAGGGGACGAAGGTTAGGGGTTTCGTTCCCCACTCCCCCCCTTTGCCTGTTTTGGTGTCTTTGGAAGGAGAGAAATAGGAGGGATCTTGAGGTGATGGAGTTGCCCTTGGTTAAACATAAGTCACACTCCCTCCGTCCCAAAGTTAATGTCATATTACTATTTTGCTCTGAAGCACGGACACCCCTCCTAGGGGGAGGTATGGTGTCCTAAACGGACGGACACCCCGACACCCTCTGGACACCGCCCGACATGTGTCGGACACCGCCAATTGGTGTCGGAATTATTTTTTTTTAATTTTCCGACACGGTGTCGGACACTTCGTCGAGGAGTGTCGGACACGGGAATGTGCAGTGTCAGACGCTTTGGGGCTACTTTGGAATTTTTGGAACTAATTTCGGGGGTCAATCGGTAATAAATGTAATATGTGGGGTTTTTTTGTTAGAAACAAATTGTGCCCTAAATCCCTAATCTGTAAAAAAACACCATCTGCTTCACTCACCTTATGGCCGTCAACTATCAACCACCTCACGGAAGCCATTCTGAGCCATTATCGACTTGTAGCTGTCGCCGGAGCTGTACGCCAACATTCCGAAGCCGACGCCGAAAGATCAAGTCGCCGTCGCTATCACCGGAGCTCACTGCATCGTCGCTGGAGGTCTTTGCAGCCGTCGCTAACTCACAGGTCCCTTCCCTCTCTGTTGAAGTCGTCTCTCTCTCTCTCTCTCTTTTTATTTCTCCCTCTATCAAGACTCAAGAGTCGTTTTGCAAGAGTATATTTGTTTTCTCTCCCTCTATCGAGTCGTTTCAGAGGGAACCTCTCTCTCTCTATCTTTTTTTGACTTAGTTATGTTGTCAACTTAATTTCAAAATGCAATGCTTGTGTAGTTGTGTTAGTGTATTTATTATTAGTTTATTACTTAATTTCAGTTATTTCCATTATTTCTTATTCGTATGACTTTGTAAGACTTAATTTCTTGTGTTATGTACCATGTATTTGAATTCCTTGTTTTGGTAGTTTTTCATTATTATTTGTTATTTTAGATTATGAAATGTATTTGATATTTATTATATATATAAAAATATTAAAAAAATAGAGGTGTCCTGTGGTGTCCAAAATCCAATTTTTTGGAAATTGCGGTATCCGGTGTCAGTGTCCGACACCGTGTCTGTGTCCGTGCTACCTAGCTATTTTGGGATGTCCCAAAGTTATTGCTCACTTTCTGATTCAAGAACTATTTTATGTTGCATTTCCATATATGACTATATATCTAATGCTCTCTACGTACTCACTTGACTCTTCTCCATCCCATTTCATCTCTTCTCCATGTCTCTCACATTACTCCCACAGCTCCCACCTACCCACCTTCTGACCCTCTTTTCTCATTCTTTTTCTTTCCATCAGTGCCTCTGGCCTCCCTTCAACCACCATGACAGCAATCGCCTCCATTTAACCATCGCCGCGTCTGCCTTCCTTCAACCACTGCCATCACCGCCACAACATATTTGATCTATTTTCATGAGGTTTTTGAGTTTAAGGTTTGATTCCATCAAAACCATAATTTTATGTCGAGTCTTGATTCCATTAAAAACTTTTTCTATTTATTTAAACTTGATTCATCAAGAAATTCATTTGTTTCCAGATTCAAAAATATAGATCCCATTAGAAGTAAAGGAGAGGTGAGTTTCTTAAGGATGGCTTCCAGGCAGCCTAGGCAAAGTTGTGGAATGGCTGAGCTCCATTAGACAAGTGCTTTCAGCTGCACGTCTCAATCTCAAGCCAGAAAATATGCATCAATGAGATGAGAACCTGAAGATATTCGGTTCTGAACATGCCTGAATTGAATAAAAACTTTAAGATCTCCAGTTTTGTGTTGTCAACACCGAAACATGTTAAAAGAAGTGGATTGCTTTAGGATACGATGCTATATAGACGTAATTCAATAACATGTTACATGTATATCTGTATTGGTATTGCATCTCGTCATCGATACAGGCCTCTATACGCGATACATATCGTATGACGCACGATACAAAACCAAAATTCACCAGTCACATATAAATTTTTTGAATTTCTTGGGGTTTTCATTTCTCACATTTGCACCATGTCCATCTGCACTTACTACAACTACAAACAACTTTCTTTTTTAAATCAGGCAATGTACTAGAGGTACTAGACCGATTAAACCCTGTAGCAGAAGCACTATAAGCATATCCCCGACCAAGTGACGCCAATGCCATAAGTGCACAACCACAGGCCTATGACCTTAATTTGATGATGCACGCATATTGACATATATGCGTACAGACATCCTATTAACTAATAACTGTAGAATACTAAGACTATAAGCACTTACGCACAGTAGGCATGGGTTCGATTAAGTTATCAACTTAGGATGTGGACCACACAGAAATGATTTCAAACACTTCTATGAAGATGTATGAATAGTTAGAATTGTTACCCCCTCAGTAACGAGACCTACCTGATGTATCTTATTAAATCCATTACCACGGTTGTCAGTTGTCACAAAGAAGAGAAGAGAAATTTAGACAATGGGGCATTGTCCAAGATATTAGTTCTTTACCAGATCCTACCACGGATGGATTTCTGGCTATGCCAATCAAATCTGGAAATGCACCAATCTCCTACTCCGAAAGAGAGAGTTCAAATCCATGCGCGATGGATAGGGGCACTTCTTAATATGTCCTCGAAAGAAGATTTCAATCTCAATTTTCTTCACTCGTGACTTTACTTTGGTTCTCTCCCCTTGTTCTTCTTCTCTAGGGGGTCTCCTTTTTTATGCATGTGTCCTCAGACCGGTTATGCGCATTTTTGAGGAATTGTTGCATTCACACTCTGGAGACGATCTGCACATAAAATCTCACTCTCGCTCCCGCTCTAGGTACCTAGATCCAAACTTCATCGATTTAACACATCTTATTTGATTGTCACATACATTAATATGAGATTTCTGATCATGCAACCGGCATACCTTATGCACAAAACAATTAGTGACAAACATATTGCAGTTCAAGATACAGATCTACATGGTCAATGGCATTTACAAACGATCAAAGTTGTTAAAAATGTGCATAATAACGACGGAAAAAACGATTTGCGAACAATATGACACTTCGTTTGCCCCAATTTATTCGAGAAAAAAATCGGGTGAGCTGAAGCAAACATGCGGACGAAGGAATCGCAAAAAGCTGCACAGTTGATACCTAATAATCTATGGAGGTTAGATAACTTACAGGGTTCAGATCCATGGAAAGAAGTGATGTTTTCGAACAGAAAACCGATTTGTATAGCTTCGTCTCCGCTCCTTTTTAGGTCTTTTGTTCAATTTGATTGATAATTTATGTCTTCTTTAGTAGCTTTGGGTTCATATGTTGCGAAAATTCCACGACAACCCCTCATGTTTGACCAATTCACTACAATGGCCTCAAAAGCATAATTAATTATAATTACCTCATCAAAGTAAATACCCCCATTTTTCTATGAAACGGTATAAATATCGGTATGCTAGTAGTGTCTTGGGTTGTCTTTTTAATTTTATACATATAATATACTTATTCATCATCGGAACCAAAAATTATTTGAAAAAAAAAAAATTGAAAATTTGAAAAAAGATTTTTTTTAAAAAAAAAATTTCACAAAGCCTCTTTGGTAACGAAATGCACATTAGTACAAAACAAAATGTTCTGTTTATTTCCTTCCTCAAATCTCATTTTTTCTATGAAAAAACTCTTAATTGAATTACCTTATCTAGCATCATTTTTCTTAGTTACTATTGGCTCGCCAGTCTCCCTTTTCAACTATCTCATTAGTAGTTTCTTATTAAAAAAGAAGCTCTTGTTAAAAAATATGTACTGTGTGCGTTTGTGCGAAGTAGTACGTGACATTCTAGTTGGAGTATAAAGTAAATCAAAGCTAACGAGAAAAATAAAAGGAACTGAAAATTATAATAAAGAGAATTAAGACTTAGTAGAAAAGATTCTACAATGGTGATAAATTTTGTGAGGAAAGGTGTTAAACTAAACTTAGAAGAGGCTACGTAGACTTTTTATCGATATTAGGAACCCAGGCTTTTTTCCTCTTTAGTCTTTATTTGATCAAGTTACTAAATGGCAAGAAAGAAATTATAACTTTAATTATTTAGGTAGCAACACAAAACATTTTCTTGCCCAGTATATGGGTCTCTAACGGTATCACTTGTATTGGCCGATACAATTGCTATGGAGTAGTATTTGACTTTCAAGATGTAAAATATTATCGTACCAATAGAAGACGAAAGTGACACGTGCCGACATTATTTTCGATAATGTTACGATATTGATAACTATACTTAAAAGTAGTGGGGGTGTTGTTTTCCTCTACTAAAAACTCTAACTTCATTTTATTTCTTTGTTTTGTTTACATGACTAGAGAAGTTGATGCATTAGAATTTAAGAAAATAAGTCACCGCATAACAATGGAACGCAACTATTTAAAGTTATAATTGCCCAATCCCATTACGAAGACTTGAGTAAGCCAAACAATGAGTCCTCCTGACCAACATTCACACCTTTCTATTGCCACTTTCACACACCAATGATGTCGTGTCGCTCGAAATTGGGAATGGCTACCATTTATAACATGGGGCTAACACCAATGCCCTAAGCACTTATCCCATCCCACCCTCGAAACTTAGTACCCAAGTTTGACCGAAGAACCTTATATACCCTAACCCCCTACCCCCCAAACAAACCCAAAACCTCTTAAGGTCCTATTTCCCCCAACACCTCCCTCCTCAAAGACCTATGGCCGACCCATTAAAGAAATCTAGCTAAAGAATGCAGGGAGACAAAAGAACCTAAAGATTCAATAGCAAGCCCCCAGCAACAGGGAAAACCGTACACCCCACTAAACCTAGAACAACATTTTTGTAAAGACAATGCCAAGTGCCAGGTGGCAATGGGAATCTTCATAAATGAAAATTTTTAGGATCATTTGCACATAAAACCTTATACTTTAAGGGTTTGTACGCATTTCACCCCGAAATTTTAATTTTGGCTCAATTTACCTCACGATTTAGAAAATTGAGCAAATTTCACCAATTAACGGGCTGAACTCCAATTTATTGGATGCCGGTCAATTGCCCAAGGACAAAATTGTAACTTCATAATTCTTGGCAGCCACATCAGCATTTAATCAGCTACTTTAGCCATGTCATTTCCCCCCAAATCAATTCCCCTAACGTTTTCCCTCCAAACCCCAACATTGCTTATACCTATACACACGCATGACATACATACAAGCACAGAAGAAGAAGAAGCAGCTGGGGTTGTAACTGCATTCCACCCTAATATAGTCTGAAATCTTCAAACCCACAACATTGGGAGGTCAATTTGGAAAGCCCTTGAAATTTTTCCCAAATTTCAAAAAATTAGGGTTCATACGGGTGAAATTGAGGTGAAATGGGTTCAAGCAGCAATTCAAATGATGCCAAGCTTTACTGCTATTGTGGAGAGTCTCGACCCTCGCATTCTTGGACAAAACGTAATCCAGGCAGAAGGTTTATGGGATGTAAGAACTACAAGGTAAGCAATTTCAAAAATTGATTGTACTGATTTTCGCTAACAAAAATTAACTGGGAATTTGCATTCAGGAACACTCGTGTGGACACTTTGAATGGTTGGATCCAGAAGTTTGTGAACGAGGGAAGGTTTTTGGAAGGATGGTGTTGACAAAAGTTGATGAATTAAGAGCAAAACAATTGGATTATGAGAAGTCAATTGAAGAACTGGAAAAAAAGAATGAGCTGCTTATGGATATGAACAAGCTGCTACTCGAGAAGAATGAAGTTCTTGTGAAGATAAATGAAGAATTAAAGGATAAGGAATTGACTGCTAAGAGGATAATTGAAACTACACTGCGAAGGAAGCGGATATATTTGGCCATGTTTATGTTGTTATTGTTGATTTGTATCTACTTGTTAACAAAGGGAAATAAGAATATGAGTGGGGAAAGGTTGTTGTTCTTAGCTTAAGGTAGCACAAAAAGTGGCCATATTTGTATTGGCATTTGCAACTGCTGAGTGAAATGTTTCTCTGTTTTGAGTTTATCTATGCACTAACAATGGCAATATAATTTTCACAACAATATATAAGTCAATTCACTTACATCAAAGTCCATACTATATTTCATTTGCACTTGGCTGTTAATAACATATGTTCACAGTTTCCACAACAATACATTGTGCATTACCCTTACATCAAAGCAACCATCCACCAATACAACAGTTATGCAAAAACCATCCACTATTACAAGTACACACAAAAACTAATCATCCACCATTACAAGTTCACAAATAAACCAACCCATCAGCTACACAAAAACCAGCCATCCACCAATAATGTAATCAATATTAGGATTTACATAACATCTAGAAAAAGTAAAGTCTAATATTCTAGTGCTTTTCTTTGGATTGCCTTGTAGCTCTATGCAGAGCAGTTACTGTAACAGCTGGTTGTCCTTTCCACAGCATCCTTGGGCCTTGGACATTAAGTCCACCCACTTTAACTGGTTCGTGATCTGACTGTGTTTGCATAGGATTGACACCATTAGACATGAAACGTGCATTCATTGATGTTGTTTCATTCTCTTGAGGTGATGGTGCTGCACTTTCTTGAGTTAAAAGTGGTACCCACCTGTAATAAGTCAAACCACAGTCAGTCCCAAACAAATGATCATATTTAGTTTAATAAAAGAACCTTGTTACATGAATTTTACCTCACTATCTCTCTGTCCACTTAGTGAATGAATATCTGCAGAACTCCTCTTCAACTGCAAGAACACAACCAAGTTACTTCAAAATTGGTTTGCACTTACTGGAAGTTTAGCCCTGTTCTTATATATATGCATGGGTTGTACTGGAGGCATTGGAGGAATTAGTAAAGGGGTCCTCATTGGAACTTCATTCCCTATAGGCTTAACATTAGATGTTGAGCCTCTTGAGGCTATCTGCTTCTTTCTTGGTCTTTGCTGCATTTATTTAACAAATAAAATTGTGAGCAAACACAAATAAATGCTGCATTTAATGAAATATAATTAAAAATCATTTTGAGTGAAGCCTTACACATGACTTGGCTCTTGCATTTGATTGTGCTGCCTGAGATGATTGAGTATTTGTTGGTGCAGATGGCTGCACAGTCTCAGTGGTAGCACAATTGTTGTCATTAACTCCCTTAACTGTTGCTCCCTCACCCTCAACCATTCCAGCTCTAGATCCACCTTCAACCTCCTTACAAGTTCTCCTGTTATGGCTTGATTTCTTGCATTTGCCACATATTACACCTGTCAAACCTCTCCTTAGCTTGGTCCCATATGATATTGGAGCCCTTGGCTCATATGGTTTCCTAACCCTAGATTTTCTTGGCCTCCTAGGTTGTACATGTGGTTTAGGAGGCAATATTGGAATCTTTCCTGCCTTTGGCCACATGTCATAACTATCCACAGGATATATCATATTCTTATAACCTTTCATGTAAGTGTCTTTCTTGTAACAGTCAGCAACAAACATATCAGGATCTAGACCTCTGTAATACATAGCAGCTATAGCATGTTTGCATGGGATGCTAGTCAAATCCTATTTTCTGCACTTGCATGTCTGGTTTGTCAAGTCGACTGTCCTTTGAGCCCCCCATAAGTCATTTCAACTTGATAAATACATGTCCCTGGCCATGTTGCACTCCTAGCCCCATCATCTATCTTATTCTTCTCTAATTTCTCTTCAATTCTTGGACAGAAAGGTCTTTCATTCAATGTTTTCCTCATGTTCTCCCTATAAATGGTAAGCCTCTTCATTAAGAAGTTCCTAACAAACTCAAGGCAGGATATGATTGGCTTGTCCCTTGCACCTACGATCCTCCCATTGAAGCTCTCACACGAATTATTTGATAGAATGTCACATTTAGGATATGTCCTAAAGTGTGACCTTGACCAATGAGCTGGGGCCTTTTCACTTAACCATTGCCATGCTTTCTCACAATTCTCCTTTGTGCTTGCCATCCTCCTACCAAACTGTTCAACTTCAGTTGCCTTTGAACAACCCCAAAAATGCAGTTTAAAGGTTTCCCCTCTAAACCCAGCTGCCTTCCAAATTTCATACAGTTGCTTTGCACAATGCCTGTGTTCAGCCTGTGGCACAACTGTTTCAAGTGCATTCCTTAACCCCTTTTGTTTGTCAGATATGAATGTGTAACCACTGTCATTAAACCCTAGATCCTTCACAGAAGTTCTACAAACCAAGTCCATGTGCTAGTTGACTCAACCTCAACAACTGCATAAGCTACTGGGAACATACCATTGTTGGCATTTATGCTAACTGCTGTGAGAATCTGTCCTTCACATGGCCCTTTTAGGTGGCACCCATCCAAACCAATTACAGGCGTACATTGTGCAAGAAAACCCCTCTTCAATCCCCCTAGACAGATATATATCCTCTCAAATACTGGATGTACTCCAGTATTGTCTACTTGGATCTCCACAGTGGTACCAGGGTTGGTTTTCTTTAAGACCTCAGCATAGTCCCGTAACTTTGCATATTGGTCCCACATTTCCCCTTCAATCAGAACTAAGGACCTCTTCTTAGCCCTATACCCTTGCCACCTAGAAATATCAACCACAAAATCCTCATTTGCTGTGTTAATAAATGACTGCATTGGCCAAGCAGGGTTACTCTTCCACATGTTTTTATATTTTTCAGAAAAAAAAAACTTAAATGAAGCATGCTTAACTTTATGGCTTCTTCCACAGGTATGTGTTGAATGCAGTCTCTTTATCTGTAAACTGGTTTCCCTATGCTTAAGTGAAGCCAAACATTCCCATTCACAACCCACTTTCTTATCACAATGAACCAATACCCTAGTTGATTCACTCTTTTTAAAAACCATATGTTGTTTGCCATGCTTAATAGCATGTGCCTTTATAGCCTCTTTGAATTCATGAGCATCCTTAAACACCATACCTACTTCAAAGTCCATTTCAGCCATTGTTTTAGCATCCCTATAGTTCAATTTATACGGCTGAAATTTTGGAAAATCAGGCTTCCATCTTAAATCATCTTCATCAGACCCTTGCAAGCTTTTCAGGTCATCAGAGTCAACCAAATTAGGGTCATCTTCAAATGGGGTTTCTTGAATTGTACTACCAGAGGGCATACAACTGTAAATGCCCCCAACTTCATCCTCAACTATTGCATTTTCACCATCCCTATTACCAAACCCAGTAGCACTCCCACTACCAAGATCATTAACATCAGTTTCAAACAGTTGCTCTACACAGTCTTCATTCATTTCATAATCACTGTCACAAAACTCAACATCTATGTCTTCCACATTCCTCTTGTCTTCATTACCACCTGCTGCTACTGAGTGAACCTGAACATCTACTTCTCTTGGCTCTACATTAGCATCTTCCTCATATTCAGGGTCAGGGTCATACATGTCAACCACATCAGCGTCATTGTGGTTGACCTCATGTGGTTGTAAAGGTGCTTGTAAAGCAAAGGGTATTGTAGGATCTACAACGAACAACTCTAAGATTCTGTAATCCATAGGCAGCATCTGACATGCAGTACATACGTCCAAATTGCAACTTAAGTGCACTAAGCCATCGTCCATACTCTTTCCAGGGGTTAAGAATACAAACCCTACGTAGTATGCATACCCCAACCTATCCTTCATCCTATCTAATAGACATAACCCAATCTTATCTTCATCAACATTGTCTATATAGGTAACCCTACCTCCCATATATCTCTTATTCCCAACAGTAGACATAAATCTACCATGGTGCACTTTTACAGTTAATAACCCATCCGTAGGAGCTACAAAATAAAAAAATAATATACTTTAAAAAACATGTAAAATAGAGGAATGTGCTAATCCTTAAGTTAATCAAGGCAAACCAACTCAATGTTTAATCCCATACAGCAGAGTAAACAAACAAACATATACATGAATACTCATTGTTTAATCCCATACAGCAGAATAAAAAATTAGCCATACAATTAAACAATATTATTCATAGTTCGTACACATGAATATTCCAATATTAAACTGCACACATGTTTCGTTACCCACCAAAACAGCATGCCATTCAAAAACCCTAAACATATACAGAATTTATTGTTGAACAACGCTGATCTTGTAACCCTAGAAATGAAAATCCAACTTTAATCCATGATTACATACCGTAATCAGGTGTACAGTTGTCGTCGTTGTAAGCGGGATCCCTGAACTCGAAGAACACCATCACTGACCTCCGTTGATCGTCGTAGTAATGCTTCAGTCTGGAGCAATGGATCGTCGTCTAGCGAGATGCCGTCGATGAGAGTTTGTCGTTTCGCATTCGGGTTTAGAAATTTGAAAGAATGGATCAGATGGTTTTCGGTAACTCCAAGAGACATTCAACGTCTATATGAATGCTGATGTGGTGGCTGCCAACGTGTCACACATTATGAAGTTACAATTTTGTCCCTGGGCAATTGACGGGCATCCAATAAATTGGAGTTCAGCCCGTTAATTGATGAAATTTGCTCAATTTTCTAAATCGTGAGGTAAATTGTGTCAAAATTAAAATTTTGGGGTGAAATGCGTACAAACCCTTAAAGTATAGGGTTTTATGTGCAAATGATCCAAAAATTTAAGAAGCCAAGAGGTAATGGAATGTCGTGCTGCGAAATTAACTAGCTATTAGTAAGGAGTCAGGCCACCACCGGCGAGGATTCTGACTAACGTCCGAGAAGTTCGGACCACAGTCGGCAGTGAAAAGCCTAGACCTGAAACTAGAGCTTCTTTTGACTACAGGGAGCATTGAATAAAACATCCACGATGGCCAAACAAAGAGGATCTAGTCTCATAGATCAAAGTAATCTATTAGATCTGACTGGATTGGTAGATAAGCAAGACCGGAGTAAGTAACCACAAGTCGCGCCTTACAGATCTTATAGATATAAGGAAAGGCTTCCGGAATCAAGTCACCACATTTGACCCATATTTCTGCCGCCAGTGAGCTTGAATGATGGGTCAAAAGCACCATTAAACACCACATACCAAAGGTCACTATTATGATCGTGGAAACGCATGATATGTTCATATGATGATCTTTTTTGTACGATTATCAAGGCAGCTACTTTATTGTACGATTGGAGCCAAGGTTTTTTGGTCCCATTGATATGTTCATATGATGATCTTTTTCATTGTGGAACAACCCGTATGGCATGGATGCTCTTTGACACTTTTTCCTGACAGTGTGGGCAGTTCGTACCCTTTTCATATGGTAGCTAAAGACGGTGAGTTTTAGTAGCGATATGGTTGTTTAATTGAAACACTCCGCTACAGCCGATAGATTTTAACATTCCTATATTGAAACATATACAACTTATGTTGTTTACAATCTCGTTGACCTTGATAAGCTGTCCTGGTTAGATTTCACAATAGCACATTCATATACACTTTCGAATATAGCATCATTTTTGCTGATGTGGACATTATTAATTTATAATACTCCAAGGTAAGTGCAATTGATGATTAATAGTCATGATTATGCCATTTTGGTCTTTCATCCATATTATAGAGCTTGAAGTAGGGTTGTAAAACAATTGCGCTATTATGGCTAAACTTATATTTACTCACTTAAAAGCTCCATTCAAGATCGAGTAAGATAAATTAATCAAGTTGTAGCACATTTTAAACCTTGTTAACTAATTGAGCTCACTCAGCTCGTTTGTGATTGGATCGAGAGTTAAACAAGCCAAGCTTGATCATAATTCAAAGTTCAACAAGTAAGATGAGCCAAATTTGGACAATCCTAAGTTTGTTTATACCCAACTCAACTCATTATCAGCCATAAACTCGAAGATCCCAACTCATACTAAAGGTGTCAACATAAGCGAGCTGCGATCCAGCCTGGACTCACCCTCAAAAAGCATAGCCCGACCTGCCCCAGCCAAGTGTACAATGCAGGTCTGGACACTCTGGGCTAAGGGCCAGGACCCTCAGATCAACTTGCATTAGACCTTCGCTTTCCTTTGTTTTGCAAGTCAGACCCAGTCCAACCCAGCTTAAACACCCATTCTAATTTTAATTTTTAAAATTTTTGTCTGACCCTTTCATCTCAATGTCACCTTAACCACGCTCCAACCAATATGTAACAGTTAGTTCGAATTACTCCTTTATACATCTTTACAAACTAAACATACCCCAAATGTGTCAATGATTACATTTGAACATTTTGGTCGTTTGCGAGACTTGAAAAAATATTTGAACCGAATTATTCCCGACACTTTTTCAGACCTACCTAAAAATTTCGTACCCTCGTATTCTACAAGCTCCCTTCAACAATATATAAATTTACAGGCATTAAATAGTATAAATAAAGGGTTTTGAACAACTAATTGACAAATAACATGGGCCAACAAAAATGGGTGCAATTGGCCCGGACCAAGCCCAACATTTAGGACGAAGGGCTAGGTATATGTTTTAAAAAATTAAACGTGGGCGAACCAGGCCCGACTATGACTTGACCATGCCGGACTGGGCCGGTCAATTTGGTACCCCTCTAGCTCGGACCCAAAGAAGGATTATCTTGGTTTAGCCTATGATCCATGCTCACCACAACGTGGGCAATGGCTACGGGGTAATGTGATAAGCCGAGTCTGAGACACTGAGCTTGAAGGCCGCAGCCCGGACCCAAAGAGCGGAATTTTAATGGTCAGTTCACGAGCGCGGGCGAATGGATATGGGCCTGATTAAGGTTGGGCTTGTTTATGTCTAAGCCTAAGCCTGTTTAGCCAGTTGCGAATCATTAACTTAGAGTTCAATTTCAAAAGTCATTTTCTGCGCCATAGTTTTATATACCAAGAGCTGATGCTGGTGTGACTATTTGGGGAAACTCAAATGACTAAAGTACTGCCAATGACCTAAATAAATACCATCAAAAAATTTATCAAAATTATGAGGTTATTCAAAGCCTTGTCGTAATTTGTTTTCTGACATATAATGTTCTACCCTCACTAAATTCTTGTCACTGCTACCGCTCTGCTTTACTATTTTTTTTATTGTATTCAAAATTTGTTATTCCCCCATTACATATCTCTTGAATTAAGGAGAAAAAAGATCATATAAATTACAAGGGTTGACTTGACAGTCAATGAATTTTGTTCTCTTTTTAATTTTTTTAATTTAAACCTTGAGGCCAGCACTTAAAGAAAAATATTTCCCTTAATGCACCATGCAGAAGTGACGGGTGCGCTATTAAGACTGTCAGAAAAAGGGTCTTAATCTCGTTGAATATTAAAGGTAGTTCAATAACACCTTTTGCCGTCTAAGAAAAAAACCAATATGCAATGTATGCGCGGGTTGTCAAATGTATTCCCCATTTGTCACGAGCACATCCTAATTTCTGATTTTTCATGTTTTATCATATACTGATAACTAGTATTTTAGGTTTGCTTAATGCTTATTTATATTTATTTAAGAAATTAGGATGTCAGTGAGCTTTGATGCTAAGGCAGGCTGTGGAAGTGTGGATATAACCGAAGCATTGAGGGGGAGAGGTGGGGTCATTGTCTTATCCCAATTGTAAGATCGTAAGAATGAGAGAGAACCAAAGAAAAGAAGAAGAAGAGATGGGCAACATCACAGCCCTTCAAATTTTCAGCCCCAAGAAGATTCATTGGAGCTCCAAGGATTGCAAATGGCCAGTTTGGTAGCAGTGTCGCCAGTGCAGCATAAACTGCCATCGCTCTCCCTCCTCCCTTCATCTGTCTCCGATTTCAATGGCATCAGACTGAACGCCCCACTTCAGGTTTCTCTCTTTTTAACATATATGATCTATGAGTTTGTGTGTGTAAGTCTAGATTGATAACTTGAATAGAAAGTTGAGGATTTGACTCTGGTTTACCAGCAACCCAGCTAACCCGCATGCATAGAACAATTACTTTCATGTTTTGTCTTGGGAATTTATCAAATTATGGAAGAAACAGTCAACAGGCCATTGAGCTTGCTGTATTTTGGGGCTTCACTCCAACTAAGAGAAGTACACAACATAGAAAATGTACTTGCATTATGCCAAGCAATTAGTACCTTCAGGCTTCAGTTCTGCTATCAAGGTAATTTGGTCTAGTCACTCCGTCCCTAAACATACAGCCAAGCGAACTATTTAGGTCTGTCAAACCAGTCAGAGGCGACTCTTCATTTAGGGATGGAGGGACCATATATTCATGCGAAATGCTCTCTCTCTCTCTCTGACTGACTACCTTGTTGAATACACGTGGTTGTAGTTCAAAAGGAAAGTATGGCAGCCAAAAGGAGCATTGCAAGTGACAGCATCAAGTGCCAAGAAGATTCTTATAATGGGAGGCACGCGATTTATTGGTATCTTTCTGTCCAGACTTCTTGTCAAAGAGGGCCATCAGGTGTTTATCCATTTCCTTTAGATACGACTTGTTTCTTTTTAACGTTCTTACAGTTTTTGGCTGCAAGCAGCAATAAGAAGATTTCCACCTGTTGGCATGTTGACATTGGCGCATTTACTATTAACCTTGGGCTTTCATATTTAAGGACGTTGCGGTAACACTTTTAACCTTGGGAATGAATTGTTATGCAGGTTACTCTGTTCACTAGAGGAAAGGCTCCCATTTCCCAACCATTGCCTGGGGAATCGGACAAGGATTATGCTGATTTTTCCTCCAAGGTAGGTTGAATATCTAGAATATTAGAGAATGCTGCCTCATTTAGTTGCTTGTTTTTTGCCCTTTCCTTACCTAGTTTCAACATCTTGTTTCCTGAAAGAATAACTAATAGCTCCTGTGTAGATCTTGCACTTGAAAGGAGACAGGAAGGACTTTGAGTTTGTCAAATCTAGTCTCTCTGCTGAAGGCTTTGATGTTGTTTATGACATAAATGGTGCGTATGGTCGTATACTCTCGTTGATCTATTGATGTGTTCTTCTCCTCCCTTTGCTATGGTGCAACTTCAATATTGTCATTAGTTTAACCTCAGCATTCATGAATACTCACTCATTCTTTGTGAATGTTTTGCATTTATTTTCAGGACGTGAGGCAAATGAAGTGGAGCCCATACTGGATGCATTACCGAAGCTCGAACAGTAAGCTATGGACATGATACTTGGATAATATGTTAATAACTATAATGGATGTGGACAATCACTTAAGGAAGATGGTGCATTGGGTTATCAAGTGTCTTAATCTCTAGGTTTTGATGTTGCTTAAGGATTTGACCGAAGTCCACAAGGTTTTGCTGTTAATTTGTAATCAACAAAGCATTGGATTTTCATATTTGTGATCAACGTAGAACAAATAAGAGGGGGAACGTGTGAAAATTCTGACATTGTTTGCAATTGATTGTGCTAGTTACATAGGCGATAAGATTAAAAGCTAAATTAAGCAAGAGTGATATGTTAAACAAGAAATTTGATGAAGAATCCCAGATAGTATAGTTTAGGCTTCCACATATAGATTACCCAGTGTGCTATATGAAGATATGAGGTGTAGTAAGCTGTATGTACCATGCTGTGGGTAGGCATGCCACTGTATATTAGTTTGGGACCTGGGATACTGTAGAATGGGCTCAAGCTTGAACTAATGGCATTGCTTTCAAAGGACTGAGACGAATCACTGATGTCTGACTGGGTATAGAGTCCATGTTTTTAAGTCTGAATAATTGAATGTTCGAAGATTGCATGGCATTCTACGTTGTTAGTGAAATAATTGTGTTACTTATCTTATCTGTGGTTACTAATCTCAGGTACATATACTGCTCTTCAGCTGGCGTATACCTCAAATCTGATCTTCTACCACATTGTGAGGTAGACCGGCTTATTATTATATGTTTCTATGACAAAGCTTATAGTTGGATGCACATGGTGCTGTTGTAACTTTAGATATGAACTTGCGAAGTATTTTCCTAATTACAACGCTCTATTTCTTCATTTTCTTTTTCGGCTCTCGCTCTGTCAACCTTCCTCTTCTTTTCTTGCAACAAATTAATCCTTTTATTTGATATCATATTCTGTCAGTTTTGTCACTCATCGCTTCATTCACTTACACTTTGCACAATGTTAGTAAGGACCGTATTTTTCTGAAGAATGAGAATGGGAATATAATTATCTAAGACTACAAATGGGTGGGCATGTCAAGCTTTCTCTTAGATATAGAATTTGTTGTCTGTGGGAAATCTTATGCGTGTTGTAAAGTCCTCTCTTGAAGTCCCTTATGGCTTATACATAGCATCACTTCTGGTATTTCTACTCAGAATAACGAAGCCTCATCACTGACCTTGCCATTTCTCAGCATTTCATGCTGTTCTCACTTTTTCCATCATATCCTAACTTGTCGGAGTCTTGTGGTAGACTGATGCAGTTGATCCAAAGAGCAGGCACAAAGGGAAGTTGGAGACAGAGAGCTTGCTGGCATCAAGTGGTGTTAATTGGACTTCTCTGAGACCAGTCTACATATATGGGCCATTGAACTACAACCCCGTTGAAGAGTGGTTTTTCCACCGGTTGAAAGCTGGTCGCCCAATTCCAATTCCCAACTCAGGGATGCAAATAACCCAACTTGGTCATGTAAAGGTTAGTGAGATTGCACGCTTAACATGTTACTGATATCCTGAAGGAAGAGGAGGAAGAGTTTTTAATTCTTTTCTAATTGGAAGTTCAAAAATTGGAACTCTTAGGCATTTTGACCTCTTATATGCATTCACTGTACGTTGTATCTCCCTTGGAATATTAACACCTGCTTGTGGGTAGATATTAATCCATTTAGGTGGTGGAAAAAATGCATGAAGTCTAAGTTTTCCTGTATCTTTCTTCCTTCATTTTGCCCCGAGAGAACTGTGGAATTGCATCAGCAATAGTTGCAAAAGTTATTGAAGATTAACTACAATTCCCTTCCAGAAAATCTGAAGTATTCTCTGCTGGGAGTACATAACATGCAAGACAAAAGTTTGAAATTGTGATATATCTTGTTCTCTAGCTTTTTCCGTGCAGTTAAATGGCACATGAAAGTATGGGTCCCATGATGATCGTTTTCCTGAAGAAAACATGTAGGAAAAATTTTGCATCATAGGAAGTTAATATTCAAGTAATTCTATGAACACTCAATAAATTATTCCCTACCACTCGACTTTTCCTGGAATCTACTTTCCTGCACAACATTCCCCATAAAAACCAGACTTTCATGTCTTCTACTAAAAAAGCAGATGTCTAACTTACGTGTTTGACAACCAGGATTTGGCCGTGGCTTTTGTTAAGGTTCTTGGAAATGATAAAGCTTGCAAGCAAGTGTTCAACATATCTGGAGATAGATATGTTACCTTTGACGGATTAGCAAGAGCATGTGCTAAGGTAATTTAATTGATGTATTCCTAAACGAAATAGTGTCTCGTAACTTACTATAAAATCAAGTATGCGTCAATTCCTTGCAGGCTGCTGGATTCCCTGAGCCCGAGCTTATTCACTACAATCCAAAGGAGTTTGATTTTGGTAAAAAGAAAGCTTTTCCATTCCGTGACCAGGTACACATGACTTTTAAGCTACAATTTGTTTCTTGATTGTATCAGATATCAACTGTTATCTTATCTGTTCTTGTTTGTTACTCGTACTCTCGAAATCCAGTACAAATTATAGGACGGGCTTCCTCCATTCCTTAGACAAAATTTTCTACTGCTTAGATGATACATCATATGATCAGTCATCTGTAGTCTTTCGGGAGTTTGAAGTTTTCTTCCACTCGGAAAGACTTCTTTTTTACCTGAGATATAAAAGAGAAACCCCTAGTCATTCATCACCGACATACTGCTATACTTGTAAAACAAAAATCGCTAGTCACATTTCCTTCTACCAACAGGTCATAATCACTGTATCCACACTTTGTTAGATCATATATTGATGAATAGGCTGATGGCTTTGTGAAGATGAGAGCAACAAGAGTCAATTAGAAATAGATACCTGCATCATCTGATAAGCTTTCTGAGAACTGGAAATAGTTCTTAAGATTAGCCTCCACACCAGTTCTAAAGAAAAAAGGTTCAGTAGTTTATAATAGGGCATTCTATTTTCTTAGCTTTCTGTGTGATAAACTAGTTGGCGTTGCGAGTTGGGTTCCATCTGGAATTTTACTGTAGTAGAAAGATGATCTGTATAGTTTCCATCCTCTGCTAACTTGATCTCGGATTTTGCAATGGAATGCAGCATTTCTTTGCATCAGTCGACAAAGCAAAAAGCGTGCTTGGATTGGAACCAGAATACGACTTGGTGGCAGGTCTCGCAGATTCATACAGTCTGGACTTTGGTAGGGGAACATGTAGGAAAGAGGCCGATTTCTCCACAGACGACATTATTCTTGGCAAGAGCCTGGTTCTCCAGAGCTAGAAATTCATTATTTTCCCTTGCTTTCTTCCTTCTTTCATCACCCTCAAGTTCAATACAAAATTAGCTCATTATTACGATTATACGCACAGCACAAGAAGATCAGGTTGGAAAATTCCTCGTGCAACTTCGTATGAGAACGGACTAAATTAGGCAGTCACATCGTTGTCATTTTACGTAATTAAAGTGAGTTTTTCTCTAAGAAAATTCAGACGAATGTCGCTTTGAAGATGATATTTTGACTACGAAGAGTAATAGCAACATTTTCTCAGGGCCATCTAGTATGGTGGTCCACTGACTAAATTCTTTTTTTTCTAACGTGGGCCGGGGAATTGAAGTTAGCACCTGAAATTCTCGTAGAGGTTAAAGCCTTGTAGAAAATAAAATTTTAGAGCGTGTTTGGAATTGATTTTAGGATAATCAAGCCTGATGAAATTCAAACTAAAGTAAATTAATTACATCCGATTCAAAATGCTCAAAATTGATTCAATTTTTTTTCCCAAAAGATAGCAATATTATTGATTGAAAATGTTACAATCTTTTAGGATGGAGGGTATTACAACCGGTGGTACCTCTCCCATCCAAACTAGTGCCTCGGTTAAAAAATAAACAAACTTTGCTAGTGCATGAGCGGTTTTATTCCCTGACCGTTACCTGCATTCTCTCAGATTATGATCAGTTTTGGAAGGTACCAAAAAATTATCAAAGCATCTTCACATTAAATGGCATACCGGATTAATTTGTCACACTATCTAGACCTGTTTTTTGCACTTTTTATCCAATAACAATCCATAACTTTTAACTAACTTTCTTAGAATAAGTAAATATCACTCATCTTGAGAACTGATTTCAATATAATTTGTATAATTTGTAATCTACGTTTGAGAATCAAATCCAAACCACCTCTTTCTTGCTTGGCAGATGATAATATTTTCCTTCTTTTCCTTTTGTGAGGATTGTTGACCGAGACCTGTCCACATCCAACTCAAAAACATAAGTGCGTCAATGCAATTTTGGTCTATACAGCTTTCAAATTATATTTATTTGATAGGACGTACGTCCTTTTCGTTTTTTATGATTTGAACCACTCTTAAGGACCACACCACAATTGCCCGAAGAAACTTTCCACGGGTTGCCAGGGTCCTTTTCATCGTTTTCAATAAGTTATAATATATAAAAATTATGTGTGAAACATATATCGTATTTAGAGAATAATTACAACCATATCGAATAGTAAGTAAGACTCAATAAACAAACTCATCCAACACACACACACACACACACACAGAGTTGTTTGGATCATTAATCCCATCAAACTCATTTAATCTTTTACCAAATTGAGTTGAATTTCTCAATCATCTGACTCAATTCAATCTTGTGATCAGCCTAAAAAATTGGAATCAACTTTGGAATATTCTTGAACAATATGTGACACTTAACACCCTGAATCACCAGCCAGCAATCCTCAATCAATCTAGTCAAACCAAACATTTCCGAGGATAACCCTTTTTAAAGCCTTACTCGATTCGGTCAGAACAGACCAACAATCTTTTATTTATTTATTTATTAAGGATAAACCATTCCTTAAAGTCGGTTCAACTCTAGATAAGCCACACGTTATCTTATTCTATCCAGACTTTGATAACCCCCCGCTTCCGGGAAGGTGTCTTGAAGGGGCAAAGTGGTAAAAGACTCGTCTCTGTTTCCTCTTTTCCCGACGCGTGCCAGCGCCTGAAACAGACGGGCTGGTAGGACACGCCGATATTCAACGAGGGACCCACTGATCCGAAAATCCCGTGTGGGTCCCACATTACCTATTTCCTCGGTCAAATTAATAACTGACATACCCCACGAGGCACCACCCTGACCGTCCGTTGTGGGGTGCGGTTGGTGACGGTTGGCGGTGGTCAAGAGTTAGTAGTAAAAGTGTAGTGTATTTTATGGAAACCTTTGACGTCAATAATCCAGAAGTTTGGAGAAAGCAATTGCTGTTATTTTAATTTCTTTTTTCTTATTTTCACGCGACAGAGGCAGCGACTTTTTCTTTACCAAAAGAATCTTTTTTTCCTTACTCCAGTATATTGTGTAGCAGAAGATTCTCAAAATTAAGTTTGAATAAGATTATAGTCATTTTTCAAAATCAATCGTAAACTACTTTTAATACAAATTAGTTTTAAATTATAAATTATAGGACATGATCCATTACTCTCGTTGACAACTTAAATAAATTCTCAGCGCGATCTAGCATTCCATCCATAACGAATGGACGAATCAGATCTAACTTTATATATATATATATATATATATATATATATATATATATATATATATATATATATATATATAATCGCCATCCGTTACATTATTTAGCGGACGGTGATTTTGATTAAAATGCTTCGACTGTATTTAATGGGTTGAAGAGACTCACAGGCAAATACAGGGGAACCGTTCGCCACGTAATGTAGTAAACGACGAAATTTACTTAATATATATGTATGTATATATATATATATAGAGAGAGAGAGAGAGAGATCTGATCCGTCCATCTGTAATAGATGGACGGCCAGATGACGTTGACAAGTTATCTTAAGTTGCTAGGCCGTACAACGGATCGTCTCCCATAAATGATATTTACATAACGTATACGAAAATAAGTTTTGATGAAGCAAAATAACCAAGAAATTGTGTTCTAATAAGAGATGATAAAGGTCCTTGTAATTAATAGCGACAATTTGATACTTCACTCGACAATATTATTAATTTAAGATATTTTTTTTCTTGAGTTATGATTGAATCATTTTTTAGAGTTTAAAAAGTTGATTTAATCAACTTTGAATCTTTGTAAATGTTTTACAATTTTTTATTTAATTAGGTTTGCCCATCATATAGTTAATGTTAAACAGGTTTATAATGAGGTGACCATCCCATCAGCCGTTTGGAAAATATTCTAAAAAGTAAATTTTAGTTTAAATTTTAATCAGTTTTTAAAATTATATTTAATCTATTTATAGCGGGATCAGTACACTATTATTAATAATAGTTACAAACTAACTCAAAGTTACAAAAAGTGTTTGTATAAAAGATGCTTAAATCGACTTCAATATGATAAAATGATTATAAAGGATGCTTAATAAACTTCTAATATCTATCTAGAAAAGTAATGTCAGTGTAACTTTTACTTATAGATAACTATATTATACAAATGTAGTGGGGAGGAAGAGGTTGTCGATCACGTTTCCTATATATGTCTTTGTCAGCCGTAAATAAAATAAAATTCAGAAGCTATCCAAAAGTCATACCTAATAAGTTAAAGGGTATATGATGTCTAATTGTGAAAAATATAGAGATAGTATGATAAATTAGAATGACAAACTTGATTATGTAAAAAGTGATTATTCCTCACTTTTCAGGGACTATGAATTTAATCAATTTTTAACCTTTTTAGAAAGATTAAAAGCATGATTGGGAAATCTCTTAACTTTTTTGTCAAACACCCATATATCAAATTTAATGTGGATTAAATCAGGTGTTGACCACCCCAAAATTAATCTCAAACACTCTCATAGTCAACATCAGAGAGACTCTAAGGGCTGTTTGATAAAACTGAAATTTAAGTGTTGAAAAAGAAGCTGAATTAGTAAAACTGAAAACGTTACCGAATTTTTTCTGAAAAATATGTAATCTATTTGGTAAACCAAAAACAAATGTATGAAAATTGTTCAATTTATAAATTTATCCATTTTACCAAAATTATACATTTATTTATGGAGTTTATGACTCTTTTTTGGGCCAAAAATCGTGTTAGTAGTGGTGGCAGCGGCCACTGAAAAGTATCAATGGTGGCAGTAGTGGTGCTTAAAGACGCAGTGTTGATAACTGTGCTGGTAGCAATAAGAAGCGATATGATGGTTATAGCAGTGGTTCTAATATGGTGGAGGTGGCTGTGTCTTTTTGGTGGTGTCGGTGGTAGTGATTAGGCCATGGTAATTGTGGTGATGGTGGTTGTAGTGTAGTAGACGTTGTGTTGCTAGTAAACTAATTGAGACGACAGTATGATAGCAATTATCCTTTTTATGTAGAATTACGTTAAATAACTTTTAAGCATCTCACTTGAAATTAAGTGATAAGTATTAAATAAGTCCGCCTTGACTTAAAATTTTATTCTATTTTTGGTAAGAATTGATTTTTTAAGTAATACAACGTTAAGCATTATCAAACGCATTTAATTGAAAATTATTAAAAATTTTAAGTTTTAAGTACTTAATTAGGTTTTCAAACACACTCTAAGAGGGTGTTTGAGATTAATTATAGAATGGTCAAACCTGATTAAATCAGGTATGTGAGTGTTTGGCAAAAGAGATTAAGAGATTTAATCCATCTTCAAAAGCTAAAAACTGATTTAATCCTTAATCCTCAAAAGCTAAAAACTGATTTAATCCTTAATCCTCAAAAGTGAGGATTATGAAGTAATCATTTTTTTCATAATCAGGTTTAACCTTCTAGTTTACCATCCTATCCCTATATATATATTTTTTTACAAAAATACCTCTTATATCCCTTAATTAATTAAGTGTGACTCTTAGATAGTTTCTGGAGTTTAAAATAAAAAAATAACATTATTGTCAAAAAGACTCTTATAGCGTTTAAATAGCTGATTTAATCAGTTTTAAATTTTCTTAAGACCCTAATATCCCTGACTTAATCAGGTTTGACCATCGCATAGTTACTGTCAAAAAGACTGTTAATGAAGTTTGACCATCCCTCAATCAACATACAAAGGACTCTAAGGCTGTGTTTGATAACGCAATTAAGTACTTAAAACTTAAAGTTTTCAATGATTTTTAATTAAGTGCGTTTGATAACGCTAAACCTTGTATCACTTAAAAAATTAATTCCTATAAAAAATAGACTAAAATTTTAAGTCAGGGTGGACTTACTTAATGCTGATCACTTAATTCTAAGTGAGATGGTTAAAAGTTATTTAACATACTTTTACATAAAAAAAAAATATTTACCTTCACGATGCCGTCTCATTTAATTTATTGGCAACACCGCTCCACCACAATATAACCAACTCCACAACCATTATTTTCTTTTGCTACCACCACCACAATTATCACGACCTAGCCACTATCACCACCGACACCATCACAAGGACAACGTCACCTTCACCACACTGTCGCTGTTGTCACTACGTCCATGTCCGCCAAAAACATCTACAAATCCACAACACTACAATTACTGCCATTGTCATGACCGCCATCTAGCCGCCCATCACTATCATCACAAATTACCAACACTATGTCTTCACGCACCATTACCGCCACCATAGACATCTTTTTGCCGCAGCCGCTGCCGCCACCACCACCATCACCACCAATACGATTTTGGCCCCCCAAAAAAAGTTATAAAATACATAAAAAATGCATAACTTTGGTAAAATTAATAAATTTGTAAATAATCAATTTTCAGACATCGATCTGTTTTTAGTTTACCAAACAGATTAACTTATTTTTCAGTAGAAATTCAGTCGCTTAAAGTTTTCAATTTTACGAATTCAGTGCTTAACTTTTTCAGCACTTAAATTTCAGTTTTATCAAACAGCCGGTAAGTCATTTCCACAATCAGCTTTTAGCATTTAAAAAGCTGATTTTTTCAAGTTTTGAATTTTTGTGAAGGCCTAAAAATATAATTTAATTAAGTTTGACCATCACACAATTAGTATCAAATAGACTGTAAATAAGAATGACCATCTTATAATCAATGTCAAACAAACCCTCAGACCTAAGTCTTTTCCCACCGTTTCAGGAAAGATGAACGAAAGTGAGTAATTTTTGTAAAATGACTTAAAAAGAAAATATGATCAATTTTGTGGGACGGAGGGAGTACTATATAAATTGTGAAAGATAGCTAGTACTCCATAGTTAATAATCAAATTAAATGATTTCCCATATTTATATGTAAAGGAAAATCTTTCTTTCTCCACGAAAAGTGTTTATTTGCTCGTCCTCAACCTGCAAAGCAAGGTAACAAATATACTAATATTGACTTTGATCAAAATTGTGTACGTAAAAATAAGTGGTAGAATACAACCATTTGAAATAGTAGAAAAATCTATTTTGGATATATTACTGTAGTTAATGAGATTTGGAGTTTAAAACTAAGAAAGAAATCAAAAGTTTATCCAATTTTCTAAAGATAGGCTTATCACTGAATGGATTAAGTGGGCCCAAAGGGACCTTTTAAGGATATCCGACGTCATTCACTCTTTTCATTTACTTAATTAATTTCGCCGACCAATTACCCACAAATCTCTCCCCGGAATATAGTAACCGGCGGAAAGTAAAAAAAATCCGACACGCGTACGGTGGATCATCTTGGAGAAGGATACCCAGAGATCCTCGGAATCCAAAACGGAACCCACAAAACACCAAACGACGCCGATTTCAACACTAATGACCCCATACGATACGACGTAGTAAGGAGCTGTTCACGCAAGCCCGACGGTGACTTGGCACTACGGGATTCATCCACGAGTTCCGCTGATGAATTCGACTCACCAACGCCTATATAAACAGCACCACTCCTTCACACCAATCAAACTACCCGATCAACTACCTCAAAAATCGTTTGTCTTTATAGAGAAGTTTGTTTCCCTTTGATTTGTCCGAAGTCGAGATGGCTTTTAATTTGGTTAATGGTGCAACCGAGCCAGCCACCGGTCTGATCAAGGCCGGTAGCCTGACCAGCCGTGCTTACGTTACGTTCCTAGCCGGCAACGGGGAATACGTGAAGGGCGTGGTGGGTCTGGCCAAAGGGTTGAGAAAGGTGAAATCTGCATACCCGCTTGTGGTGGCCATTCTGCCCGACGTGCCGGAGGAGCACCGCCGCATACTGGTGTCTCAGGGTTGTATTGTCCGTGAGATCGAGCCGGTGTACCCGCCAGAGAACCAGACCCAGTTTGCTATGGCCTACTACGTCATCAACTACTCCAAGCTTCGCATTTGGGAGGTAACTAAGCTACTTTTGCATGGATCATGTTATTTTTTTGTTGATTTATTAACATCTAAAAATTGATTATAGTTCGCAAATTTTGTCGAAGATGTTGTCTAAGGCCTTGTGCCCTTGTGATTATTTGCAGTTTGTGGAGTACAGCAAAATGATATACTTGGACGGGGACATCCAGGTGTTCCAAAACATTGACCACCTCTTTGACATGCCCAATGGCTATTTTTATGCCGTGATGGACTGTTTTTGTGAGAAGACATGGAGCCACTCCAAGCAATACGAGATTGGCTACTGCCAGCAGTGCCCTAAGAGGGTCCAGTGGCCTACTGAGTTGGGATCAAAGCCTCCTCTGTACTTCAATGCGGGCATGTTCGTGTATGAGCCCTGTCTCTCCACTTATGATGACCTCCTCGAGACCCTCAAAGTCACCGCTCCTACCTCTTTTGCTGAGCAGGTACCTTCAACAGTTCCAAATTTTTTACGAAAAGTTGTCGGAATTAAAGGCTTGTATTCTGGTTCTTCCTAAAGTGCTAGAAATTTATTGGGTTTTACCGGTTGTACTTGCAGGACTTTTTGAACATGTTCTTTAGGGATATATACAAGCCTATCCCTTGGATGTACAACTTGATTGGTGCCATGTTGTGGCGCCACCCGGAGAACATAGAGCTTCACAAGGTGAACGTGGTTCACTACTGTGCCGCTGGCTCCAAGCCATGGAGATACACCGGCAAAGAAGAGAACATGGACAGGGAAGACATCAAAATGCTGGTGAAGATGTGGTGGGACATTTACGAAGACGAGACACTGGATTACAACTTTGCTGCTGCTCAAACAGAGTCTGATCAAGCTAAACTCGTGGCAGCCTTGAAGAAATCTGGTCGCTTCATTACCACCCCAACCGCTGCGTGATTTTGGTTGTATAGACGTTAAATTAAAGGTCTACACATGATTAAATATTGATGGTTAGGTCTACCTTAAAAGCTCGAAGATTTCCTTTTCTATTTAAAAGGATTGTCGAATCTGGTTTTTGTTGCTCCGGTCCACAATTTCGTAGTATTGGCTTTGTAAGTATAATATATTGGAACCGCCGTTGAGTGTTTTAATGCAAATCGGCAGTTTTGTACAATGGGTTCTATTGCGTTTGATGGATGCAGTCTATGCTCCTTTTCATTTTTTTTATCGATTACAAATTAGCTAGGAGTCATGCATGACCTTGGCAATGAATCAGGATTACATAAACTTGTGCGTAGGTTGAATTACGTTATCCTATCTTTGCTAGACCACAGTTGGATTGCTTTAACTTTGCGAGGTGGTTTTATGGAATTGAAACGTTCCAGACCAAAGCCAAAAATGGCGACCAGAATTAGATTAAAGTTAGGATACTCATACGCCACCACGTGCCCATGTCTATGTAAAGACCTGTTTTTGTTTCTCATAATAACTACTAGCATTAGCATGGCCTTAAAGGACCAGTCAAGCATCTTGGAGTAAGCGAGGTCTAGCATCACCGAGTCAACAAACCCAAACTGGGCAAACGCTGCCGAAGGAGTTCTCTGGATTCGATCTACCACAAGTTGGGAGAGCTACACGACCTTGTTTGGTTCAGCGCTGTTTGCGTTTCACGGCAATCTGCTGCTGTCGGCTCATCTTCTGTTCCTCACGAATTAACTTCCGGTGAGTATACTAGTCCTAATCCAACAACAAACTCCACTGCCTGATGATTCTACCGTTTATCCCAGGGAATTTTTTGGCTTGCAGTCTCTATTTTGCTTACTGTAAGTGAGTTGGTTTTCCATTATGGAAATTAGTGTTAGTATCTGAAAGAGAAGTAGAGTGTTAGAAAGAAATATTTAGGAGCTGAGATGCACCGATTAGATGGAGAAGTGTGAAGTATATCACACCATTAGGCATGAAGACCTTTCATCAATTGCTTGCTTATATTGTAGTACTGACTTTCAACGAGATATTGTATTCTCTATGCTAACTTTATACCACGTCGACTAGGAGCTTTGTATTCTAACTAGGTTTATTCTTACACATTATCTCTATCATTAGAATCGTTACATACATCAAATTTTAATATGATACCAAAGCAAGTCTCAATGTCTTATGTTCCGGTCCTCTCAGCCTTGAATCTACAAAAGTAACCGCCAAACTTTGGACCCTTGGATCCCGTTCAACCTTCATATCACCTTTGCGACACCCCAGTCTTTCTCTAATATTAACTCAAAAGTAATGTCGCTAAAAACTGAATCTGGCGCGTTACCGTGCAAAGCAGCCCTTATTTATTTTCATCAGGAACTTTCATGTGCCGTGCATATACTTGGTGATAAATATATTGTCCACTCAGCTCGTAAGAATGTCATCTGTCGTTGACTAGTAACTTCGCATACCTTTCTTCTCCAATTTTAGTTCGGCTTAGCGTTAAGGCGTCTCCATCAAAATCCTCCAGCGGAACTCCTTTTTTCTTTGACAAAACCCTGCCCACATACTATACAAATTAAAACATAAATCTAAGGGTGTGTTTTTAAACACATTTCAGTTTAAAAAATCAAAACTAAAACCTCTTTTAAGTTTTATTTTTGTACAAAACTGATGAATTATTTGATAGCAGTTTTGTATAATTGGTTTTTTCCTTTTTTTATAATTATCCTTCTTTTCTTTTCTCTTTTATTTTTCAATACTAGAGAACTTCTTTTGAACCCCTATGTTCAACAACTAAAAGCGCCCCCAACACGACCAACACATCTCCTCTACCTCCGTTCAACTACTACTATGACAGTAACACACTAGCTTGTGAATTAGGGTTTCATTAGTTGGATTGGAGTTTGACTAGGTGAATGAGTTTGATTGGCTTGAATTTTACTAGTGCAAATGGAAGATAATCGGGCCAATCGATGAATGAAATCTTTTCTAGTATTTGTTGCAAGGACAATGGTGGTCGGTATGTTGATGATTTGAAATTAGAGGAGTGGTGGTGCCATGGTGGTGACCGATGTTAGAGGGTTTTGTGTTTGGCGATGTTAGTCAGTGGTGGTTGTGCTAGTTGTGATTATCAATGACGATAGTAGTTGGCGGCGTTCGTGTGTGTTGGTCACTAGTGGCGGTGGCGATGGTCAGTGGCTAGGGTAGTTGGAGGTGTTGGAAGGTTCGGTGTTTGGGTGTGTTGATTACTGGTGATGGCAGATCGGAGGTTAGTGATTGCGGTGGTTGACAATATTTATAATTTGGTGTTCGGGAGTGTTGACAATACTACCTAAGTTTCTTATTCTTATTTTGTGCTCAAATCCTAAAAATAATGCAATCTCTCCCTTCTCCTTGCCTTCTCAATGCTTTGAGTCACTCTTTAGATGTCAAACATTAATAATTTTCTAAATCACTTCTAAACTCATCATTTAGCCAACTATATTTTTGATTAACACAAACACACACACACACACATATATATATATATATATATATATATATATATATATATATATATATATATATATATATATATATATATATATATATATATATATATAGCCCCTAAAATGAAAATTGGATGAGAAATTTAGGCAAATTTTGACTAAAAAAAATATTAACAAATTTTTTGGGGACTCAAGACTATCAAATCTGTTTGGGGCCGATTTGAAAATTTGATAGTAGATAGGGGGATAGATCATGTAACTCTAAAGGCCTTTTGTTAAAATTTATAACATTTTTGTCGGTCAATGAACATAAAAATATGCAAACTTCTAGGTTTTGGTTTGGATCAATCAACTATGGATCATATCCAGTACATTTACCGAATTATTTAAGAAGATCATCGCATCAAATATTGTGGACAGGCCTACAAACACCACGTTGTCAAATATGGTTTGAAGAATTGAAGGGGACCGTGGCCTGATTACAAGCCGTCGATGGAGGTGGTACTTCGAGTTGATGGACTTGTTGATGTAGGACAAGAATTTCATGGTTTTAGCATTTACTAAAGATTGTAGGAGTAACAGCGTGTCAAAAACTATCACCGTAGCACACGGCACATACGCTTTTTATTTGCTTTTAATTAATATCTTGAATCGTTTCGTATGATTCTACCTTTCAATTTAGTTATTTTTAACTTTTGACTTTTTAAAGAAATATTTTCAAGTAAGGACGATGAACAAGCAGAATCAAGAGATGTACATGACCATTACAAAGTTACAAAATGAAGATTTGACAATAAAGTATAATGGGGTTGAGGAAAAGTTTGTGCAAAGTTCTGCTTCGAGTGAATATGAAGATGATTTCAAAACCATAGAGTCCTGCGATGATGCTGAATTTTTTTTTTCTAGAATTTTATCTACTCATCATGTTCTCGTCTGTGAACTCAGTGGAGTTATTTTAAAGTGGGAGGACCTAAGTGTCACTTTTAAGAGTGTGGGCACAAAAGTTGGTGCAGGTGTGAGCATTTCGCCATTTCGAAATGGCGAGTTATGTCACTCAGAAGAGACTAATTTAGACAAAATTTTAAGTTTTTTAGTACACACGTTGAATTCTTGCAGCGCTAACAAAAGACAAAACCTCCCTTTGATAGCACGCATTTCACATATACTATTTATTTAGTTTCAATTAATTATGATTTTGTACAAATTTAGGTCATGTTTGAAAATCATTCCGTTTTCAGTTTTTTCTCCCGTTTTGTAAACTGTAGAAAAAAAACGCGTTTGTTACACATTTTTCCCTCCTTAAGTTTTGAAAATCAGTTTTAAAACATGACTGTTTTTTAAAACTCTCATTTTTAAATTTGGATTTTCAGTTTTGATTTTTGTTTTGATACCCCCTCTCTCCAGGCCACTACCCGCTGGCAGCATTCTGAGTAACTCCTCAACCTAGAGTCGTTTTAACCCCTTTCATGTAGGATTTCGTGCCCCCGGCCACCCCATCCACAAGCCACCGGCTGGCCACCGCCGCACGCCGGCCACAACCAGCCACGTCCAGCCACCGCCACCTGTCGGCATCGCTGCCGGCCACTGCCACCGCCGCAACCACCACCAAAGA
The DNA here is from genome assembly GCA_033070095.1 of Escallonia herrerae. NCBI lineage: Eukaryota > Viridiplantae > Streptophyta > Magnoliopsida > Escalloniales > Escalloniaceae > Escallonia > Escallonia herrerae. The sequence continues at coordinate 531,962 of JAVXUP010000318.1, forward strand.
AAAAATTCAAAATAAAAATCGAGTAATCAAACACCTAAAAGAAAAATCTCAAAATAAAATTTTGATAATCAAACACCCAATTGTTTTTATGAAAAATAAAAACTAAACTGAATTTGATTGTTATTTTTTAAAAAAATAAAACTAAAAGTGATTTTAAACATAACTTTAACTTGGATAAATTACACAGGACACCCCTGAGATTTGCCCTAAATTACACACGGACCCCTTATCCTTTTTAGTTACACTAAACTACACATTTCTATTTTTTTGTTAACAGAGTTAATAAAATTAATGAAAAGACAGTCATACCCTTAATAAAGAAGTGAATTTACCCCCTGAACTTCACTTTAACAGAACCCCACATTGCCCCGGCATCAAACGAGGGCGCTGTAACCAAAAAACCAAAAGAGGGCGTTTTCAGATTCAAGATGATAGCCGATTACTGGAGATGGCACGGAGCTTCGGCGATGACTCTAACACCTTTAGCGACTGCAGCTCTGGTTGGTGGCCGAGAAGGTAGTGGGAATCGATCTGGGGACCACCAACTCGGCCGTGGGTGCCATGGAGGATGGAAAGCCGGTGATTATCACCAATGCCGAGGGGCAGCGGACGACGTCGTCCGTGGTGGCCTGGACCAAGAACGGGGACCGACTGGTCGGGCAGATTGCCAAGCGGCATGTGTTGTAACCAAAAAATCAAACGAGGGCATTTTCAAATTCGAGATGATAGCTGATTACCAGCGATGGCAAGGAGCTTTGGCAATGATTCTACCGCCTTCAGCAATTGCAGCTCTGGGTGGTGGTCGAGAAGGTGGCGGGGATCAATTTGGGGACCACCAACTCAGCCGTGGGCACCATGAAGGGTGGCAAGCCAGTGATTATCACCAACACCGAGGGGCAGCGGGCGACACCGTCCGTGGTTGCATGGACCAAGAACGGGGACCGGCTGGTCGGGTAGATTGCCAAGTGGCAAGCGGTGGTCAACCTCGAGAATACCTTCTTCACACACAATTAGAACAACTTTGATTCATTGTTGTAGTCATTCCTACCACCCAAACACTTTTCAAGTTACTAAAGTTTCAGAGTGCCAAGACGAGAACATTAAGAACTAACCTCAGAAATTTTACATAATGGTGTGATTATCTCAGAATCTGATTATCACCTGCAAGGGCATTATTCTGAACTGCCATTCTAATATTTTTGATCCAAGCAATTGATTGGAAGCACCATCAATATCTCTAACCCCCACCCAGGGCAACACCTACTCAGAACCACCTTGCTACTCAGAACCCCCAAGAATACATTCTACAACAATGAATCAACCTTTGGCGACGGTGGTGAGGCGTCGGCGGCAGTGGCGGAGCATCGATGGCTGTGGCTAAGCATTGGATTGTAAGGAAGAAAAAGAGGAGGGTATTTTGGAAATATTATAATAATTGAAAGGTGCCTTAACTTTTCTTAACGGTTCTCTAACGGGGCGGGGCTTTATGTAAGACAGTGACAAACCACATGGAGCGAAGAGTAATTAAAAATTTTAAGAAGATTCGTGTATAGTTTAAGAAAAATCTCAGGCGTGCCATGTGTAATTTATATTCAACTTTTGAGTTAGTTGTACCAATTCGTTGCGTATGGATGATGAGATTCCATTGCATTGATACAGAGCCAATTCCAATAGACTTATTGGAGGGTCACATTGGCGTGCATCCAGTAGTAATCGAACCTACAAATTCGTCAATTATGAGTTGGGTTCTTTAACCAGGCTTTATGTAAGACAGTGACAAATCACATGAAGCGGAGAGTAATTAAAAAATTTAAGAAGATTCGTGTATAGTTTAGGACAAATCTCAAGCGTGCCGTGTGTAATTTATGGGGTAAATGCACTTTGCCCCCCTCTACTTTAGGGTGGTTGCAATATGGCCCCCTCTTCTAAAAAAAGTTGCACTAAACATCCCTGCACTCATCAAAACTATGCAAAATTGAACGGCCGTAATTGAGCTTGTCGAAATGTCACAACTAACCTTCTTTTAAACAGAATTGAAAATCCTTTCTCAAAGCATTTGGGGTGGGTGAAAGGAGAATGAAGAGAAGAGCAAGGAGCGGCAGCGGCGCAGGGCTGTTGCGGCCGCGGGTGGGGAGAAAAAAAAGAGGAAGGGAAGAGCGAGGGTTGGGGGGATCAGTGTCGCCGACATGGGGGATGGGGACTGCAGGCATAGCGAGGTTGTTACGGTAGCGGGGCAGGGGGAGGAAGAGAATAGGAAGGAAGAGAGAGGGAGGAGGGGGGTTGGCGTCACCGATGGCGGGGAAGGGGCTGTCGACGGAGAGCTAGGCTGTTGTGGCAGCAAAAGGTGGGGGAGAGAAGATGAAGGAAGAGAGATGGAGGGGGTTGGCATCGCCAATAGCGGGGAAGGGGCTGCCAGTGGAGAGCTCGACTGTTGTGGTAGCAAATGGCGGGGGAGAGAAGAGGAAGGAAGAGGGGGTAGGCATCGTCGACGGGGGGAGGGGGGCTGCAGGCGAAGAGTGGAGCGCCGGGGTGAGATGGTCGAAGGAGGGTTGGCGGCGCATGGGAAGAGATTAGGGTTTTCAGTAGTAGAAATTAGGATTTGGGAAGGGCATGGTCGGGTCGGGTCAGGTCAAGTCAAGTTGGCATGGAGCAGGTCGGGTTTGGGTCGGCCTGTGACTGTGAGGAAGAGGGCGGGCGCAAGTTGGGTCGTATGGGTTCAGGTTATACCCACTGGATTTTTGAAATTAAAATTTAAAATTTCAAAATTTCAGAATAACATTCAATTTTTTTTTTTTGGTTTTGTTTTGCGGTTGGCCTTTAAAAGAAAAGGTTTGCAAATGAGTTGCAATGGAAATGGTCTCCTTTTTGCAAATTTTCTAGGGTTTGCAAATGGAGTGAAGTGAAGTGAAATGAAATTGGTGATTTTTTGGGTATTTTTTGCAAGTCTTTAGTATTTTATTTGGTCAAAAGGGTATTTTCGTCCTAAAATTGCAGGTTCTAGGCGCCAAACATTTTCTGCCCAAAAACTGTGTTAACTTGGATGAAAATCATCAATTTTGCATAGTTTTGATGAGTGCAGGGAGGTTTAGTGCAACTTTTTTTAGAAGAGGGGTCATATTGCAACGGCCCTAAAACAGAGGGGGCAAAGTGCATTTATCCCATTTATATTCAACTTTTGAGTTAGTTGTACAAAAGTGGAAAAGTATTTTTTTTTCTCTACAATCTTGGTGCTAGGATCGAGGTAGAGCTTAAAACCCACACATATGGCAATAAATGATGGTTCCTATAGGTGTCAAATGGGCCGGGCTTGGGCCGGCCTAACCCAAGCCCATCGGGCCAGGGCCTGGCCAAGGGGGCTGCCAACCGGGCCGGGCCTGGTTCTAGGGATATCTGGGCCCGATCCAAGCCTAGGCCCTAGGCCCAACATTTAGGGCTGGACTTGGGCCGGGCCCGGGCCCAATTTTTTTAAAATTTTTTTGGCGATTTCTTATTATTCAAGGTAAGGGTTTTAATTATGGTAATTTGTTGTTATTGTTTAAGCAAATTGTACTCTAGGCATGTCCAATATTCATAATTTACGAACCTAATCTTCATCCTTTTATTTCATTTTAAATCATATACATTGAAAATAAATATGTTTATAGGCCCTCCTCCTTTTATCCGGGCTTGAGACCGACTGCTTGGAAACAAACAGGTGAAGTTACCTATTTTTTTTATATATACGGAAAAATATATATCTTACTTGTAAAAACTTATTATTATTATTATTATTATTATATATATATATATATATATATATATATATATATATATATATATATATATATAGGGGGCCGATCCACACCCACCGGTGGAGAAATAACAAATTTCTCCACCGAACCGCTGGTCTTACCAGCGGTTGGCCACGTGGACCAAAAAAGGACGAAAAGGGACAAAAAAGGACGAAAATACTATGATAAATTCATGAAAATATCACGAGAAAATGAAAAACTCGTGAGAAAATGGTGGCAATAATGCCCAACCGCAACTCCTACATGCGGTTGGCATTATTGCCTTCCGTGACCCCACCCCCCACCCGTCACCCCCCTTGCCCCCCACCCCCTTGCCCCCCACCATATGTCCTTTTCCCCCACCCGTGAACCCCCCTTCCCCCACCCGTGAACCCCCTCTTCCCCCACGTGTCATTACCACCCTACCCCCCACCCCCACGTGTCATTCCCCCCTCCCCCTCCCTGCTGTTCACTCACGGTTCTTCTCTTCCTCTCTCACTTTTCTCTCTATAAAATCCCTCCTCCCCGAATCATTTCTTCCACCCTCCTCATTCTCCCTATCTCACCTACATACAAACAAAAAAAATTTACGCTAGAAGATCGGTGGATAACCGCTAGAAGACCGGTGGATTTTTCTTGAAATATATCAAGTTAAAACAAGTAAGTATTTTTCAATTTGTTCTTACCAATTGATTGTTTAAATTGTGTTACGCTTAAGTTGTTCTTACAATAGTCTAAAATTCGTGTTTAGGGCGTCAAAGGGCGTCAAAATTACGTTTTGACAAATCGGGGTATTACATTCGAAAAATTCCAAAATAGCGATTTTTTAGGGCGTCAGAAATAGAATTTTTCACGAATTTATAAAAAATAGCTAGAGCTAGATTTTGCCAAAGTACGAAACAGAGACCCTAGTTATTTTCAAAAGATCTATATCAGGTAAAAATTTCAGATTTTTCCAAAGACCGGAAAGGGGTTAACTGATACACGCAACCTTGTAACTTTGCAGTGTAATTTAAAATATCAAGCCAGCGCGATTTCGCGCAAAACTTTTATGAGAACCCTAGGGTGTTGGGAAGTTCCATTCCCCAGGAATTCGGGCCATTCCGAAGCCGTTAGCTAATTTTTTGGCCGAACGGGCTTTTAAGCGCTCGATCCGGACACCGGTTCGGGATTTTTAGGCGAAAAATCCGTAAAATACTTTTTAGATCAAGAATGAACTCAGGAAGCTTAAAATAGCATTTTAAAGCACTTTTGATATTTTCTGAAGCCAGGGGGTATTTTGGTAATTTGCCACCCCGAGAGGGGTATTTTGGTAATTTTCCCGAAAAAATTTTCCAACGGACTTTTAAGTCCAGAAATGTAAGTAAAACGCCTGAAATGTTATTTTGCAGCTGATTGCGGGGCGTAATTGTCGCTAAAGGTGAAAACTTAATTAGACAGTTTTTTTACGAATTTATAAAAAATAGCTAGAGCTAGATTTTGCCAAAATACAAAACAGAGACCCTAGTTATTTTCAAAAGATCTGTATCAGGTTAAAATTTCAGAGTTTTTCAAAGACTAGAAAGGGGTTAACTGATACGCGCAACCTTGTAACTTTACAGTGTAATTTAAAATATCAAGACAGCACAATTTCGTGCGAAACTTTTATGAGAACCCTAGGGTGTTGGGAAGTTCCATTCCCCAGGAATTCGGACCATTCCGAAGTCGTTAGCTAATTTTTTGGCCGAACGGGCTTTTAAGCGCTCGATCCGGACACCGGTTCGGGATTTTTAGGCGAAAAATCCGTAAAATACTTTTTAAATCAAGAATGAACTCAGGAAGCTTAAAATAGCGTTTTAAAGCAATTTTGATATTTTCTGAAGCCAGGGGGCATTTTGGTAATTTGCCCCCCCGCGAGGGGTGTTTTTGTAATTTTCCCGAAAAAAAGTTTTTCAGTCCAGAAATGTAAGTAAAACACCTGAAAGGTTGTTTTGAAGCTGGTTTGATGGGCGTTAGGGTGACAATGAACCCCCGGGGGCTATTTTGCTAATTTTACGTTACACAAATCTGTGCTTAAAATAACTTTTAGTTCAGGAAAGGGTGTGAGACACCTGAAAAGTTATTTTAAAGAGTGAATTCAGGAAGCTTGTTGTCAGGGGGCATTTTGGTAATTCGCATCCCCGATAGGGGTATTTTCGTAAATTTGCAGCGTTAAGTTTTTCAAAGGATTTCTTAGTCCAGAAATGTAAGCAAAGCACCTGAAAGGTTGTTTTGAAGCTGATTTGGGGCGTTAGGGTGATAATGAACCCCCGGAGGCATTTCGGTAATTTGTCGCTCATCGGGGGCTATTTTGCTAATTTTACATTATACCAAATTTCTCGAAAGACGGTGGTTTAAATAAATTTTATTCTTCTTTTATTTAAATCTATGACTTGTTGAGAATGATATAATTTTTATTTTTTAGATTCCAGTATAAATATGGATGCAACTGGAGGAAATAATTTTTGTGAAGGTTCTGATCCACCTTACGTTGGTCAAGTTTTTCAAGCACTGGACGAAGTTGAAGCATACTATAGAGCATATTCGAAAACGATAGGTTTCGGTATTAGAACTAAGACGACTAGAAAACGGGCGAATACAGATCAAATTTGTGCAAGACTATTTGAGTGTCATAGAGGAGCACCGCATGTAACTCCGGTCGTTCGGATCAGTGACGAAGGGACAACAAGACAAAGAAAACGGGACACATTTCCGGGTACCGGCTGCAAGGCCCATGTGTATGCAGTACACCGAAAAAATGAAAACCATTGGGTTGTCACAGGAGTGGAGTTGAGCCATAATCATCAGTTGATGACCCCCAGTAAGATTGGTCAAATTCATCAACACCGAGAAATAAGCGCGGCACACAGACAACTAATTTTTACAATGGCCGAGGCTAAAATTCCACCTTCTAAGATGATGGGGGTTTTCTCAAGCCAGGCTGGGGGGATTGACAAGTTGAGTTTCAACGAAGTAGACCTTCGAAATGAACTTCGTGCTCAGAGGAGAGAGTCTTTCGGTAAGAGTGATTCTCAAACTACACTTGATCTCTTCAGGTCCCTTCAGAGTGAGAATTCTGGATTTTTTTACAGTCTCCAACTGGATGATGAGAACCGCATTAGTACTATATTTTGGGCGGACCCCCGTTCTAGAGCTGCTTACCAAAATTTTGGGGATGTTGTGACGTTTGACACCACATACCGCACCAATAAGTACTCTATGCCTTTTGCTCCGTTCACCGGGGTGAACCACCACTATCAGTCAATCTCGTTTGGCTTTGCCCTGCTTAGGGATGAGACGGAGGAGTCATTTACGTGGTTATTTGAAACGTGGCTTCAAGCAATGTATCATATTCCTCCAAAGACCATCATCACCGACCAAGATCTGGCAATGAAAAATGCAATCGCTAAGGTCCTTCCAGATACTCACCATGGCCTGTGCACATGGCACATAAGCAACAAATATCCCGAACGGCTTCACCATGTATATGCAAACCATCCGTCATTCAAGACTGACTTTAATACATGTGTGAAGAAATCGTTGACGGTAGACGTGTTCGAGGAGAGGTGGGCCACGTTAATGGATACTTACTATTTGCACAATCACGAATGGTTACAATCGTTGTATGAGATCAAGACACAGTGGGTCGGTGCCTACACCAAGAAGTTTTTTGCAGCCGGAATGACTACGACCTCGAGAAGCGAAGCTATGAATTCATTCTTTGATGGGTACGTAGGCCAGTCTTCAAGTATAGCGGAGTTCGTACTAGAGATGCAGAAAGCCGTTGACAGGCAATTGTACCGTGAGAGAGAAGCCGACGCGGCTACAGTTTGCAAAGAAAGAGCTATACTACTTTATTCACCTTTAGAGGCTCATGCGGCTCAAGTCTATACCAAGGAAATGTTTCGACAGTTTCAAGAGGAACTACTAAAGTCGAATCAATATGGCATGACAAAGTTGCACGAGTATTCCACCAGAGACATCAAGGTTTATGCTTTGACAAATGTGACGAACTTCGCCAATCCGTGCTCTTCGTCGGCTCCGAGGACCAGACGACATTTTACCGTAGCAGTTTGTAAGGACACCGGGTTGGTTAATTGCAACTGTCAACTGTTTGAGCATAAAGGTATACTTTGTCGACACGCGTTGAGGGTTTTGAGCGCCAAGAATGCTAGTGAAATCCCTCCACCGTATATCTTGGAACGGTGGACGAAGGAAGCCAACAGAGTCCACGGTCACATTCCTTACGTGCCCAATGTTTCAGTTGATTTCGAGCAATCTGAGTCGCTGCGATATAATCACCTTTGTAACATCATGCACGGTTTATCAATGGATGCAGCGTCGACATTTGATGGGTACAGGTATCAAGTTGAAGCAGCCGCACGGGATAAGGCTATGCATGCACAGTTTAGGATGGCATTACCAGAAACTGTGGACACTCCGACTACTCGACCAACTCCAGGCGGTAGATTCAATCGAGCCAAACAGCCAGTCATTGACGGCACTGACCTACAACGTGAGGAGGACGACATTTTTGATCCAATTATTTCTCAAACAAAAGGGCGAAAACGAGCAATACGCATGAAGAATCCGATTGAAGAAGCAACGGGTCAAAAAAAATTACGAAAGTGTGCGTTGTGTAATAAGATGACTGATCATGACAAGAGAAACCATTATAAAGTGTTAGGTATCGAACCTGGCAGTATGGTCGAGGAGGACGATGATGAGGAAGAGTGTTAGGGTTAATGTTTCAGTTGTATAAATTGAACTTTTATAATGTTTAAATTTGTGATTTGGTTTGTGCAATCTTTAATTTGTGATTTGATTTGTGGATTATTGATATTTTTGGTAACTCCGTTTTCGGGCACACTTTAGGCCCCAATTGATAGCTTCCGAAAAAAGTTGTAATTTTTTTTGTCACTTTTTTTCCGCTCATTGCACTTCAGGCACGCTAGTTAGCCCATTTGTAAGACTTTCGGCGAAAAACGAGACACATTAATTTTTGAGTTTTCCTAGGAAGGGCCTATTCGGGCACACTTTAGGCCCCAATTGATAGCTTCCGAAAAAAGTTATAATTTTTTTTGTCACTTTTTTTCCGCTCATTGCACTTCAGGCACGCTAGTTAGCCCATTTGTAAGACTTTCGACGAAAAACGAGACACATTAATTTTTGAGTTTTCCTAGGAAGGGCCTATTCGGGCACACTTTAGGCCCCATTTGATAGCTTCCGAAAAAAGTTGTAATTTTTTTTGTCACTTTTTTTCCGCTCATTGCACTTCAGGCACGCTAGTTAGCCCATTTGTAAGACTTTCGGCGAAAAACGAGACACATTAATTTTTGAGTTTTCCTAAGAAGGGCCTATTCGGGCACACTTTAGGCCCCATTTGATAGCTTCCGAAAAAAGTTGTAATTTTTTTGTCACTTTTTTCCGCTCATTGCACTTCAGGCACGCTAGTTAGCCCATTTGTAAGACTTTCGGCGAAAAACGAGACACATTAATTTTTGAGTTTTCCTAGGAAGGGCCTATTCGGGCACACTTTAGGCCCCATTTGATAGCTTCCGAAAAAGTTGTAATTTTTTTTGTCACTTTTTTTCCGCTCATTGCACTTCAGGCACGCTAGTTAGCCCATTTGTAAGACTTTCGGCGAAAAACGAGACACATTAATTTTTGAGTTTTCCTAGGAAGGGCCTATTCGGGCACACTTTAGGCCCCATTTGATAGCTTCCGAAAAAAGTTGTAATTTTTTTTGTCACTTTTTTTCGCTCATTGCACTTCAGGCACGCTAGTTAGCCCATTTGTAAGAATTTCGGCGAAAAACGACACATTAATTTTTGAGTTTTCCTAGGAAGGGCCTATTCGGGCACACTTTAGGCCCCATTTGATAGCTTCCGAAAAAAGTTGTAATTTTTTTGTCACTTTTTTCCGCTCATTGCACTTCAGGCACGCTAGTTAGCCCATTTGTAAGAATTTCGGCGAAAAACGAGACACATTAATTTTTGAGTTTTCCTAGGAAGGGCCTATTCGGGCACACTTTAGGCCCCATTTGATAGCTTCCGAAAAATTGTAATTTTTTTTGTCACTTTTTTTCCGCTCATTGCACTTAGGCACGCTAGTTAGCCCATTTGTAAGTACACATTACAGTTTTTTGTAACATCACAGCAGCTAGCCACGCACGTCAGGATAATGGTAATGAAGGCGTCTAGCTTCATTCTTTTTCAGCTCCCAGGCTATCCTATACCTAAACGTCAAGGCATCCTTCCTAGTCCACGAGGAGTGTTTGAGCACTTCCGAGCGAGCAATGTAGTCCATGTACTTGAGGACGTAAATCCCGCAATCGTGACCGTTATATTGCTTTGGTCGGTCCTTTATCATCACGACCGTCCAAGGGTCACCCTGTGGCCGTCCGCATGCTAGCGAGAGGACAGTAGTCTGCATCCAACAATAAAAACGAGAATCAAGCCTATGAGACAAGAACAATATACTATGAGCCAAGGTCAAAAAATAAATACTAACCACTAAAGTGATGTACTCGTTGTACATCTGTGCCAGCAGCTGTCCAGGCTCGTCCTCCCTTAGGCTATCGTATATGTGAACCGTTCTGAACGCTGGATGGAGAACTAATAGGAACCAGTGGTTTGCATGATGACAGGGTATCATGATAAGGTTCGCATCAGCAGCGGGACATTGATAGTCTGCGTTCATCATGCCTAACACGTTTCGACCTGGTTTCCACTTACTCCTGCCGCCCCCTCGCCTCCATTCTGTGAATTCTCTCACCGTTAATTCCACAAAATGAGTGGGATACATGTTAAGCTTCAAATATTCAGAACGGTTAAAACGTTGCTCTCTAATCCGGAGCAGTTCTATGTAAGCGTTCATGACAAAATTTGAAAGATCTGTCTCCGGCGCCAACGTTCTGATATCCTCATGACCTAGGAATGTCGCAAGGGGAAAGTCTGCTGAATTGACAGGCTCATGCCCAAAGTAGTGCCGGTCGATCCAAGCCATCTTGTCCGACCTCAATGGCTTCGTCGCTTGTCCTTTGTCCGACCGAAAGCTTGGGCGCGAGGCCTGGATTCCTACTTGGGGAACCTGACTCTGGCACTGAGAGTCGTATGCGTCAGGAGGCAAGCGACTATACGGCTCCCACACCTGACTCTGGGGCTGATAGTCGTACGCGTCAGGAGGAGGGCGACCAGACGGCTCCCACACCTGACTCTGGGGCTGATAGTTGTACGCGTCAGGAAGAGGGCGACCAGACGACTCCCACACCTGACTCTGGGGCTGATAGTCGTACGCTTCAGGACGAGGGCGACTAGACGGCTCCCCTTCGTAACCCCGGTACGCAAGACTAAAGTTTTGAACTTCAGTCTTGTACTTCTCAATGGACCTCTTGAGATTGTCAGGAGCCTGCGCGACAAACCAGTCAAACGACTCCAGCTGCTTGAACACCTCAATGCCCTGGTCAACCTAAAAAACATGCATAGAAAATATGGCTAATCATATTTGACAAATGGTCGATAAGGTGCGCAAATAAATTATCAAACAACACTAGCATGACTTACAATGGCCAATGCCCAGAACTGGTCATAGACCTCACGTGGCGCGTACGATGTCTTCTTCACCTGGGAAGGGCGATTCACCCTCGTGCGCGTCACCCTGAGAAACCACTGTAAGTATTCCTCAGTACTAATGCCGTCGTGCTTCAGCGATACAAGGCTATCATACGTTTCCTGCCAGGTATTCCACTGGTGCACCTCGTCACCCAACAAAATCAAGGCATCAGCCACCTCGAAGTTCGGCCCTCGACCACCCCTGTATGGCCGCATGTCTACAGCGGGTTTTGGTATCCCTTGTGGACAGCCAGCTTGCTTCATAGCTCGATCGGGCATCTGAAACTCACATTCTTCGAAGTGAATGAGCGGCACCCGAACCAAACCTGCCAGCACGTACGACACCGGAAGTTGCCAACACCACTCATCCAACAGATGCATCACCTTGCCATATGGCTGCCACGTCACCTGGGATGCATCTAGTATCTCTAGTTCCCCCCGATAGAACTTTAGATGGTGGTGAGGGTCTACCCGTCTCCTCCTCCGGTTGGTCGTAGGCCCCCAGGCCCACACCCTAGGCCACGTCTCATCGGAATCTACCAACGGTTGTGGACGACCCATGGGTAGCCTCTCGTAAGACCAAACCTGTGAATGCAAACATTATATGGAATTAGTAATTAATCCCGAATATATTGACTAAGGATCCTACCAAGAAAATAAATGCTCATACCTGTAATAGAGTCAGGCAGGCGGCAATGGACTTGGCACCGTTTCTCGTAGCCTTATGCAGTGCTCGATATAGGTGCGCAAGGACAGCTGAACCCCACGAATAGGAGTATACCTCCTCAAGATCCTCCAAGAACACCATATACTTCGGATGCACCGTGTTTTTCGAATGCGTCGGAAGTAATATAGCTCCAATAATATACAGAAGGAATGCCTTCGTATACGTCACGAAATCTTGAGGAGTGTATTCATCCGGTAGCACGCCGTACTGCTCTCTCAGCCATTTAAGCTTGACGCCGTTTGTTGTAAGCGCTGCCCTTGGAATTCCCGGAAAATACTGCATAGCCATATTCGCTATGGATGCAGACGGCACGTTCAAAGTAACGGGTCTGCCGTGACATGGGATTCCAAGTATAAATCCGACGTCCTCTAACGTAACAGTCATTTCACCAAACCGGAAGTGAAATGAGTTCGTCTCGCTCCTCCATCGTTCAACTAGAGCGGATATAAGGCAATCGTCGTGTCGAGACCATTTCCCGGGATCGGTGAACAGGGTTAAATTTTGACGGTGTAATAGCTGTATTTGTTCCTCGTTTAGTACCCACTCTTCAAGGTGCCTTGTGCTTTGAATTGTTTCCAAAACACCCCTATCGACACCGTCAAATACGTGCCTCGCGACGTGGTCATCGTCATCGTATAGGATTGATGTATCATGAGGTCCAGAGCTGAAATTCATACCTTTAAGAACAAAATATAATTATAAACCAACTTAGCGTCCATAATATCCATAATATTTACATTCCAAAACTATAACTGGATCTTTAACCTAGCTTACCAACACATTAGCAATAGTCATTATTTCAATGTATTAAAACAAATCCTCAATTCCCACCACTCCGAACGCTTAATTACGCTAGTTCCCACTGAATTTAGCGCCAACGTGGTTATATAGCAATATATAGCCCGATGGCCCCTACACCTCCAACACCTCAAAACCGCTTTAAAGTCAAGTTTTTAAATGTATTACGTCAATTATATACCAAATATATCAGGAAAAATTTTAAAGGGGGCAAGTTACCAAAACACCCGCTACTTATGCAAAATATCCCCTGGCAGTCATCGCCGGTGCGTCACAAGGTTCAGAACATCTGGAACAAAATAAGTTTTCGGGTGTCTCACACCCTTTCCTGAACTAAAAGTTATTTTAAGGTATGAATTTTAAGCTGGATCCTTCCTAGCAAAATAGCCCCCGAACATCGGCAAATTACCGAAATGCCCCTGAGCGTTCACTATCACCCCAACGCCCCCGAACCAGCTTCAAAACAACATTTCAGGTGGTTTACTTACATTTCTGGACTAAAAAGTCGTTTGAAAAACTTGGCACGGGAAAATTACCAAAACACCCCTTGGCGCGGGAAAATTACCAAAACACCCCTACGCGCGCCACGTCAGCTTCAAAACAACATTTCAGGTTTTGTAATTATATTTCTGGACTAAAAAGTCCGTCAAAAAACTTAGCACTGTAAAATTACCGAAATACCCCTCTCGGGGCGGCGAATTACCGAAATGCCCCCTGGCATAAAAAAATATCAAAAGTGCTTCGAAATGCTACTTGAGGCTTCCTGAATTCATTCTTGACATAAAAAGTATTTTACGGAGGTTTCGCCCAAAAATCGCGAACCGGTGTCCGGATCAAGCGCTTAAAGGGCCGTTCGGCCAAAAAAATAGGTAACGGCTTCGGAATGGCCCGAATTCCTGGGGAATGGAACTTCCCAACATCCTAGGATTCTCATAAAAGTTTCGCGCGAAATCGCGCTAGCTTGATATTTTAAAATACACTGCAGAGTTACAAGGTTCCCCGTATCAGTTAACCCCTTTCCAGTCTTTGGAAAAATCTGAAATTTTTACCTGAGACAGATCCTTTAAGAATAACTAGGGTCTCTTTTTTGTATTTTGGCAAAATCTAGCTCTAGCTATTTTTTATAAATTCGTGAAAAACTGTCTATATTTGGCACCCTAAAAAATCTCTGTTTTGGAATCTATAAATGTAATACGCTGATTTGTATAAACCTAACATTGAATTATAAGGAAATTCAAAATACTTACTTGTTGTGACTTGATGTATTTAAAGAAAAAACTACCGATCTTCTAGCGGTTATCCACGATCTTCTAGCGTAAAATTTTTTGATTTGTATTGTTGTGGAGATTATGTAGGTGAGATATGAAGTACGAAGGAAGTTGGTAAAAGATGACAGAGTGCAGAAGAAGGGTTCGGGGGAGGGGATTATAAAGAGAGAAGCGAGGAAGAGAGAAGAAAAAAGACAGAAAAAAGTGAGGAAGGGTGGGTGTTTATGCGGTCAAAGGCTGCTGCAAAAAAAAAATTCGGCAGAAGGACACCACGTTGGGGCATCACGGGGGAGGGAAGGACGACACGTGGCATCGTGGGGAAGGACACCAGGTGGGGCATCACGCGGGGGGGGGGCGCCACGTGGCAGGGGAGGGGGCAGGGACCAACCGCGGGTTGTAGGAGCGGTTGGGCCCTGCGGATGAGGGGAGGGGACGCCACGTGGCAGAGGGAGGGGACCAACCGCGGGTGGTAGGAGCGGTTGGGCCACGTGGCAGGGGGAGGGGACGCCACGTGGCAGAGGGAGGGGACCAACCGCGGGTGGTACCGGCGGTTGGGCCACGTGGCATCCCCTCCCCCTGCCACGTGGCAGAGGGAGGGCACCAACCGCGGGTGGTACCAGCGGTTGGGCCACGTGGCAGGGGGAGGGGACGCCACGTGGGCGGGACCAACCGCGGGTGGTACCAGCGGTTGGTCCCCGCCCCTGCCACGTGGCTCCCCTCCCCCGCCACGTGGCCCAACCGCTGGTACCACCCGCGGTTGGTGCCCTCCCTCGCCACGTGGCAGGGAGGGGATGCCACGTGGCAGGGCCATCGCTAATACCGCCGGTTGGCCATGCTGGTGGGCCACGTGGCAGGGGGAGGGGACGCCACGTGGCAGGGGCCATGGGGTTGGGCCACGTGGCAGGGGTGGGGGACGGCACGTGGCAGGCATATTAATGCCAACCGCTGGTTGTGCATGCGGTTGGTGTCCTTTTTCTCTCTCTCCCATTTTCTCACCATTTCTCGTGCCATTTCTCGTGCCTTTTTTGCCATTAATGCAGTGACCGTACACCTTTTTCGCCTTTTTGTCCCACGTGGCCAACCGCTGGTAAGACCAGCGGTTCGGTGGAGAAATTTGTTATTTCTCCACCGGTGGGTGTGGATCGGTCCCCATATATATATATATATATATATATATATATATATATATATGAAAAAAATATATATTTTGTGAGAAATTTTATTCTTAAAACTTAAGAGAAGGAAAATAAAAAAAAATTACCTAATCATCCAGAAGTACTTCAACATCCGAGTCACTGCTCTTCCTATCATCAATCGGTTTATCTTGCTCGCGGTATTTCGTATCAAGATAATCCTTCCAACATACACATAGCTCGAGCGACTCAGGGTTAAGACAACTCCTCCTGTCATCCAAGACCCTTCCGCTCGCTAAAATACCGACTCTGAAGTAACCGTAGAGGCTTGAACTGGAAGTACATCCCGTGCAATTTGAGCTAAAGTTTTATACATGTTTTGATTTTGTTTCCAAAAATTTAACAAATTAAAATTAACCTGTTCTTGCATTGATAAATCACCATAATGATCAGTATTTGAATATACATCAATCTCATTAAAAGAGGAAAAAGTAGACGAACCTGCCAAATTAGAAGTTCCTTCACCTGGTAGTTGTCTTGCTACTAGATGTTCAAAGCCCTTAAGGTATGGCGCATAATACCTCTCAGTAGTCGATGATGAGCTCGTCCGCGCACGTCAGCATAATTACGATAGAGGTTAAACAGTTCCTCAAAGATCTTGCTCACTTTCGCTGTGAGTGCGGTTGTATCCTCTACTGGGTGGTACATTATATTGATATCTCTTGTATCGAAGACATTCAGGCCATGCAACTTTAACCTAGGATCTAAACAAGTAGCAACAGCAAAAACAACAGGCAGTTCACTCTAATATTTATTAAATTTTTTATCCATCACTTTTACTATTTCCTCAAAGGGTTGTATATATCTCCATTTCGATAACATTGTAGTCATCTTGAGAATTTCTATTACAGCAAGAGGAGAGGTGGGATAGTACGTATCAGACAATAAATTGGTAGACGTGTAAAATACCTCTAAAAATTCAGCTAGGTATGTGGTCATCTGCCGTTCCTCTTGAGTTGGCAAGCCGGCTAGGAACTGGGTTAGTAGAAAATGCGTATAGACTTCTCTGTATGCTAGAATGTGTAAAAGCATATGGTATGTAGAGTTTCACCCGTGGACCACATCTGTAACTGCTCTCCTGCGAGGCTTATTATATTCACACACAACGCTTTAAATTGTTGTGTTCTGACTCGAACTATTAACATACGCTGTCATACCCCTCATTTTGACAAGCATCTCCTGCAGGAGCTAAACCATTTGAACAATTAAATTAATCATATGACAAACACAACGAACATGAAATAATTTACTAGAAAGTACAAGTTTGAGGCCCTCCTGTAAAGCATCAACAACAACTGTATTGTTAGAAGCATTATCAAAACTAATACTCATAATCTTATCCTTTAATTTAAACGTGGTACATGCTTTTAATATAATAGTAGCAATGTTCATTCCATCATGCGGAAAAGGAAAAGAGCTC